>JBBCBC010000022.1:22341112-22905456 GCA_037126765.1 Stenogyne calaminthoides | reverse complement strand
ATTCACTCATTTGTATTCACGGTTAGGGGTGAAAAATTATTAAAAATCGGTATCTTTGCTTATCAAAATGAAAAATATTAAAATGTCAATTTTTTAATATCTGCATGACTAGCGGTACAATATATCATTCTAAAATTTTTGATATTTCAATATACCAAAAAAAAATTGGTATTTTGTTAAAAAAAAAAATATGTATACTAATATTTGGTATGACATAGTATATCAAAATTTAGGTAAGGGACAATATATATAGATACCATTCAAAATTTTATATACCAAAATCTTTAGTACGGTAGGTAAATATTTTTTATTTATCGAAATTTTACGTATGTCAATTTATGTATACAAAAAGCGATATGAATTTTTAAATATAAATTTTTTTGATGCGGTATATGATATGCATCACTATTTTTAGATGCGGTATGCCCTTAATATTTAATTAGTAGTTCTTCTTTGTAATTCTTCAAATTACTTATTACGTATTTTCTAATGTAAGGTTTTTATGCGTAATTGTTTGAGTATTTTTACTTTTCGTTGTATTTAATAAATTTATTTATGTTTTAAAAAAAAAAATATTATCAGTCATTAAGTCATTATTAATATTTATTATAATTTTTATTTTTTTGAAAATATCATTATTTTTTATAAAAGTGGTATATATATAAAAAAAATACATTTTTTTGTCTTAAAATTGTCGAGTCATTTTTTGCAACAAATTGATAGTTTAAGTCTCTCTTGCAAAAAAGTCTAAAATTGGGTTTTGAAGTCTGCCAAAGACAAAAAGATAAAATCCTTTTTTACAATTTGCCCTTGAATTTTTAAGAGAATAAGTTGTGCACCTACATGTATAAAAGAAAAGCAATTGGTTTTTGTTTAATGGTGCTGGAACAAAAGCGCATAATGTAAATAAACAGATAAGCTACCAAGGCAAATCTAGAAACCAACCATATAAATTATTAGATAATCATAATGTATGAGAAAAAATCATTTTATATATTCTTGCACTCAACCAATTCCCCATTTTCTACAAATAGATCCTTACTTTCTCCATTCTAATTCACAAAAACATTCTATTCAAAATGATCTCATTCGGATATCGAAATCTTACTATCATTCCTCTGTTTTTTCATCTTATGGTGTTTCAGAAACATCAATGGTCTCCCCTGGAATTGGCCCTAGTGGGAATGCTGCCGAGCCTCTTCTGCCACGTCAGCCGGGCCCACGACCGTTTGCGTCGATATTTTCAAGTTATCCGGCGGGACTTTCCTGCTCAAAGGCCCCTGCTTCACCAACATGGACACTCTTCTAACCGCTGATCCGGCCAACGTTCACTTCATCATGAGCTCAAACTTTACCGATTTCCCCAAAGGCGTTGAGTTCAAGAAGATTTTTCGACGTTTTTGGGGGCGGGATTTTTTCAACTCCGACGGAGTCGTGGAAACTTCAGAGGAAACAGGCCCGGTTCTTGATCAATCACGACAAGTTCCGTCGGTTCTTGATTGGAACGACGTGGGAGAAAAGTGGAACAGGGGTTGGTTCCTGTTCTTGATCATGTTTCTAAAATGGATCAGTGATTGATTTGCAGGATTTGTTCAGAGATTTACGTTTGATACTACTTGTATTCTGGTGACGGGTTTCGATCCGGGGTGCTTGTCGCTCGATTTCCCCGATGTCCCGTTTTCCAGGGCGATGGGCCGCGGAGGAGGCTATATTGATGCGCCATTGCTTGCCCGAGGCGTGTGGAAGCTCGGGGAGGTGGCTTGGAATAAGACACGAGAGGAAATTGAGTCGAGCTTGGGTAGTTTTGGGCCGGCGTTATCGGTGAGTATATTTCAATGAAGCGGGAAAAGTTGAAGTGTCAATCAAATGGCGGCGAAAGGAGGGGCTCGATTTGTTAACCTATTATAGAGAAGCGGGTGAAAGCAGGCGACAAGTTCTTGAGGATACGATCTTGAACTTCATGATGGCGGGAGGGGACGACTAGCTCAGCGCTAACGTGGTTCATGTGGCTCGTCTCGACTCATCCTGAGGTCGAAAGGAAGATTCAAGACGAGCTGGATCGCGCCGAAGGAGGCCACAAGTGGAAGCTCTTTCAGGTAGGGGCATAAGTAACCATATTGAAGCCAATTTTATGGTATTCAATTCAATTCCATAAAATATTTGAACATAGTTTAAATTTTGAATTTCTAATTTGAAACGTTATTCGGTTTGAAAGTAGTATTCGAACTATTCTATAGCATTCGAATATTTGATTCCAAATTTTAATTCTAGTATTTTTCTAAAATTCATATAATTTTTAAAAATAGTTTATTTTTTCTCTCTCTAAAAATGATATAAATATATATATATATATATATTCATTAATTATTCGAAAATATAAATAATAAATTGAATATGTTAATAATGTATCTTGTTAATTTTTATTAAAGAAATAATACATATTATTAACTATAGATAAATATATGTCCATATTCGACTTCAAAATTCAAATACCTTTTGAATCAAAAAATAAATTTGTGCTCGAATTCAAACCGTAATTTCAAATTCGAATACCGAATTGAATTATAATTATTTAATCTTATTTTTAGGTAGGAGGTTAAAAACCTAGTATACTTGCACGGTGCATTGTGCGAGTCACTAAGGCTGTATCCACCAGTGCCGTTTGAGCACAAGGCTCCAACCGAAGCCGTTGTTCTTCCAAGCGGTGATTATGTTGATGAGAATATGAAAGTGTTGTTTTTCATTGTACGCAATGGGACGAATGGAGTATATATGGGGGAAGGACTGCAAGGAATTCAAGCCGGAGAGATGGATTACAGAACGTGGGACGATCAAGTACGAGCCTTCGTACAAGTTCTTGGCGTTCAATGCGGGTCCCAGGAGTTGTTTAGGGAAAAAGTAGCTTTCACTCAATTGAAATCTGTGGCTGCTGCTATCATACATAATTACAAAGTTGAAGTGGTGAAAGGCCACCCTGTGAACCCTAATGTTTCAGTCATTCTTTATATCAAACAGGGGTTGAAGGTTAGGGTTACCAAGAGGTGGACTTGAGAAGAAACAAACTCTAAATCTTATTATGCTTATTGTTTTTTTTACAAAAGGTCATAGTTTGTAGTCATGTGTATTGCCATACTGGTATGCATTATTTCATTTTAATAATTCAAATAAAATAGTATGGTTTTATTGTGTATCATTAATTATCTCAGTTTAGAATTTTCTGGAATTTGTTTTCATTGTTGGATATACTAAATCTTTCTTGCGACCATCTCACTAATTCCATTCTGTAACACGGAGCCCCATTTCTGAATTTTGATCCACCTCAGTCCCCCTCTTACAATAATTCCTTAGGCATCACGGATACAGGAAGGGGCGTAATATAAACACAATGATAATCTTTAATTCAAAAACTCTTACACGTACACAAAAGATTCCATATAGTACTACCCGCCCCGATTTACCCAAAATCGTCTACAAAAGTCATCTTCTGCTCTGGGTGCCATCTAGGCGGCCAAAGTCTGCCAGTTGGTTCCATCGCCTAAGCGGTTTTGCAATTTTTTTTTTAATAAGTTTATTCAGTTTTAAGTTTAATTTTTAATAAAAATAAATAAAAAATAACAACTCACGTTCAGTCACAAAATTGGAGAAGAGAACCTTAGTGGGAAAAATTCGAAACTAGCTTCTAAATCCTTACCCCCAGGCTGCTGCATGCGCCACTGCCGTGCTGCCGCCGCACCCACCACCACACCAACACCCCGAAGCCTTGCGCGCGCCGTGTTCGTCTTGCTCAGTCCGCCCATCACCCGCAGTGATATTTCAGATTTTCAGGTACTTTTTGAAAAATTAATCATTTACAACTGCTGAAATTTTCCGTCTATTACAAATTTACAATGATACTGCAATTTTAATTCATGATTTTCATGCTACAATGATACTACAAATTTGTGCAGTGCAATGATATTGTTTATATCTATTATAATTATTTAATTTATTTTCATGCTTGATGGTTGAATGGGTAGGGTCGTAGCGGTCAATTCTTAATGTGTGTGTATTGTTTGTGTAATCTGATACCATTCAAACTAATTTACATAGTAGTCATTAGATGATTTTTATGTTTTGAAAGTAGTTTCAAGTTCAACTATATTCTCATTCAAGAATCAAAACTAAGTGTACTTTCCCTTTGTTTAGTGTTGAGTGTTGATTCAACTGTTGATATTTTTTTATATTTTTTACAGTAACACAGTAACTAGGAATGTGGCGGCTTCTTCAACTTCTGTGACTAATGAGGCTCTCAAAAGAAAATAAAATGATGTGTGGTGAAAGTACATAGTGTTGGTAGATCCAAATAATTTGGATAGGGTGAAATGCATTTTAAGTGAAAAATTAATGTGTGGAGGAATTTATAGAATGAAGCAAATACATTGCGGGCATAAAGGAAATGTGGCTGCATGCAAAAAATCTACAAAAGAAGATCGGATCAAGTGTAGAAATGCAATCATTTAGGCAAAAGAAAGAAGGCTGAAGAGATCAATATGATGAAAATATAAGACCGAAGGTGGATATAGACATTGATGATGACATCGATTTTGATGAAGAGATGATCTTTGAGAGAGTCCACGGGGTCCAAGGCTTGGCGCTTCGCCCATTGGACCTATGGACAAATTTGCAAATCAAATCAACCTCGAGGAGGCCTTGAATTGTGAAAAGAACTTGTGTGACCAAAACATCAAAGATCATTTGCAAAAAAAAAGCTTGACAAAGTGAAAGAATATGTTTGTAGATTTGCATATAAGCGGACATTTCTTTTTCTTTGCGTTCGAGTTGGATAGTTGCAAGGCGATGTTAAGTGGATATTGGTTTATATATATGGAACATGGTGTAAGTCTCCTACAAGATATGAAATGAGTGAGACTTTCTTGAAGAAAGAGGCGAAAGGAAAAAAAGCGAGAACTTAAGCCACAAGAAGAAGAGTGGAAAGTCAATGGGTGCTCAATTATTACGGATGCTTGGAGTTGTATTTTTTAAATCATTGTATTCCCCATTCATTGCTTCAAACTAAATTACATACTGCGTGACCATATGTCCAACCCTAAAATTGATGCCAAGTCAAAATAAAGATCAAAATTATGCATAGCATGTGGTTTAATTTGGAATCAAGTTTCTTTCTAAATCTCGATTAAGGTACCATTGGTTAATGAATTACTTTTAAAAACATAAAATAACATGAAATATTATTTATTAATAAATTATCCCGAAACTTACAAGGGTGTGTAACCACCATACATCTTTACATCTTTTTCTCCAAATCATACCCAACCAAGAAATCCATTTGGGCCAAATTCCATAAATAGAAATACTAGTAGGCGGTGCAAAAGCAAGACACAAAAGAACTCTTGGTGGTCTTAACAAAAGTGTTTGAAGCTTTCAACTTCAAATCAACCCCTTTAAAATGAGCAATAATTTGTGGAACATTCAATGTGTCCTCGACGTGAAAGCACAAATTCAAAATCCTATTTGGATCGTGAATTTGTTTCATCCTCATTTGCCTCTTCTTGGGTTTCTACTTTAAAGTACAAGTCACTTGGGAGAAAAGTTAATGTCATTCGAGTCAATAATTATGTTTCCTTCTATAGACCCCATCCCATAATCATCCTCATCTAATGGGACTAAGTTGAGTCTTTCTGCAAGCGGTCATTGTTGAGAAATATCTATTTGAGATACAATTTAAATACAAAATTTAAATTATTTAATTATTACTAGCATGAATTAATCATATATTAATTCAAATAATAATCAAATAACAACAACACATATCTGCGTAAATCCTACACATGCAGTTCTAGGAGTTCGTAAAGGCGTACCTTTTGGCGAATTAGATGGAGACGGATGTGCAGCAGTTCAGCGAACACACCCAAAGTCCTTCTTTAGTATTCCCGTCCTTGTTCAACAATCCGGTGGTAGGAAACTTGCGAACAATTAACAAAGGGAAAAAAAAAAGAAAAATATATGCCACCACCTTTGTGGATTTCTAATTTTTCCAACACATGAATTGTAGTGGGGATGAAAAATTCATCCACTATTTTATAGATATAGAGGCGAAAATGTCATGATAATTAGGGCTTAGGAAATTTCTTTGTATCTTCGAATCTACAACCTTGAATATATCTCATATATTTATTTCCATAATAATCACAAAATATCTTTTATTCCCCAATATCTATAATTTTGAAAATTTCCCAATTAAAAGGAAGAAGGAATCTTTGACTTTTCTTGAATTCTGGAATAAACTTGTATCTCAAGAATACTTATTCCATAAAATATTTCCAAGAAAATCAAGAAAATCTTTTCTCTCTCCTCTTAATTTTTTTTGAAAAATTGAAATAAATATGGCATTAATATTTCTTTTATTTTAAGCACATTTTTAGGTTATTTGACTTTATCTTTGGGCTAGTAAAAGGGCCTTTAGGAGAATTAAGATTGGACCTTCTAATGGACTTTGAACTTTCAATATTGAGCCACAATATTATTCAAGCCCATAAATATTAATTAATCCACTACATAATTAATATTGCACTATCCATCTTAACCCGTATTATTGTAATATGGCTCCGGTTATTATTTCTGTGTTTAAGATTATCTTAGTCCATTAATTAATTCAAGCCTTTGAAAAGCTTTTGGTTTAAGAATGACTCAACATTATTATCCATACAGGAAACTAATTCCACTTGCAAGATTTGGTATGATAAATCTTAAGGCACTTTGATGGGACAAATCACGTAAAGGCGTGCTTTTTACGATTCTCCGTATTAAATCTTAGCAATAAGAATGGGTAACTAATAATATTGCCCAAGATATAAAGTATCGAGTCACAATGACTCTCTACCCAACATAAGTCAAAGCAATAGTTATTAATTTCACGATCCTATTTAAGGAGCGAAGATTAAGAAATAACAAACCCGAGGTCTAATTCTTCCATATTGATCTTGAAGAATTCATCCTCATTTGTAGGTCTATTCGGTAGCATCATAATGCACTAGTGTAATCTCTTGGTCAAAGACAAGCCATTTTGAGCCTTACTTCAACCTTTCACGATGGATTGTTCATTTCCATCTAGGTTGTGAATTTGTACTTAATTACAAGGATTTGTTAATGTGATCTTAGTGATGGTATCACCACATTAACTTCAATGTAACCGCATACTATTTAATGAATGAGATATCTGATAAATATATATAACATTCAATCATATTTAATAATCTGTGATGATAAATAATTTATTTGATAAATAAATAATAAATTGGTTTGGTTATATATAAAGTAAAAGCACACTTTTCGATATAACCCCAACAACCATTCCTTCAATGTAAGGTAGTAGAGCGTATCGGGGCTTTGGGGATGATCAGCGTCTTAAAAACATTGGTCTTTGAAACCACCACATTGTCACGAAATTCATCTTGCTTCGTGAAGGATTCTTCTTTGCTTTAATAACGGAACAAGGCAATACGAAAACTTGCCTTGGATTGAAGATCTCAAGCTGTGTGATCAGCGACTTTTTCTCCACCTAATCGATGATCCACGATGCACGATCACCCGAATGTACGTATGTAACAAAAACATCCATAATATTGAGCGAGATAAAAAATAAAAAGAGTTAGTCTTAGGTAAAAAATAGTTACCACACAATTATTTACAACTATCACTTTATATTATAACAACAAATATTTTTTAATGAAACATCTAATAGTACCTTGATCATTGTGTCCACGTCCAATGATAATGTTACAATTTTTGTAGACCCAATTATGTGATGGTTTACATGGCGAGTTCACCTCTCTTGTAAGACCTATCACCGTACCCAATAGAATATTTGCACATTTTTGTATTAAGCGTTACATGATGTCTAGAAAAGGGCATCACATGTCTTGGAATCCTGGCACCGGTTTATGCGTCGAAGAGTAGCTCGAGTCGAAGAGGTGATTTTGCTTAAAACATTTGTACAAGGCTTGCATTGTATCCACGTTAGGTCCTACTGTATCGGCAATGGCTAACGTTTCAATTTTAGGCGTACCAAGAGAGTCTCGGAAGGTATTCTCTCCATCATGGATAATGTCGGTTGAGAGCCGATTGTATGGAGGAGTTGTGGTGGTGGCGGTGGTGGTGGTGGATGAGGGTTTTCTTGGCGCTTGAATGACCGTTCAATGAGGTTTATAGTGCTTGTTCGATTCGAGGAATGGAGGGAAGGAGATTGAGGAGTTTATGAATGAGATCAGCAGTGAAAACAACAACTTGAGACTTGAAATTTTTGGTGTGGAGATTATGAAGATTAATATAGCACAAACTAGGGTACCTCTCTTGTTGCACGTGATTTTTTTTTTTTCTTTAACAAATGATGATTTAATTTGAATGTTTATTAATTTGTTCAGTTTAAACATGTTTATATAGAAAAAAAAATATTGGTGGGGGCATGGGAAATTCTTTTAATTATCAAGATAATTAAGATGGGCATTGATGGAGTTATGGATTTTCTTGCATCAATGACACTTATTTTCATTAACTCCACTTTAATCGCACCATTATTGAAAATTCCATAAATTGGTAAAAGAGGAATAACTTTAAAATCTAATATTTCCTCATTCAGTTTCTCCCTTAAAATTCCAATACCTTTTTATGGATAGGAAAATTTGGGTGAGGGAAGATTTTCAAACTCTAAACCTTTCATTTAATAAGACATTTCATTATAATATACTCTTAAGTCCCTTTGATATGCACACTTGATTTGGTACACATATTAGAAAAGACATCTTTTTGGTATTATGTTGACTTTTTAAAGTTGATGGAGGGTGGAGATTGTGAGGGTGGAGATTGTGAGATTCTTTGTCATTTTAAGGCGTGCAAGTTGGTAAGGGACGGACGGAAAAAAGTGTGTGCAAGTTCTTTAAGGGGCGGGAGGGAGTAGATGGTAAGAGATGTACTTTAATAAAGGCACATCCATTAGCGAGATGTAGTTTACTAAAGGCACCTCCATGGAGGAAAATTAAAATATGTAATTGCGTATGAGGAAAAATAACATTAGGATGCCTTAGATAAAAGTTATGTTTTAAAAGCGAAATCGGATGTAGCGATCTAAGCGCTTTCGATTGAGCAGGGTTTGGCCGAATTTAATAGAGAGAATCAAAGGATCAAGTTAGAGATTGTACTTTCGAATTTATATTCAATACAAGAAATTATCTTTGTAATTCCTTTTTCGTGTTTATGCATAATATTAAATCTGAAAATTTGTGTTTACAATCACCTTTGAGGTGTTGAAGATTTTGTTGGTCGGTGCAAGCAGGTCTTTGCGTGTATGGGGAATATGCGTGTTGGTTTTTAAAACTTTTTCTTCTTGATGTCGGCTTGGGTGAGGATAATCACGAAGATTAGGTTACGAGAAGCGCGGATCGCTCTGAGTCAAAAAGTCTTGAGGGCGGTGATCACGAAATTTTGCTTTCGGGATACCTCGAGATAATCAATTTGAGTCTGAGTGTCGAGGAGATCTGAGTTGCTTGGATCGGATAACTAACTTCTTGAATCCTCGGAAGAGAGTTGATTTTTGGTACCTATCTGTTCTAGCTACTTTCGATCGTGAATGGTTGGCCCTTTAGTTTATACTCGTTTTAAGCTTTCTTTGAAAACCTTCCTTTATGAAATAGTGATTAGGTTGTGATTCAATTACATGCAACCCGGTGGATTGATTCAATTTGAATATCGATGAAAAGTATGCTTTCAAATTGAGTCAATCTGGCGGTTAAAAGCACAGATAAGGAAAGCAATATACAACACAACAATTATAGTGGTTCGAGAGACTCAAGCTCCTACACCCACCCTCTCGATCCTCGGAGAAATTCACTAATCATACGAGCTTTCGACTACCTCGCGTAGTTTACTTACTCAACTTCGTACTGAGGTTTTAATTACTCCGTGGTTTACTTACTCGGCCGACCTTGAGTTTTTCGACTACCTCAAGTAGTTTACTTACTCAAACACAAACAAGCTTTCGGACTACCCACAGCAGCTTACTAACTTCTCCTCTAGAGTTTTTTTGACTACTCAGCGTAGTTTACTAACTCTTTTCAACTCTTCTCACCAACAAACCACACAATTTTAGGCAATAGCCTTTCTTGTAGCCGGTCTTCACTTTTTGTGTAGTACGGAACTTTCATTACATCGACATCTTTTTATTTGACATCCTTTGTCGATTGTCGGTATGGTCTGATGTCGTCTTCTTCTTTTTGACTTTTGTCTTAGGTTAAAGGTTGACACCTTCAAGCTCTTTTGGTTACAAACTCGAGTTTGATATAACCTTAACAACGCCGACTTAGTTCCTTTTATGCGCATTTGAATGTCTTGGCAATATCTATCTTTCTAAGGCATTGCGTTTCTCTCGATATTGCATCCTTGGATAGATATATTGATTGCCTCGGATCATTGGGTTCATCTTGAGCATTGATACATTGCGAGTCTTGATAATTTCGTAGTCGATATTATTGATCTTGATTTCTCGGTCTTGATCTTGCGTCTTGAGTCTTCTAAGTCTTGAGGGTCTTACGAGTCTTTAGGTTTATCTTGGTGATATCTTTGAGTCTTCATCTTGAGTCTTGGTTCTCGATTTCATCTTGAATCTTGAGACTTGAGAACCTATCTGAACTATGTCTGGCGACTATACATTTTGCGGATAACATCACGAATCTCTAATATTTGAATCGACTCGACTATCAAGATCATTCTGAACATGTCATACTTAGGGGTTTTGGGATCTTAATCAAAATCATATAATCTTTTATTAAATTCATCTCCCAACAATTTCCCCATTTTTGATGATGCCAAAACCTATCTTGTTACAAATATATAACCTATACTCAGGTTTCAGTTTATCGTATTACAAGATTGGTTGTCTCAACTATTTCTTAGATCGAGGAGAATCTCCCAACAATTTTGAGTTTCTCAGCAGTTTAATCATATATCAAATTTCTTGAGTAATGAATCTCTTTAACTAGTTCATTACCAAATACTTAAACAATTTCCCTCTTATCAGCATACAATCAGTTTAGAGACATTCATTCAGCATATCAAAATAAAGACATGTAAATAAGATAATGAGATATTATCTTTTGAGCATAATGATAAATCTTCATTGATGATAAGTATACCTTTCTGATTACAATGAATTTATCAAACAAAATCAAAAGACAAAATTTAAAGATTTGAGTCTTACGAGTTCTTACATCTTGATCTTGATTCGGCTCTTCGGTTTGCTTCATTTTTCCTTCATCAATTTGGTACCTCCGGGTTGAACATTCGAAAAATCTTTTCTTGACTCATTCCTCTCTTTGATGATGTCGAGAACATTTCCTGTTAATCCCAAATGAAGATATCGAAGCAATTTCTTGCGTAATGGCCTTCTCATTTACCATGCCATTACCAAGTCTTGGAGGAGGATAGGAATATGGATCGGGGGCTACTATCATTACTCACCTTCATCGTCCAAAGTTAATCCAGCCTTGGAGATACTTTGGATAGAAGGTTATAAGATATTCAATGAAAGCGTTACGATCGGAGTCTTCCCCTCTCCATTCCACGAGAACATCGTAATTGAACGAAGGTTCTCTTCACTTCTTCCACATGTCGTTTGAGTTTAATGGGCATCCATTTATCAGCGTGGGGCCCTTTCAGTAGCTTTTCGATGTTCCCTTCCTCTTTTTCGCCAAATCTCACGAAATCACTTAAACCACCGCTCTTCGTCTATCTTCTTCTACGATCACAAAGCGCTCGCGAGATCGAAGCGTGACTTTCTTAGCTTGTTCTTTTGGAGTGTCTTGAGCATCTCGGTGTTGAAGACTTTCTTACGAGGTTGAGACTTCGGTTTTTCGCATCTTCTTCATCGAAGAATCGGCTTTCTCTGGATTGGCTTAGAAGCGCCCTTCCATACGTTTCTTCTGGGTTGAACAACGCCCAAGGCTTTCCTCTTCATAAGCGATTCGGCTCGGCTGGCTTGTTCAACCTTAGTTAAAGCACTTAGTTTCTCTCTTGCAACCTCAAGCATGGTTTGCTCGAAACTTCGAGTGTAGATGGGCTTCTCACTTGAGCAAATTTCAATTTCTCGGTAACCCGACTTCTTTTAAGGCTTTGGCTAGATTGTACATTCGGCATCTTTCGAGCCTTCTTTTCCAAATGCGTGCCATGAACTTCTGAGGTCTTCACCTTCCTTTTCCCCTTCTTGGCACCGTAATTTGGAAGAAACGGAGAGAGTTGTGTCCATGTAATCTCTCTTTGCTCACCGCGGCCGGATCTCTCGCGCTAAGCGATCTTGCTCATCTTCCATTCTCACGATGTGGTTCTTAGCCCGCGAGCAGTTCTTCGATATGTGGGCAAAGCGGCGAGAGAGTGCATCTTTAAGCATCTCTGTCATCTTGGTCATGAGCATTGAGCTCATTTCCTCCAATGATTTGATCGGCACCTCATTTTTCTCTGCTAGTTTTCACCTCTAGAAATTGATCGATTCACGAGTGCTACGTTTCATTTGACACTTAACTTCTGCGTTGACTCCCTCGGCTTTGCATTGACTTTTCTTCCATGGAGGTCATCGATTGGTCGAGTGTTTTGTATCTGCACCGGTTAGAAGAATGGCTAAAACCTTCCATTGTCACGAGCTTGATTGGTCAGCGTTTCTTCCCATCCGAGCAATTTTGATCGCCATTGGCTCAATCTTCTCAAGTTTCTCCATTACGGGGAGTGAGATCAATCTCGGTGACCTACGCGCATACGTCTTTGTTTGATCATCTGAGTTCGGCTTCATCGAGCTCGGGACTCAATTGAGCCTCGATCATTTTATCGGACAATTGAGAATTAAAGATAGTACTTTGTTAACTTTGGCATATTTGTTAATAGTGCGAAAGGTACTGAAAAGTCTTAACCGATCCCCGAGTTGATCGACAACGAAGTCTCTTTTTCCATTTGAGGTGATCCTCGGCATCTCCTGTTGGTCCCCGTCTCCATCTTTGGATTTGTCTCCATTGCTCGGGAGACTCAACTTCGATTGTTCTCTTCTCGGCTAGCTTCCTCTGAACCAGCTCATCAAAATCGAATTTTTCATCTGAGCTTTGTCTTCATACGAACCACGAGAAGTCGGTTAGGAAAGGCATCTCCTCATTCCACCGATCTTTACAGAATCGGCAATGTCAAGCATCTCGGGAAGAGTCGATTGAGGATATACAGCACATTCGTCCTTAATCTGAAGAAAACATCTTGCGGATCGGGGTATGAAATTTGAGCTCGGGTGTCGGTCAAGGATGAACCGTTTCCCCTTGCTCCTCCCTTTCGCCCTTCTTCCATTCGCCCTTCTTCCATCTCGGGCTCTACGGTTCGAAGAGAAGCTTACGCTAAGGGATCAAGCGGTAGATCACTCTGGAGCTCTTGAGAATATTTTGCTCACGAGCCTCGATAGTGTCACGAAGGTTGTGCATTAGTCCTCGGTTTTCATCGAGTGGGTTCGAGGGCTGGTGGCATATCCTCGGTTTAGTCGAGTTGGCTTGCAAATGCATGCGAGCTGCACATCTTGGATCTACTCGGTGGGCTCTTACATGCGAGCTTTACGAGGTAGGTATCTCACGAGGTCTGAGCTCATTTTAAAAATTTCTGAGAAATTTTATCATGTCTTGAGTGATGTCTCGAGCACCTCGGAGAAGACCCGCTTTCCTCGATCGATCTGTGTCTGGAGATAACTGAGCTGAACACTTGTAATGGCGAACTTTGGCGGTTTGCCTTGGGTTGTATCTCGCCGGAATCACTTGCTACGCCGTCGGTGAGAACCACCAATCTTCTGCGTTTTGGAGCAAGATCCTTCCGCTTCATCAATTTTGCTCCTTGCTCCATTTTGCCTCCAATGAGAACCTTCCCCTGGTTTGTTGGGTCTCTTTCTCGGCCGGCCATGAGAAGGTGATTCTACCTTCTTTTCTCTTTTCCCTCGAATGGCCCGCTTCTTCACGCCAGGGTTTGAAGAGAATCTTTGGTTTAGGAACGAGTTTGAATCGCGAAGATATCCTCCTCCTCTCGGCATCTCCAAAAATATAAGCAATTTTGGTGGCATGGTGGATCTTCACTTTTCATGATGTATCAGCCCCACTTTTTATGACCTTGGCTTGCTCCTTCACCATCCGAATTAAGAATTCCAAACAGCTGTCAAGCCAGGTAGGAGATGCCTCGACGCACATCAACTCAACTGGGCAATTAATCGAAACTCCCAAGACAATATCCACGCTTTCACAATATCCATCAAGACCGACATATTGCGGGCTTTAGATGCTCTTATTCAATGTCACTTCAAATTTCACAGATTCTCAAAGAATCTTATCAAGGTACCGCTCTACTCCGATATATACATCGCAGATCCTTTCCTCTATCACAGTTCAAACACATGCGTTTCAGATTTTTTGGAATTATGCACAAATCCTCTCAAAAGCGGCGTATTTTTGGTGAATGCTCTAAGTGAGATGTGGTAATCGAAGAATGCATACCATCTTCTTCATCTATTCTCAAATTCTGAGATGAATTCGATTACCTCTTTTTGCGAACTCTGGTGCAGTAAACTGCGACTAGATGGGTGAGTTTAACCCGATCGGATCATATCGAGCCTCTCTTACGGCTTTGAGTTGTTTGTGTTTTCGGTGAGACAACGAACTCGTACCAAAGGCTTGTTGGTTATGGCTAATTTCTCGAACAAGGTTGGGGCCATTTTAGAGATTGATTTAAGAATTTGAAGCTTTAGGGTTTGGAGATTTGGGCGAAAAGGATTTTTTGATTGCGGAAGGATTTGGGAGCGAAGGGTTTGATAAACTTTTTGGCTTGAATGGCTTAAAGGGGTATATATAGCCCGAGATCGTGGAGGATCGTGTGGGTTAGGTGAGAAACAACGGTTGAGATTAATCTCAGGATTGTCGAATTATCTGACAAACTTATCTCTAAAAAAGTAAGTCACCAAAACATCCTCATATTGGTCATTAATGTAGCAGAGCATTAAATGATCAAGCAATCTTCTTCGCATTACTTAAACGATCCCTACCAAAAACATTCCTCGTGTGTTTTGTATTTATCATGAACGATTACCGAAGTTTTACTTTGGAATAAATGAGTCGCATGAAGTCTTTACTTTTCGCACTAATTTCCCTCGCCAGCCTTTATCAGTAACGACTTGATTAAAATGTCGCAAGATAATACCGAAAATCGAACGGGTTCAACATACCACTGTGTATCGGGTTCTTCAAGAACTGAAGCTTGAGACTCCGGCCAAGATTTCCATTTTATCCTCGAAGCCAAGAGAATTATGAGAGAAAATTTTCACATGCATCCTAAAATCTTCAAATTTTCGCTTTTACTCTATACACCGGTTCTAACATCCCTAATTCAATCGAAAGTTCTGAAATCTTGATTCACCCAAATGTTTAGTCAAGATATCAGCTCTTTTGCCTCTATCAGATGAATTTTCTCCATCCTATGTCCTTTTTCTACATGATCTCTCGATGAAGTGATGTCCTGATATCCACATGCTTGCATCATCGTGTGCGCAATACCGATTTTGTGAAATAGCAACGGCACTATTGTTGTCACAAAATATCGGGTAACTATCGGGCTTCAACTTTTATAATCCTCAATTGTTGTTCCGGTTAAAAGAATTGCAGGCACAGCCTTCCCCGCAATGCATGCATTCAAATTTCCAAGAGAAGACAGGTTGCCATCGAGGTCCGCTTTTTGAAAACCAAGACGCCTTGCTTCCTAGAAATCGACAAGTTCCCGCGGTGGACTTCCCCAATTCTACAACCTCCATAAATCAAAGACTGAAAGTAACGGGCTAATTCAAGGTTATCACCGGATACTATAATCCTCTATTCACTGTGCCTTTAAGATATCTTAAGATCTTTTGGCGCCTCCATGTGACTAGGCCTCGATTAGCTTTAGACATTCAGACACATATCAAATAAAAGAAATGTTATATCCGCCTACTTTGCTGTAAGATAGAGCAATGATCCAATGATTTCCTCTATAATCAAGAGGATTCACCGATTTACTTTCCAATCGGGATCCATCCTGAACAGCATTAATGAATCCTAACTGCGTTGCAATTTTCAGCACCATATTCGCAAATCGGATCTCCGGTGTACTTTCACGTTGATGAATATTCCTTCCTTTGATTGTTTTACTCAAGTCCTAAAAGAAATTCATCTCCCATCATTGACATCTCAAACTTGCTTTTCATCGTTGAAAATTTTTCACATACCGATGGTTTGAGATCCAAAATGATGTCATCAACATATATCCGAACTTAGAAGATATCTTCCCCATCCTCTATCCTAAAACGTAGTTCTATCAACATTCCTTTCGGATAAAACCATGGTCAAGAAGAAAACCGAAAGCAGTATCATACCATACTCGGGTGCTTGCTTAAGACCATACAAAGCTTTTCCGCGGTTCGTAAACTTGGTCATTCCCTCATGGAAACCAGGAGGTTGTTCATTATAAACCCCTTAAGCAATAATCACCGCCTGAAATGCACTTTTTCACATCCATTTGATAGATCAGAACTTCATGTGGGCAAGATATGCAAGAAACAACTGATGGTTTACCTGCAACAGTGCAAAAGTTTCATCATAATTCAAGCCTTCTTCTTTTGGAATAACCTTTGTGCAACTATCCTTGCCTTGTTTTCTTACAATGTTGTTTTCATCTCTTTTATTCTTTGAAAACCCACTTCGGGTTCCAATGACATCAGGCCTTTCCCCTATCTACTACCCCATACTTCATTCCTTTTTGAGAATTGATTCAAACCATTCAGATAGCAAAGAATCCAATAAGAATCTCAGAGAGCCTACCACCAATCTCACAGGTTCTTTTCCCAGCTGGGCGCCAGAATAGTGCACTCTCACCATGAACCTTCATTTTAACACCTTCAGCTTAGGATCACCTGGCTAACTGATTTGTGGATGACTATCTAACCATTTTCTTTTGATGTTCCCTTCAATAATATCCTCAACATTTGAAATGTTAGGTTCTGATTAAATCAACAAACCCTTGTGGAACAAATGGTGGAAGAGAATCATCTTATGGGAAATTTATCTTAACATCAACCGAGACATTTGTTCCCTTTAAATTTGATAGATTCTGAAATTCTCACCAGGACCATATCTTCATTCGCATCACATACCGAAGTCCTGAATCGGTGTCTGCTCAGATTGGTCACCTTTGGAGGTTGGCTTTTTCCGAGGCTCACCATCCGAAGTTCCATTCCAACTTCCATTCCAGTCCGGAGTCACCCAATCATGTAATGTGGATCGGGATTTCTTTTTCTTTTCAAGGATTTATTTATCTTTCTGCTTTCAAAGCTTAATCTGTGATCCTCTTAGTCAGTTCAAGATTATGTTCCCTGCTTTTCCGAACACAAATAGATTCATCAAAAACAACATGAGGTGTTTCCTCACAATAAAGTCCTACTGATTTGTAAACTTTGAAGGCTTTCTTGACTTGAGAATATCTAAGAATATTCCTTCATCGACTTTACTATCAAATGTTTTCAACTGATCTTTACCATTATTGTGTATGAAACACTTGCAACCAAACACACGAAAAGAAAAGAAACAAGGCTTCCATTCATTCCAAAGCTCATAAGGTGTTTTGCCTTGACTCTTGGTCGGCATGGATCTGATTGCGAGAGTAGCATGCGGTGTTGGCGACTTGACCAAAAATCTTTTAGGAATATCGGCCAATTTATCATAGTCCTTGCGAACTTCTTTCGAGTCCTGTTCCTCCTTTCGGCAACACTAATTCTGTTGAGGGTCCTTGCGGTGATGTTTCATGTGAAATTCCATTTCTGCACAATAATCGGATATGATATGATTTATGAATTCGGTTCCTTTTTCGGATCGATTTTGACCACACTCGATTTTTCTCATTCTTGAGCTTTTTGCTTTCCGGCGAATTTTTTATTCGAGTCTCTTTTTCTTGAAAAGAATATTTAAAATATCTCGAAAGTAGTCATCAACTACTACCAATGTGTATTCCTCGCCATTAAAGCTTAAGGTGTTATAGACCAAAGAGATCCATATGCAAAAGTTCGGCATTCTCTCAAGAGAAACTTCTACTTTGCTTTAAATGATGCTTTAGGCATTTTTCTTTTTGACATGCATCACAAATGTATTTCTTCATAAAAAACACTTATTACAGTAACCCTCTCACAAGAGCTAATCTAGCAAGCTTGTTGTGGTTTGAAATTTAGGTGATTCATTCTTTTATGCCATAACCAACGGGTATCGTGGAACTTTTAGTTAACTAAACATGTATCTTTCGGGAGTTGAACTCCAATCAATTAAGATACACATTCCTTTTCTTATACCTGTCGATAATATTTTTCGCGATGTATCATCTTTCACAAAACATAAGTTCTTGGAGAACTCAACATCAAAACCCTTATCACGAAATTGTTAATTGAAAGCAAATTGCTTCAATCCAGATACATATGAAACACCATGGATATGAACCTAAAATATCTCCAAAGTTCCATATCCTTCACCGTCATCGAGTTATCTCCAAACGGATCGTAGGCCTCTTTGTTCAACATAGTCTGAGCATCTTCTTGAATCCCATCATATGTCTTGAGCATCCTTTTGCCAAGATAACCATACTTCAGGGCTTTTTCATCTACGCTCATCGGCCCATGTGATCTTTCATCGCTTTAGTGCCCTTGTTTTTATCTGAAAAAAATGTATCAATTTCTTAGGGTACCCATTTTGTGTAAGGTCCTACAAGTTAGATGTATCCTTCTAATCCAAATTTGCATGACAACTCTAATCACTTTAGAGTGGCCAATTTGTCTTCCATAAACATCAACATACACATCTACTACCCGGGTGCCTTAGCAACTTTCTCTCGCGGTATGTGTGCTTTAGCTTTAAAGATGAACACGGGCTTTTAGATTCTTCTTTTCGTTCGGGCCTTTTGTGGGACATGCTTGCGGGCTTTTTATGCATTCTGCCTAAATCTTTGTCGATTTCAGGTTCGGTCAAACTTTTCCTTTAGGCAAGTGAGGTTCGGGTTAGTTGTCTTTGACCGAAATCTGGGTCTTTTCGATGCTTTGGACTTGGTCTCTTCATTGAGAATGTCTCTAAGAGTTTTTCTCATCCGAGGATTCCTCTGATAGTTGATGTGGAGCCTTTCGGTTTGTGATTCTTAGCCCGAGGCTTTAAGCATTACCGAGCACCTGTTAATCTTTCGAGGTTTTTCGCTTCACACCGAGGTTTGGGCTTTCTAACCCGATCATTCGGTTCTCACTGAGACCATAGTGTCCTTTTCCCTTTTGTCTACAACTCGGGGTATTACTTGGGGCCAAAGTAGGTGCCACCGTTTTACAAAAGATAGTGCCATTTTGACGCGTATTTTAGATGACCTTGTGAGGTTCCCACGGAATGTATCCCAATCCAGTTTTATAGTCCACGGATCTACGGTAACTCTGAATTTCATCTATTACATTAGATGCGTTATTCAATAGAGCTAACTTCTACATGCACTATCCTCATGATTCTGTAGAGTTTTATGCTTCTCGAGAGGTCATTGAACTTCGATTACGATTAATTTGAATCTCTTGATGGGATTTCTCTAGCTTTTGATTAGGGACATTATCAACTTCTCTTTCTCACGAGAGTTGTACTTTGAGAACATCGAGTTCATCGGTAGCTCCCATTAATTGAAGTGATCTCGGTTTTGCTAGAGTCTTTCCATTTTAGATTTTCGACTTTTCGGTTCCTTTATACGCTCTTGAGTTTTATTTAGCGGTCCTTGCAAAAGCAAACATAGTCCTTCATCGATTCTCAAAAGAATCCATCGGTCAAAATAGTTTTTTTCGGTGGAACTTGAAAACTCTTGTGCTAGTGTAGGAGCAACATGAGAGGCGAAAAGTTTACCTCCTCAATGGCCATCAGACGGATGTCATCACTTTCTAACTTTGTCGAGAATATCTCATACGAAGAGCTAGATCCCTCGCCGCAGTGTTCTTTTCCGCAACCACGGGCTTTTGCCGAGAACTTCTCGTCTCTTATAAACATCTTTTCTTCGCCATGCTTCCTCAACTCTGGACAATCATCTTTCGAAGTGTCCTTTTCTTCATGGGTTATAGATGGTAGCTGGGCATCATCATCCCGATCATTTTTCTTCTTTGGACTTGGAGTCCTTCTTTGCGGATGAAGATCCTTCAGCCTTTCGTGTCCTTCTTCTTCTCGTTGATCATCCTCGAGGTTTTCTTCATACCGTGGTTCCCCTTAATAGCTTTGTATTTTCCAAATCTACTATTAAGTCCGTAAACCCTCCTTGCCATCAAGCAGTTAGCTTATCCATAAAGCTCATCCCGATGTTCGCATGAGGGTTCTTGGACTCTCTAATTTTACAGCGTTTTATTTTCGCTTTTAAAGCCACATTTCTTACTCAGCTGATGAAGAATCATCTTTTCACAAATTTTTTCGGATTTTTTTATCAATTGCAAAATTCATAAAGCCGTACTCGAGAAGACTTGTCGTACGGGCATTGAACTAATGTTCTGGTGTTTCAATCACCACCGCATGAATATCCCATTTTTAGAAAAAGACCTCTAAGAATTTTCAATGCCACTTCTCTTTGTGGATATCTTTTCAAGGCGCTTAGATCATTCATGATGCTAGTGAACTGAACAATTTGTCTATCGATTCACCAATCCATTAGAAAATCACAAACTTTCCAATCTTAATCGAAAAGTTTGTTTTCTTTTTATATGATCCTGGCGTCACATAACAAATAGTGTATCCCATATTTCTTAGCAAATAAAGGAGAGATCATTCCCATCACACCATCATCAATTGTACAGATATGTGTCTTTGCAGAATGTAGCCTGTATTGACTAACTTTCTCCTCAGAGTTAGTCATCCACTTAGGAAATTCGCCTAGATCAATTCTCTTTCTTCTCAGAATTCGGGATTCAACCACAATAAATTTGAAACGGGTCCTCAGAAACCACTCTCCACATACACGCCATGTTTGAATACGTATGAGCCCGCATTCTCGCCCATATAGATCATAGTTCTTCATCGAGAACACGGGAAGTTTTTAAGACATTTTTCTCGATCTTTTGAAGCGAAAAAAAAAGAAATAAGATCGGCCTCGTGATAGACCACAAGTATTTTTGAAGTAAAACAGTCAACACAAAGAGGGTCAAGTTGAACCAATCGCTTCCGGATATAATTTGTTGGTCCCTTTGAAATGAGTCTTACACGCACGTAATGGGAATACACGCAGTTCCCGATTTTAAAACTTTTTCTTACGAAGTCGCCAGGGTCGATAACTCAAGATTAGGTTCTCGAGAAGCACGATCGCTCCGAGTCAAAGTTTATCGGAGATGTTGATCCCGAAGCCGCTGATATTCTCCCATAATCCTGGCCCGAATCACGAGTGTCGAGAGATCACGAGTTGCTTGGATCGGATAACTAGCTTTCTTGAATCCTCGGAAGAGAGTTCGGTTTGATAACTATCTGTTCTCTAGCTTTCGATCGTCTTGAATGGTTGGCCCTTAGATTATACTCGTTTTAAGCTTTCTTTGAAAAACCTCCCCTTTATGAAATAGTGATTAAGGTGTGATTCACTTATGCAAACGATTGGATTGATTCGCCTGAATATCGATTGAAAAGTATGCTTTCAAAATCGGTCAATGCAACGGATAAGCAAAGATAAGGAAAGCGATAAAAAGCACAACAATTATAGTGGTTCGAGGAGACTCAAGCTCCTCATCCTCTCTCCAGGCTCTTGAGGAGAAATTCACTATCAACCACGAGCTTTACGACTACCTCGTAGTTTACTTACTCAACTTATTTTTGAGTTTTTACGACTACTCACGTGGTTTACTTACTCAACCCGACCTTGAGTTTTACGATTTCTATCCTGTGAAGTTTTACTCAATCACACACAATCTTTACCACCTCAGAGCTTACTAACTTCTCCTTAGAGTTTTACTCACTACTCCGTGGTTTACTAACTCTTTGCTAACTCTACTCACCAACAAACACACTCCAACTACCTTACCGAGGTTTGGGTTTCTTGGTTGGTTTCAACTAGGATGAGATATCCTTGCAATGAAGCACAATCTGAGGTTTAGGATATCTCGACTAGCTTTAGATAAATCTTTATCAATCTAGGCATAGAAAGGAACTCTTTCAATATAAAGCTTGCTTGGGAAATTCAAGGTATTTCGGTGCTTACTTCAGAAGAATAAGTTCGAAGCCTTTGAAGCAGATAAATTTCCGTCCCTTACAATGTAGAGAGGGTCACCATGATTTATGTGCATACACCCAAGGTTACTCTTGAAAACTAACCGTTGGAGAGATAACCGCTTAGTTCCTCTTATGGTAAAAGGAACTTGGCTATATTTAGGATGCGAAACTCCCTAACATGTTTTAGGCAATAGCCTTTCTCTTATGTATTAGTTTAATAGTCCTACCAATTTAATATGTGGTCTTGGGTGAAGAAGAAAGTGAGAGGTGATAGTTGCTTGGGAGAGTGAAGAATTAGGATTTATTTTAGAAGGGTATGATGGACCGTGCATGGTGTGGTGTATTTATTAATTTCGTCAATATTGATAGGTACAATAATCCACTGAGTGTAATTACCAAAAATAAAAGTGCGAATTGCCGGGCTTTATTTTATACTCCTACATCCTATATTAGTTTTCATATTTTTTTGTTTGTTTTACCACATCAGATTTCATACCAAGAAATAAAAATTTTACTCATAAATGATCTTATCCTCACAATATACACTTTTTCATTTTTCATGTCATTATTTTTTCTAACACAAATAAAGTTGATTTGATTCAAATATTTTTAATTTATCAATTTATTAAATAAATAAAAAGACAATTTTAAAAAAAAAAAAATCAGAGCACAAATCGAAAAACGGATCTGGTACGATGGATGTCCAAATTGAAAAACTGATCTGGGATCTGTTGTGTTTATTTTAACTTCTAAGCTAATTCCCGTAAAAAAAAAAAAAAAAAAAGAAAAGAAAAGAAAAAACTAAAAACTAAACTTCTAAGCTAATTTCCTACGAGATCAAGTGAAAGCCTGACTTAATAGGCTCCTCTAAGAAAAAGTGTGATGGGCAATATATTTCCTCTGCATTTTACAATTCAAAATTCACGTCGACTCCTTCAATTGTTTATACTTATGAGCTTTAGAGAAACATATTTAATATACAGCAGTGTACTCCTTTTATATAAATTTTGCCTAAACTACACATAATTAGTGTTTAAATATTTGTTAATTTGGATATTTTATTTTTGTTTATAAAATAATACTATTTTCAAATAGTTTTATGTTTCTTAAATATTGAGTTTAATATACTACTTTCTCCATCCTGAAATCAATTGAACATTTATTGTTTGCATGGAGTTTAATGTGAGAATTATTTATTAATATAAATTATTTTTTGTTAAGGATTAAATAATAAAGATTTATTAATATAAATTATTTTTTGTTAAGGATTAAATAATAAAGTAATGATATATGATGTAAATAAAATGAGATAAAATTATTTTAAGTGTGATAAAAATGATGACATATTGCGTAATATTGAGATATTTGGGGAGAATAGTTAAAGTTGATTGAATTGTTTTTTATGTCACTTTAGAAAATATTCAATCTAATTAAAACTAACCTTTTTGGCAAATATTCAATTGAAAACGAGACGTCTTGCATAATGCATGCCTCAATTATTAATTCCGTTTGAAAGACATCACAAATGGGTATATTATGTAATTTTAATGATATATGTGTTACACTGTAAAATCATAAAAAAAATAAAAAATTGATTGGTTATTTAGTATAGTTTACCAAGTTTCATGTAAAATCCAAAAACGTTTTGACAAGAAAAAAAAATCACAAAAGAAAGAAGAGTATGATCATGATGTAGAGTATGTAATGGAGAAGGAAGAAGGTAAGGAGGATAAACAAAGACGGAGAAAAGATGAAGAAAATGATAAAAAAGGAGAAAAAAGACAAGTGAAGATGAAGAGCAACATTAATTCAAGCGGTCCTTTCAAATTGCCGTTCGACCTATTGTCTCTCGTTTTTATCGTTTGCCTAAGAAAACTTAAATTTAGAGAAACAATTTTTTCATGGGGAGGGTGTGAGGATAACAACAAAATTCCAATGGTTAGGTGAGGTGATGTTTGTAGAAAAAAAATAATGGTGGGTTGCTGAATTAGGGATTTGGGGTTGTTTAATTCAAATGTCTATGGGGAAGTGAGCTTGGAAAATTTTAAATGAGTCGGATATATTGTGGGTCAAAGTTATTAATTCAATATATGGGGTTTGGCCCGACATCAGAGAGTGGGGATGGGAGGAGTGAGTAGGGATCGTGGAGCTAGAAATAATCAAGTGAGCTCGGGATGGTGGAAAAAGGTTTGTGAGTTGTATATAGAATCAAAAAAGGGGGGGGATGTTCAAACAAATTGAGAGGGTTGTGGATAATGATTTGAAAACTTCATTTTGGGTCGATCATTGGGTACATAATTTATTAAAAGTTAAATTTATGCGAGAGGGAGTCCGTTGTGGGAGAAATGGGTAGTTGGGTTAGGATTTAAAATGGAGACGTAATCTTCGTTCTAGGGAACTAACTTTATTAGATGGTCTATTGTGTCGATGGAGAGGATGGATGGAGGTGGATGAATTTCAATAACGGTATGTACTCTACAAGCATTGTATATAAGATCCGTTAGCAACATTTCAAGAAACCAAGAGAGGCAACAAGAAAGGAAAGTATTCAAGAAATTTTTGAAAAGATATGCTCTAGAAGAGTGCAATCTACAAGAAAATCGATTTTTAATGACAACAATCAATGTCATTATTATAAAAGCTAAAAAGTCTTTTGATGACGTAAACAATTTTTAATGACATGATAAAGACTTTTAGCTAGAGAATCTTTAATGACAAGATTATTGTCATTATATTTGTAGTTTGATTAAATCATTGCTTGGAAGATGATGCGACAAAGAATAGCGACAAAAGACAACCTTAGAAAAATAGGTGTCATACTAATGGGTGGAGATGTTTCTTGCCATATGTGTAGTGAAGTAGAGGCAAGCAACTATCACCTCTTCTTTCATTGCACATCGGCCCGCCAAATTTGGGATAACATTTATAAATGATTTAACATAGTTATGGTGGCACATAAATTGTCTGTGCCATGAAACTTAAAGTTTTTGTGTATATTAGATAATCATTTATTTCTCTTTCGGTAATTTTTGTTTGACTTAATTTAAGATAAATAAAATATTCATTCCAAATGTATTTTATCTTAGTGTGAATTATATTCAATTATTAATTTCTTAATAAATAAGTTTATTTTATAATTTTTCTTATGTATATCTTAACATATTTTATGTGGCAAAAGTATTTTACATTATAATTAATTCACTTTTTTTTTCATTATTACCTATTAATTAATTAATTTATTAGTCTTTTTTTAGTCGATTTATTTTGTTTTGATTTGTAGATTTCAATTACATATTAAAATTGATAAATAATATTTGACACAATAATCTTATTCAAGGTTTTAAAAATTTACTAATATACACCTTAAATAATTATTAATTCATATTTAGTGTATTTATACATATATTTATATTTTAATTATTAAATATAATATTTATTGAAAATATTGCAAATTTTAATTAAACATCGCGTAACACACGGTAACAAAACTAGTACTACACCTAAAAGCAATCCCAATAACAATATATTACTACCTACAGGTAATGGTTAATTCTATAAAAAAATATACTTTTATGCACAATACCAATTCAATCACGATATTTTATATTCTTTTTAAAAAACCTCAATCTCTTGTGGTGTTTCAATTCGTTATACATTTTTGAAATCCGATAGGGAAAAATTGATGTGGCTCATCGGAACTTGTGTTTGAGCGCCATATTGAATACTATGCATTAAATATTTATTTTACTTATTCCACATCAACAATAACACTTTAGTCTTCCTATACTAACACTTTCAACATTCCTAGAACCACAACAACAAATAAGAAAAACAAACAATCGATCAATTAATACCTCAGCAAAATCAATAAAGCCAAAATGTAGCGCTCAGACACATTTCGACCTATTCAAAATTTGATCAGTCAATCTCGTGTCTTTAAGGGGTAAAAAAAGGTAAAAAAATTGCTATTCTATTAGATTTTGTGTGACTTGGGCGATTTGAAAACACAAAAATGAGTTAATCTTTAGTGATTTGAAAAGGCAGAAATTTGATCGGTCAATCTCGTGTCTTAAGGGAAAAAAAAGGTAAACAAATTGCTATTTCTATTTTACTTTGTGTGATTTTGGCGATTTGAAAAGGCAGAATTGAGTTAATCTTTAATGATATTGAGTTTTCAGTTACTAGAATTGTTAACGATATAAAAAAGTTAGATTGTGGAGTTGGTTCTATGTCCAAAGGAGTGAGATGCTCTAGTTTTTTTTTCTTGGTGACTTTGCTAATCCTATGATGATTTTAGAATCTTTGAGATTGTACACCTTGTAACCATTCGGGGTATCTCTTCTCTTGTATCCCTTTAAAAAAAAAAAACACTTTTTGATCCCTCGTTTAATAAATGTTAGTTTAGAAAAATTGAAATTGTTATTATTAACTTGGAATAAGTAAAATAAAATATTTAATATGTGGCATTCGATGCTCAAACACAATCTCTATTGAGCCACGTCACATCTTTTCGATCAGATATCTGTAGCATAAAAAAAGGGATAATTGCTCTTAGATACAATTTTTTAGACCCCATCATCAATAGGTACAACTGAATTTATTTATTATTAATAGATACAATTCTCATTGTGGTTTACCCATTTTAACCTTGTAACCCCCTATTCATTTCAATTATTTTTGGGGGAAATTCTTTAAATTGTTTAAGATTCCCTATTCCTTCCAATAAAAAATAAAAAAAAATCTTATCCCTTTTCTCAAGAAATTATTTCATTTATTGAGAAATTCGGCGATTTCATTTGTTGAATTTTTTTTTATCGACGATCATATCATTTTTAGTGTGCAAAAAATTTAATATTTTGTATAAAATATTTAGTTTTGCACATGTGCAAAAATATTTATACTATGTGCAATTTATTTATTACATGTGAAAAATATTTAGTTTTGTGTGTAATTTGTTTTGCACATATTCACAATTCGTATCTGCAAAATAATATTGCACATTTAAAGAAATTTCAGCGCCAATTTTTTTTAATAGCATAATTTAAAAGATTTATTTTATTTTTAAGTTTTTTTAGTATTTTTATGTGCAAAATATTTAATATTGTGTGCAAAAATTTCAGTTTTGCACATGTGCAAAATTATTTATACTATGTGCTTTTTATTTTTTACTTGTGAAAATATTTAGTTTTGTGTGCAATCTTTTTTGCACATATTCACAATCAGTGTGTGCAAAATAATATTGCACATATAAATAAATTTCTGCGCCAATTTTATTTGTGAATAACACAATTTAAGAGATTTATTTTATTTGTAAATGTTTTTAGTGTTTTCATGTGAAAACTTAAATTTGACAATGAGAAATTGTATTGTATCTTCTCATGTGCAATTATAAAAGGATAATGAGGAGTATCGGGCCTTGGGGGGATAAATAGCTCGAGTATTCTTATTTATAAAATTTATATTTGAAATTCAATTCACATATCTTTTTTAAAAATTATTTGGGTCCTGAATATGATGATATTGTTAAATGTGTATCAAATTGCATTTAATAATAAATGTGAAGAAAATGGTCAATTTGCAGATCTTAAAATTTTCATAAGCAATGAGAGGAGTGATGGGGGAAATATTCTTGCTGAACAAATTTTTCGTAATAAGAGAGAAGGTTTTGGATAAGGGTTTGAATTTTAAATTTTGAGGAAATTATGAAAAGAGACATTATAGTCAATTTGGGTTCCATTTTGTAGTTAATAGTAATAAAATAAATGGCTTGTAGTTAATAATAAAGAATACTTCTATTTTGTATCTTAGAGTGAGTACCCAAAAAAAATATAAACTCTCATGTGAAACTCGTTCATAATATAAAACTAATACCATTGCATAATTATAAATTAATATCACAACTTTTATAAATTAGTACCAATAGCATTTAATACCATGATCTTAATTTATAAGTGTAATGATATCAGTTAATAAATTTAGTGATATTAATTTATAAGTATAATGATATAAATTTTATACCATGAACAAGTTTCATTGAAAACTTAACCCATACAAAATCACCAAAACCTCGTCACGTAAATCACAAAATCCCTCAATTTTTGTTGAGCCAACTAGCGGCTTAATTTTACCAAATTTGGTGGCCTAGTCCCGGCTAACGTCATTATCCCACAGTAATCTCTCTGAAACGACAAAAAGTATTGGTAAATAAAAGTCTAATTCTCCTAATAATTAGTTATGTATATTAACCAAACTGTCACCAAACTCTCCTAATTAGCAAACTTAATTAAAGATTCAAAAGTCACCACACTACCCATATGTAAGAAAGGGACGACTCAACTGTATTTATATCTCTTTATTTGTATTTTTTGCGTAATCTACTCAAAAAAAAATATTCATAACATATACATTTCCTTGACATTAGTTTAATTCTTGAAAATAAAGAGAGAAGTACGCATAATCAAAGCAATCAAGACATTTATTACAATTACTGGACCCAGCCTCAGCCTTAAAATACTAAGTTTTGTGTTCCATCTCATACAAAAGTTCGAACAGCAGATTAGGGGAGATTTAATAAAAATTTGTATGAGACGTTCTCATCCATAATACGTGATATAAATTAACATAAATTCAAATCCACTCTTTTCAAAGTATTAAAATGTCATGCTCAAATTACATTCCGTCTCACCATATGAGCGTCTCACGTAAATGTCTTTTCATCGATTTATATGTTTTCACATATATATGCTTCGACCTAGAGTATAATAAGATTAACCCAAAATGAAAATATTATGACGTAATAATGCTCATATTATATAATTTAAAGTACAATATGAGATGTTGTATTAAAATAGCAGCCCACAGAAGAAATATCAGATCCTATAATTACATATACCACTGTAAGATTTTTTTTTTAATTTTTATTTTGCTCCATTCCAATCAAATATTCTCAATTTCTTAAATGATAGTTGTCTCTCCACACCCTGTTATAATTATTTATAAAATTAAATCTTATTACAATAATTGTTACTCAATTAATCAAATCTCTACCAAAAGCAATGGAAAATCTTAGAGTGAGACGTAAGAAGTATATGAGGAACTCTTGGAGAAAAAAATTTCTTTGGTCCCATAATTTTTCTGTAATTTATTTTTTGTCAAAAAAAAACTAGCTATCAAATTTTGGTCCCCTAACTATCTCAATTGTCCAATTTTGATCCCATTTTCGCCAAAAAATAGAAAATTTTATCATTTTCGATCATGCGCAAGTCATGTATAAGTTAAAATTGCGGGTTTCCGAGCTCATTGCTGACGTGGACAATGATTGTTAAAAGAAAAGTTAATTTTTCTAAAAAAATAGAAAGAACAAAAAAAATTCTCCCAAGTGCGGAAAAAAAAAGGAATTTTTAGCATCCACGTCAACTACAAGATCGGGAAACCCCAATTTTAACGGGCATGTGACTTGCGCGTGATTAAAAAAGATAATTTTATGTTTTCAGGCAAAAATGAGACCAAAATAGGACAATTGAGATAGTTATGAGATCAAAATTCAATAGTTAAATTTTTTGGGACGAAAAACGGATTGCAGGAAAGTTATGAGACCAAAATACTTTTTTTTCTCGGAACACTTGTGTACATCACTGTACGGTGCAATTTGTGTACAACTAATATTAGTTATTAGAAAAAACTAATATTATTCAACGAAAATAAGCCTAGCGTTCACCTAAAAACAACTAATATTATTCAGTGCAAACACTGAATAATATTGTAAAAAACACACCAATTACATGGGTGTATACAAGAATTTTTCCCCACACATAGATATATAGGCAAACACTTCTATATATGTATCAGTTGCATGTACAACTCAAGAATATTTTTAAATTGTATTAGTTGCCCTTTATAAGAGTTAATTGGTTAGTATTCTGTTTTCACAAAATAATATTAGTTGAATTTTGGACAAATTGCAAAAACAGAACTTATCTTTGCCCCTTATTGCACTTTAAGAACTTAACTTTAGATTTTTGCAGGGTAGGTACTTAACTCTTGATTTGTTACAAAAAAGGACCTGGTCAATTTTAAGACAAAACAATGTTTTTTTTTCAATTTGCATCTAACTTCTTTCGTTTTCAACCCTAAATAAAAAACAAGGTATTACGGCAATATTTTTTTTTTGTTCTCAACCGTTGTGTTCTTTTCTAAAATTCACTCATTTGTATTCACGGTTAGGGGTGAAAAATTATTAAAAAATCGGTATACTGCGCTTATCAAACTGAAAAATATTAAAAATGTCAATTTTTTTAATATACCGCGAACTGCGGTACAATATATGCATTCTAAAATTTTGATATTTCAATATACCAAAAAAAATTGGTATTTTGTTAAAAAAAATATGTATACTAATATTTCGGTATGACATAGTATATCAAAATTTAGGTAAGGGACAATATATATAGATACCATTCAAAAAATTTATATACCAAAATCTTTAGTACGGTAGGTAAATATTTTTTATTTATCGAAATTTTCTGTATATCGAATTTATGTATACAAAAACGATATGAATTTTTAAATATAAATTTTTTTGGTACGGTATATGATATGCATCACTATTTTCGGTACGGTATGCCACTTAATATTTAATTAGTAGTTCTTCTTTGTAATTCTTCAAATTACTTATTCGTATTTTCTAATGTAAGGTTTTGTCTGTAATTGTTTGAGTATTTGCACTCGTTGTATTTAATAAATTTATTTATGTTTTAAAAAAAAAATATTATCAGTCATTAAGTCATTATTAATATTTATTATAATTTTTATTTTTTTGAAAATATCATTATTTTTTATAAAGTGGTATATATATAAAAAAAAGAAATACATTTTTTTTGTCTTAAAATTGTCCGAGTCATTTTTTTGCAACAAATTGATAGTTTAAGTACCTACCCTGCAAAAGTCTAAAATTGGGTTTTTGAAGTGCAAAAGAGAGCAAAGATAAATCCTGTTTTTACAATTTGCCCTTGAATTTTTTTAAGAATATAAGTTGTGCACCTACATGTATAAAAGAAAAGCAATTGGTTTTGTTTAATGGTGCTGGAACAAAGGCGCATAATGTAAATAAACAGATAAGCTACCAAGGCAAATCTAGAAACCAACCATATAAATTATTAGATAATCATAATGTATGAGAAAAAATCATTTATATATTCTTGCACTCAACCAATTCCCCATTTTCTACAAATAGATCCTTACTTTCTCCATTCTAATTCACAAAAACATTCTATTCAAAATGATCTCATTCGGATATCCCGAAATCTTACTATCATTCCTCTGTTTTTTCATCTTATGGTGTTTCAGAAACATCAATGGTCTCCCCTGGAATTGGCCCCTAGTGGGAATGCTGCCGAGCCTCTTCTGCCACGTCAGCCGGGCCCACGACCGTTGCGTCGATATTTTCAAGTTATCCGGCGGGACTTTCCTGCTCAAAGGCCCCTGCTTCACCAACATGGACACTCTTCTAACCGCTGATCCGGCCAACGTTCACTTCATCATGAGCTCAAACTTTACCGATTTCCCCAAAGGCGTTGAGTTCAAGAAGATTTTCGACGTTTTGGGGGACGGGATTTTCAACTCCGACGCGGAGTCGTGGAAACTTCAGAGGAAACAGGCCCGGTTCTTGATCAATCACGACAAGTTCCGTCGGTTCTTGATTGGAACGACGTGGGAGAAAGTGGAACAGGGGTTGGTTCCTGTTCTTGATCATGTTTCTAAAAATGGATCAGTGATTGATTTGCAGGATTTGTTCCAGAGATTTACGTTTGATACTACTTGTATTCTGGTGACGGGTTTCGATCCGGGGTGCTTGTCGCTCGATTTCCCCGATGTCCCGTTTTCCAGGGCGATGGACGAGGCGGAGGAGGCTATATTGATGCGCCATTGCTTGCCCGAGAGCGTGTGGAAGCTCGGGGAGGTGGCTTGGAATCGGGCACGAGAGGAAATTGAGTCGAGCTTGGGTAGTTTTGGACGACGTTATCGGTGAGTATATTTCAATGAAGCGGGAAAAGTTGAAGTGTCAATCAAATGGCGATTTAAAAGGAGGGGCTCGATTTGTTAACCTCAGATATAGAGGGGAAGCGGGTGAAACAGACGACAAGTTCTTGAGGGATACGATCTTGAACTTCATGATCGCCGGGAGGGACACGACTAGCTCCGCGCTAACGTGGTTCATGTGGCTCGTCTCGACTCATCCTGAGGTCGAAAGGAAGATTCAAGACGAGCTGGATCGCGCCGAAGGAGGCCACAAGTGGAAGCTCTTTCAGGTAGGGGCATAAGTAACCATATTGAAGCCAATTTTATGGTATTCAATTCAATTCCATAAAATATTTGAACATAGTTTAAATTTTGAATTTCTAATTTGAAACGTTATTCGGTTTGAAAGTAGTATTCGAACTATTCTATAGCATTCGAATATTTGATTCCAAATTTTAATTCTAGTATTTTTTCTAAAATTCATATAATTTTTAAAAATAGTTTATTTTTTCTCTCTCTAAAATGATATAAATATATATATATATATATTCATTAATTATTCGAAAATATAAATAATAAATTGAATATGTTAATAATGTATCTTGTTAATTTTTATTAAAGAAATAATACATATTATTAACTATAGATAAATATATGTCCATATTCGACTTCAAAATTCAAATACCTTTTGAATCAAAAAATAAATTTGTGCTCGAATTCAAACCGTAATTTCAAATTCGAATACCGAATTGAATTATAATTATTTAATCTTATTTTTAGGTAGAGGAGGTTAAAAACCTAGTATACTTGCACGGTGCATTGTGCGAGTCACTAAGGCTGTATCCACCAGTGCCGTTTGAGCACAAGGCTCCAACCGAAGCCGTTGTTCTTCCAAGCGGTGATTATGTTGATGAGAATATGAAAGTGTTGTTTTCATTGTACGCAATGGGACGAATGGAGTATATATGGGGGAAGGACTGCAAGGAATTCAAGCCGGAGAGATGGATTACAGAACGTGGGACGATCAAGTACGAGCCTTCGTACAAGTTCTTGGCGTTCAATGCGGGTCCCAGGAGTTGTTTAGGGAAAGAAGTAGCTTTCACTCAATTGAAATCTGTGGCTGCTGCTATCATACATAATTACAAAGTTGAAGTGGTGAAAGGCCACCCTGTGAACCCTAATGTTTCAGTCATTCTTTATATCAAACAGGGGTTGAAGGTTAGGGTTACCAAGAGGTGGACTTGAGAAGAGAAACAAACTCTAAATCTTATTATGCTTATTGTTTTTTACAAAAGGTCATAGTTTGTAGTCATGTGTATTGCCATACTGGTATGCATTATTTCATTTTAATAATTCAAATAAAATAGTATGGTTTTATTGTGTATCATTAATTATCTCAGTTTAGAATTTTCTGGAATTTGTTTTTCATTGTTGGATATACTAAATCTTTCTTGCGACCATCTCACTAATTCCATTCTGTAACACGGAGCCCCATTTCTGAATTTTGATCCACCTCAGTCCCCCTCTTACAATAATTCCTTAGGCATCACGGATACAGGAAGGGGCGTAATATAAACACAATGATAATCTTTAATTCAAAAACTCTTACACGTACACAAAGATTCCATATAGTACTACCCGCCCCGATTTACCCAAAATCGTCTACAAAAGTCATCTTCTGCTCTGGGTGCCATCTAGGCGGCCAAAGTCTGCCAGTTGGTTCCATCGCCTAAGCGGTTTTTGCAATTTTTTTTTTTAATAAGTTTATTCAGTTTTAAGTTTAATTTTTTAATAAAAATAAATAAAAAATAACAACTCACGTTCAGTCACAAAATTGGAGAAGAGAGAACCTTAGTGGAGAAAAATTCGAAACTAGCTTCTAAATCCTTACCCCCAGGCTGCTGCATGCGCCACTGCCGTGCTGCCGCCGCACCCACCGCCACACCAACACCCGAAGCGCGCCGCCCGTGTTCGTCTTGCTCAGTCCGCCCATCACCCCGCAGTGATATTTCAGATTTTCAGGTACTTTTTGAAAAATTAATCATTTACAACTGCTGAAATTTTCCGTCTATTACAAATTTACAATGATACTGCAATTTTAATTCATGATTTTCATGCTACAATGATACTACAAATTTGTGCAGTGCAATGATATTGTTTATATCTATTATAATTATTTAATTTATTTTCATGCTTGATGGTTGAATGGGTAGGGTCGTAGCGGTCAATTCTTAATGTGTGTGTATTGTTTGTGTAATCTGATACCATTCAAACTAATTTACATAGTAGTCATTAGATGATTTTTTATGTTTTGAAAGTAGTTTCAAGTTCCAACTATATTCTCATTCAAGAATCAAAACTAAGTGTACTTTCCCTTTGTTTAGTGTTGAGTGTTGATTCAACTGTTGATATTTTTTTATATTTTTTTACAGTAACACAGTAACTAGGAATGTGGCGGCTTCTTCAACTTCTGTGACTAATGAGGCTCTCAAAAGAAAATAAAATGATGTGTGGTGAAAGTACATAGTGTTGGTAGATCCAAATAATTTGGATAGGGTGAAATGCATTTTAAGTGAAAAATTAATGTGTGGAGGAATTTATAGAATGAAGCAAATACATTGCGGGCATAAAGGGAAATGTGGCTGCATGCAAAAAATCTACAAAAGAAGATCAGATCAAGTGTAGAAATGCAATCATTTAGGCAAAGAGAAAGAAGGCCTGAAGAGATCAATATGATGAAAATATAAGACCGAAGGTGGATATAGACATTGATGATGACATCGATTTTGATGAAGAGATGATGCTGAGAGAGTCCACAGGGTCCAAGACGCAGCGCTCGCCCATTGGACCTATGGACAAATTTGCAAATCAAATCAACCTCGAGGAGGCCTTGAATTGTGAAAAGAACTTGTGTGACCAAAACATCAAAGATCATTTGCAAAAAAAAGCTTGACAAAGTGAAAGAATATGTTTGTAGATTTGCATATGAAGCAGACATTTCTTTTGCTGCGTTCGAGTTGGATAGTTGCAAGGCGATGTTCGTGGATATTGGTATATATATATGGAACATGGTGTAAGTCTCCTACAAGATACGAAATGAGTGAGACTTTCTTGAAGAAAGAGGCCGAAAGGAAAAAAGCAGAACTTAAGCCACAAGAAGAAGAGTGGAAAGTCAATGGGTGCTCAATTATTACGGATGCTTGGAGTTGTATTTTTAAATCATTGTATTCCCCATTCATTGCTTCAAACTAAATTACACATGCACGTGACCATATGTCCAACCCTAAAATTGATGCCAAGTCCAAAATAAAGATCAAAATTATGCATAGCATGTGGTTTAATTTGGAATCAAGTTTCTTTCTCGTCTCTGATTAAGGTACCATTGGTTAATGAATTACTTTTAAAAACATAAAATAACATGAAATATTATTTATTAATAAATTATCCCGAAACTTACAAGGGTGTGTAACCACCATACATACTGTCTTTTTCTCCAAATCATACCCAACCAAGAAATCCATTTGGGCCAAATTCCCATAAATAGAAATACTAGTAGACGGTGCAAAAGCAAGACACAGAGAACTCTTGGTGGTCTTAACAAAAGTGTTTGAAGCTTTCAACTTCAAATCAACCCCTTTAAAATGAGCAATAATTTGTGGAACATTCAATGTGTCCTCTGACGTAAGAAAGCACAAATTCAAAATCCCTGCTGGATCGCGAATTTGTTTCATCCTCATTTGCCTCTTCACTTCAGTTTCTACTTTAAAGTACAAGTCACTTGGGAGAAAAGTTAATGTCATTCCCGAGTCAATAATTATGTTTCCTTCTATAGACCCCATCCCATAATCATCCTCATCTAATGGGACTAAGTTGAGTCTTTCACCACCGACGGTCATTGTTGAGAAATATCTATTTGAGATACAATTTAAATACAAATTTAAATTATTTAATTATTACTAGCATGAATTAATCATATATTAATTCAAATAATAATCAAATAACAACAACACATATGCACGTAAATCCTACACATGCGGATTTCTAGGAGTTACGTAAGGCGTACCTTTTTGGCGAATTAGATGGAGACAGGATGTGCAGCAGTTCAACGAACACACCCAAAGTCCTTCTTTAGTATTCCCCGTCCTTGTTCAACAATCCGGTGGTAAGGAAACTTGCGAACAATTAACAAAAGGGAAAAAGAAAAATATATGCCACCACCTTTGTGGATTTCTAATTTTTCCAACACATGAATTGTAGTGGGGATGAAAAATTCATCCACTATTTATAGATATAGAGGGGGCGAAAATGTCATGATAATTAGGGCTTAGGAAATTTCTTTGTATCTTCCCAAGATACAACCTTGAATATATCTCATATATTCTATTTCCATAATAATCACAAAATATCTTTTATTCCCCAATATCTATAATTTTCGAAAATTTCCCAATTAAAAGGAAGAGAAGGAATCTTTGACTTTTCTTGAATTTACGGAATAAACTTGTATCTCAAGAATACTTATTCCATAAAATATTTCCAAGAAAATCAAGAAAATCTTTTTCTCTCTCCTCTTAATTTTTTTTTTGAAAAATTGAAATAAATATGGCATTAATATTTCTTTTATTTTAAGCACATTTTTCAGTTATTTGACTTTATCTTTGGGCTAGTAAAGGGCCTTTAGGAGAATTAAGATTGGACCTTCTAATGGACTTTGAACTTTCAATATTGAGCCACAATATTATTCAAGCCCATAAATATTAATTAATCCCACTACATAATTAATATTGCACTATCCATCTTAACCCATATTATTGTAATATGGCTCCCGGTTATTATTTCCTGTGTTTAAGATTATCTTAGTCCATTAATTAATTCAAGCCACTGAAAAGCTTTTGGTTTAAGAATGACTCAACATTATTATCCATACAGGAAACTAATTCCACTTGCAAGATTTGGTATGATAAATCTTCCGAGCTCGCTTAATGGGACAAATCACGCAAGACGTATTTGCACACGATTCTCCGTATTAAATCTTAGCAATCGTCGTGTAACTAATAATATTGCCCAAGATATAAAGTATCGAGTCACAATGACTCTCTACCCAACATAAGTCAAAGCAATAGTTATTAATTTCACACGATCCTATTTAAGGAACGAAGATTAAGAAATAACAAACCACTGAGGTCTAATTCTTCCATATTCAGTACTGAAGAATTCATCCTCGCTGTAGGTCCTATTCAGCGCATCATAATGCACTAGTGTAATCTCTTGGTCAAGACAAGCCATTTTGAGCCTTACACTTCAACCTTTCACGATGGATTGTTCATTTCCATCTAGGTTGTGAATTTGTACTTAGTTACAAGGATTTGTTAATGTGATCTTCCGTGATCTGGTATCACCACATTAACTACAATGTAACACGTACTATTTAATGAACAGATATGCAGTAAATATATATAACATTCAATCATATTTAATGCAACAGTGATAAATAATTTATTTAATAAATAAATAATAAATTCAGTTTGGTTATATATAAAGTAAAAGCACACTTTACAGTATAACCCCAACAACCATTCCTTCCAATGTAAGGTAGTAGAACGTATCAGGGGCTTTGGGGATGATCAACGTCTTAAAAACATTGGTGCTGGAAACCACCACATTGTCACCGAAATTCATCTTGCTCGGCGAAGGATTCTTGCTGCCTAATAACAGAACAAGGCAATACGAAAACTTGCCTTGGATTGAAGATCTCAACTGTGTGATCAACGACACTTTTTCTCCACCTAATCCAATGATCCCTGATGCACCAGTACCGAATGTACCTGTATGTAACAAAAACATCCATAATATTGAACGAGATAAAAAATTAAAGAGTTAGTCTTAGGTAAAAAAATAGTTACCACACAATTATTTACAACTATCACTTTATATTATAACAACAAATATTTTTTAATGAAACATCTAATAGTACCTTGATCATTGTGTCCACATCCAATGATAATGTTACGAATTTTTGTAGACCCTAATTATGTGATGGTTTCTGTAGCGAGTTCACCTCTACTGTAAGACCTATCACCGTACCCAATAGAATAGCTGCACATTTTTGTATTAGCGTTACATGATGTCCTAGAAAGGGCATCACATGTCTTGGAATCACAAGCAGCCGGTTTGTACGTCGAAGAGTAGCTCGAGTCGAAGAGAGGTGATTTTTGCTTAAAGCAATTTGTACAAGGCTTGCATTGTATCCACGTTAGGTCACTACCTGTATCGGCAATGGCTAACGTTTCAATTTTAGGCGTACCAAGAGAGAGTCTCAGAAGGTATTCTCCTCCATCATGGATAATGTCGGTTGAGGCCGATTGTATGGAGGAGTTGTGGTGGTGGCGGTGGTGGTGGTGGATGAGGGTTTTAACGCGCTTGAATGACCGTTCCAATGAGGTTTATAGTGCTTGTTCGGTCGAGGAATGGAGGGAAGGAGATTCAAGGGAGTTTCTATGAATGAGATCAACAGTGAAAACAACAACTTCAGAGACTTGAAATTTTGGTGTGGAGATTATGAAGATTAATATAGCACAAACTAGGGTACCCTCTACTGTTGCACCCGTGATTTTTTTTTTCTTTAACAAATGATGATTTAATTTGAATGTTTATTAATTTGTTCAGTTTAAACATGTTTATATAGAAAAAAAAATATTGGTGGGGGCATGGGAAATTCTTTTAATTATCAAGATAATTAAGATGGGCATTGATGGAGTTATGGATTTTCTTGCATCAATGACACTTATTTTCATTAACTCCACTTTAATCGCACCATTATTGAAAATTCCATAAATTGGTAAAAGAGGAATAACTTTAAAATCTAATATTTCCTCATTCAGTTTCTCCCTTAAAATTCCAATACCTTTTTATGGATAGGAAAATTTGGGTGAGGGAAGATTTTCAAACTCTAAACCTTTCATTTAATAAGACATTTCATTATAATATACTCCTTCCGTCCCCCACCAATATGCACACTTGATTTGGTACACATATTAAGAAAGAGCATCTTTTTGGTATTATGTTGACTTTTTAAAGTTGATGGAGGGTGGAGATTGTGAGGGTGGAGATTGTGAGATTCTTTGTCATTTTAAGGCGTGCAAGTTGGTAAGGGACGGACGGAAAAAGAAAGTGTGCAAGTTGCTAAGGGACGGAGGGAGTAGATGGTAAGAGATGTACTTTAATAAAGGCACATCCATTAACAGATGTAGTTTACTAAAGGCACCTCCCATGGAGGAAAATTAAAATATGTAATTGCGTATGAGGAAAAATAACATTAGGATGCCTTAGATAAAAGTTATGTTTTAAAAGCGAAATCGGATGTAGCAGTCCTAGCGCTTTCGATTGAACCGGGTTTGACCGAATTTGATAGAGAGAATCAAAGGATCAAGTTAGAGATTGTACTCGAATTTATATTCAATACAAGAAATTATCTTTGTAATTCCTTTTTCGTGTTTATGCATAATATTAAATACGAAAATTTGTGTTTACAATCACCTTTGAGGGTGTTGAAGATTTTGTTGGTCCCGGTGCAAACGAGTCTTACACGTGTGTATGGGGGGAATACACGTGTTCAGTGTTTTTAAAACTTTTTCTTACCGATGTCAGCTTGGGTCAGATAATCCTGAAGATTAGGTTCTCGAGAAGACAGACGCTCTCGAGTCAAAGTCTCATCGAGACATGTTGATCCGAAGTCGCTTTCAGATACCTCGGATAATCCCAACCGAGTCCCGAGTGTCAGAGATCCCGAGTTGCTTGGATCGATAACTAACTTCATTGAATCCTCGTAAGAGAGTTGGTTTGGTACCTATCTCGTTCTAGCTACTTTCGACCGTCTTGGAATGGTTGGCCCTTTAGTTTATACTCGTTTTAAGCTTTGCTGAAAACCTTCCCTTTATGAAATAGTGATTAGGTTGTGATTCAATTACATGCAACTTCAGTGGATTGATTCCAACTGAATATCAGTGAAAAGTATGCTTTCAAATTCGAGTCAATGCAACAGTTAAGCACAGATAAGGAAAGCAATATACAACACAACAATTATAGTGGTTCAGAGACTCAAGCTCCTACACCCACCCTCTCTGATCCTCAGAGAAATTCACTAATCACTTCTGAGCTTTCTGACTACCTCGCGTAGTTTACTTTTACTCAACTTCGCCTACGAAGTTTTTCGACTACTCCACGTAGTTTACTTACTCAACCCGACCTTGAGTTTTCTGACTACCTCCGTAGTTTACTTACTCAAACACAAACAAGCTTTCAGACTACCCCTGTAGCTTACTAACTTCTCCTCTAGAGTTTTCTGACTACTCCGCGTAGTTTACTAACTCTTTACAACTCTTCTCACCAACAAACACACAATTTTAGGCAATAGCCTTTCTTGTAGCCGGTCTTCACTTTTTGTAGTCTGGAACTTTCGTACATCTGACATCTTTTTTTGGACATCCTTTGTCGATGTCAAGTATGGTATGATGTCGTCTTCTTCTTTTTGACTTTTGTCTTCAGTTAAAGGTAGACACCTTCAACGGCTCTTTTGGTTACAAACTCTGAGTTTGATATAACCTTAACAACACTTCTGACTTAGTTCCTTTTGTCTGCATTTGAATGTCTTGGCAATATCTATCTTTCTAAGGCATTGCGTTTCTCTCAGTATTGCATCCTTCAGATAGATATATTCAGTGCCTCGGATCATTGAGTTCATATCGAGCATTGAAGACATTCTTCGAGTCTTGATAATTCGTGAATTCGATATTATTGATCTTGATTTCTCGGTCTTGATCTTGCGTCTTCAGAGTCTTCTAAGTCTTCAGGGTCTTCTGAGTCTTTAGGTTTATCTTGACCGATATATCGAAGTCTTCATGCTGAGTCTTCAGTTCTCAGTTTCATACTGAATCTTCAGAGACTTCAGAACCTATCCTGAACTATATCTCACGACTATACATTTTGCGAGATAACATCCCGAATACTCTAATAATAATCGAATCGACTCAACTATCAAGATCATTACGAACATGTCATACTTAGGGGTTTTGGGATCTTAATCAAAATCATATAATCTTTTATTAAATTCATCTCCCAACAATTTCCCCATTTTTGATGATGCCAAAACCTATCTTGTTACAAATATATAACCTATACTCGTGTTTTAGGTTTATCTATTACAAGATTGGTTGTCTCCCAACTATTTTTAGATCGAGAATCTCCCAACAATTTGAGTTTCTCAACGGTTTAATCATATATCAAATTTCTTCAAGAATGAATCTCTTTAACTAGTTCATTACCAAATACTTAAACAATTTCCCTCTTATCAAAGATACAATCGGTTTAGAGACATTCATTCAAAGATATCAAAATAAAGACATGTAAATAAGATAATGAGATATTATCTTTTGAGCATAATGATAAATCTTCATTGATGATAAGTATACCTTTTCTGATTACAATGAATTTATCAAACAAAATCAAAAAGACAAAATTTAAAGATTACAGAGTCTTTCGAGTTCTTACGTCTTGATCTTCAGATTCGGCTCTTCAGTTTGCTTCATTTTCCTTCATCATTTGGTACCTCCGGGTTGAACATTCGAAAAAATCTTTTTTTCTTGACTCATTCCTCTCTTTGATGATGTCCGGCATTTCCTCGTTAATCCCAACCGACCAAAGATATCGAAAGCAATTTCTTGCGTAATGGCCTTCTCATTTACCATGCCATTACCAAGTCTTGGAGGAGGATAGGAATATGGATCAGGGGCTACTATCTGTACTCCACCTTCATCCGCAAGGTTAATCCAGCCTTGGAGATACTTTGGATAGAAGGTTATAAGATATTCAATGAAAGCTTCGTTCTGATCTGAGTCTTCCCCTCTCCATTCCCTGAGAACATCGTAATTGAACCAGAAGGTTCTCTTCACTTCTTCCCACATGTCGTTGAGTTTAATGGGCATCCATTTATCAACGTGGGGCCCTTCAGCTTTTCGATGTTCCTTCCTCTTGCTCGCCAAATCTCTCGAAATCACTCCTTCGCTTCGCTCTTCGTCTATCTTCTTTCCGATCACAAACGCGCTCCCGAGATCGGCGTGACTTTCTTAGCTTGTTCTTTTGGAGTGTGTCTTGAGCATCTCCGGTGTTGAAGACTTTCTTACGAGGTTGAGACTTCGGTTTCTTAGATCTTCTTCATCCAGAATCAGCTTTCTCTGGATTGGCTTAGAAGCCTTCGCACGTTTGCTTACAGGTTGAACAACGCCCAAGGCTTTCCTCTTCATAGGCAGTTCAGCTCCAGCCTGGCTTGTTCCAACCTTAGTTCTAGCACTTAGTTTCTCTCTTGCAACCTCAAGCATGGTTTGCTCAGAAACTCGAGTGTAGATGGGCTTCTCCACTTGAGCAAATTTCAATTTCTGGTAGCCGACTTCTTTTTAAGGCTTTGGCTAGATTGTACATTTCAGCATCTTTCTGAGCCTTCTTTTCCAAGGTACGTGCCATGAACTTCCTGAGGTCTTCACCTTCCTTTTCCCCCTTCTTGGCACCGTAATTTGGAAGAAGTCTGGAGAGAGCTGTGTCCATGTGATACTGCTCTTTGCTCACACAAGCCGGATCTCTCCGCTAACCGATCTTGCTCATCTTCCATTCTCCGATGTGGTTCTTAGCCCACGAGCAGTTCTTGAGATATGTGGGCAAACCGGCGGAGAGTGCATCTTTAAGCATCTCTGTCATCTTGGTCATGAGCATTGAGCTCATTTCCTCAACCGCCAGATTTGATCAAGACACCATTTTTTTCTCTGCTAGTTTCACCTCTAGAAATTGATCGATTCACGGTGCTTCGTTTCATTTCAAAGACTTAACTTTCTGCGTTGACTCCCTCAACTTTGCATTCAAATTTTTTCTTCCATGGAGGTCATCGATTGGTCGAGTGTTTTGTATCCGCACCGATTCAAGAATGGCTAAAACCTTCCATTGTCCGAGCTTGATTGGTCAACGTTTCTTCCATCCGAAGCAATTTTGATCGCCATTGGCTCAATCTTCTCAAGTTTCTCCATTACGGGAGTGAGATCAATCTCGCTGACCTACGCACCTTCGTCTTTGTTTGATCATCCCGAGTTCGGCTTCATCCCGAGCTCCGGACTCAATTGAGCCTCGATCATTTTATCGGACAATTGAGAATTAAAGATAGTACTTTGTTAACTTTGGCATATTTGTTAATAGTGCCAAAAGGTACTGAAGAGTGCTAACTTCGATCACCGAGGTTGATCGACAACGAAGTCTCTTTTTCCATTTGAGGATCGATCCTCGGCATCTCCTGTTGGTCCCCATCTCCATCTTTGGATTTGTCTCCATTTGCTGCTCGGGGCACCAACTTCAGTTGTTCTCTTCTCAGCTAGCTTCCTCTGAACCAGCTCATCAAAATCGGAATTTTTCATCCTGAGCTTTGTCCTTCTGAACCCTGAGAAGTCGGTTAGGAAGGGCATCTCCTCATTCCACCGATCTTCCCCTGCGAATCGGCAATGTCAAGCATCTCGGGAAGAGTCGATTGAGGATATACCTTCGTCGTCCTTAATCAAGAAAACATCTTGCGGATCGGGGTATGAGCTGAGCTCGGTATCGGTCAGGATGAACCGTTCCCCTTGCTCCTCCACTCGCCTTCTTCCTTTTCGCCCTTCTTCCATCTCGGGCTCTACGGTTCGAAGAGAAGCTTACGCTAAGGATCAAGCGGTGAGATCACTCTGGAGCTCTTCGAGAATATTTTGCTCACGAGCCTGTAATAGTGTCACGAAGGTTGTGCATTCAGTCCTCGGTTTTCATCCGAGTGGGTTACGAGGCCCGGTGGCATATCCTCGGTTTGAGTCCGAGTTGGCTCAAATGCATGCGAGCTCGCGACATCTTGGATCTACTCTGGTGGCTCTTACATGCGAGCTGCACCGAGGTAGGTATCTCTCGAGGTCTGAGCTCCTTTAAAAATTTCACGAGAAATTTTATCAGATCGAAAGTGATGTCTCGAGCACCTCAGAGAAGACCTGCTCCTCAGTCTGATCCTGTGTCCTGGAGATAACCTGAGCCAACACTTGTAATGGCGAACTTTGAGCGGTTTTGCCTTCAGGTTGTATCTCCTCAGAATCACTGCTACCTTCGTCGGTGAGAACCACCAATCTTCTGCGTTTTGGAGCAAGATCCTTCCGCTTCATCAATTTTGCTCCTTGCTCCATTTTTGCCTCCAACAGAACCTTCCCCCTGGTTTGTTGGGTCTCTTTCTCGAAATGACCCGAAGGTGATTCTACCTTCTTTTTCTTTTCCCTCGAATGGCTGCTTCTTCCAAAGAAAAATGGGTTTGAAGAGAATTTTGGTTTTAGGGAATGAGTTTGAATTGGTGAAGATATCCTCCTCCTCTCGGCACATCTCCAAAATATAAGCAATTTTGGTGGCATGGTGGATCTTGTCTTTCATCATGATTGTCCCATTGACCCTTTTTATGACCTTGGCTTGCTCCTTCACCATCTGAATTAAAATTTCAACCCGGTTGAAGTCGGTGGTAGGAGATGCCTCGATCGCGACCATCAATCGAGCTTCGGGTACTAATCTGCTCAAAACTCCCCAGAAGACTCATGATGCACTTGCTCACAATATCCATCAAAGACACGATATTGTGGCTTTAGATGCCTCTTATTCAATGTCGCCTCAAATTTCACAGGATTCTCAGCAATCTTATCAAGGTACTCCTGCTCTCTACCCGATATATACATCGCAGGATCCTTTCCTCTATCACAGAGTTCAAACACATCGTTCAGATTTTTTGGAATTATGCACAAATCCCTCTCAAAAACGACGTATTTTGACGAATGCTCTAAGTGAGATGTGGTAATCGAAGAATGCATACCATCTTCTTCATCTATTCTCAAATTACAGATGAATTCGATTACCTCTTTTGCGAACTCCTGGTCTGGTCGGCTTGCGACTAGATGGGTGAGTTTAGCCAGTCGGATCATATGCAGAGCCTCCTCTTCTGGCTTTGAGTTGTTTGTGTTTTCGAGTGAGACAACGAACTCGTACCAAGGCTTGTTGGTTATGGCTAATTTCTCGAACAAGGTTGGGGCCATTTTAGAGATTGATTTAAGAATTTGAAGCTTTAGGGTTTGGAGATTTTCGGGCAAAGGATTTTTGATTCGCAGAGGATTTGGGAACGAAGGGTTTGATAAACTTTTTGGCTTGAATGGCTTAAAGGGGTATATATAGCCGAGATCGTGGAGGATCGTGTGGGTTAGGTGAGAAACAACGGTTGAGATTAATCTCCGATTAATCGCATTATCTGAACAAACGATCTCTAAAAAGTAAGCCGCCAAAACATCCTCATTGGTCATTAATGTAGCAGAGCATTAAATGACTGTTGACCTTCTTCGGAATATGAAACGATCCCGCCCAAAACATTCCTCAGGTGTTTTGTATTTATTGCGAATGATTACTGAGTTTTACTTGAGCAATAAATGAGTTGCATGAGTCTTTACTTCTTCAGACCAATTTCCTCTATCGGTCTTCTTCGAAAATCGATCTTGATAAAATGTCGATAATATCTCGAGTCTTGAATGGGTTCAACATACTACTGAGTATTGTCCTTCAGTAAATCTGAGTTTCTTGAGACTCAGTTCAGTATTTCCATTTTATCCTGAGTTTCTCAGTAGAATTCTGAGAAAACTTCATGCATCTGAAAATCTTCAAATTTTCAGTTTTACTCTATACACCTGGTTCTAACATCCCTAATTCAACTGAAAGTTCCTGAAATCTTGATTCACCAAATGTTTAGTCAAGATATCAGCTCTTTGCCTATCAGTATGAATTTTCTCCATCCTTATGTCCTTTTTCTCGACATGATCTCTGGATGAAGTGATGTCGGATATCCACATGCTTGCATCGGTGTGCAATACCGGATTTTGTGAAATAGCAATGGCACTATTGTTGTCACAAAATATTGGTACTTCATTGGCTTCAACTTTATAATCCCTCAATTGTTGTCTGAGCCAAAGAATGCGGCACGCAGACTTCCCCGCAGACCATGCATTCAAATTTCGAGTAGATCTTGGTTGCTCTTGAGGGTCATTTCTTTGAAAACCAAGATATCAGCTTGCTTCCTAGAAATTGACAAGTTCCTGTTGTGGACTTCCTGTCAATTCTACAACCTCCATAATCGACATCGAGTAACCCGGTTAATTCAAGGTTATCGTCATTTGGATACCATAATCCTCTATTCATCGTGCCCCTTAAGATATCTTAGTATCTTTTTGGCGACCTCCATGTGACTAGTCTCGGGATTAGCTTGGTATCTTGCACATATCCCAACAAAGAAATGTTATATCCGCCTACTTGTCAGAAGATAGAGCAATGATCCAATGATTCCTCTATAATCAGTATGATTCACTGATTTGCCTTCTGAATCAGGATCCATCTTGTAGTTAGTATTCATAGGAATCCTAACTGCATTGCAATTTTGTACACCATATTTGGCAATCAGATCTCTGGTGTACTTTGCCTGGTTGATGAATATTCCTTCCTTTGATTGTTTTACTTGAAGTCCTAGAAAGAAATTCATCTCTCCCATCATTGACATCTCAAACTTGCTTTTCATCAGTGTTGAAAATTTTTCACACAGCTGATGGTTTGGAGATCCAAAAATGATGTCATCAACATATATCTGAACTTGTAAGATATCTTCCCCATCCTCTATCCTGAACAGAGTTCTATCAACATTCCCTTTGACAAAACCATGGTCAGTAAGAAACTGAGAAAGAGTATCATACCATGCTCTGGGGGCTTGCTTAAGACCATACAAAGCTTTTCTCGAGCACAGTAAACTTGGTCATTCTGTTTTGAAACCAGGAGGTTGTTCCACATAAACCTCTTCTTTAAGCACACCGATTCGAAATGCACTTTTCACATCCATTTGATAGATTGTGAACTTCATGTGGGCAAAAGCATATGCAAGAAACAATCGATGGCTTCTAGTCTTTGCAACAGGTGCAAAAGTTTCATCATAATTCAAGCCTTCTTCTTGGGAATAACCTTGTGCAACTATCCTTGCCTTGTTTCTTACAATGTTGTTGTTTTCATCTCTTTTATTCTTGAAAACCCACTTGGTTCCAATGACATTGTGCCTTTTCGGGTCTATCTACTAGCTCCCATACTTCATTCCTTGAGAATTGATTCACTTCATCTTGCATAGCATTAATCCAATAAGAATCTTGTAGAGCTTCACCAATCTCGCAGGTTCTTTCTCCGAAAAAGGAAGCGCAGAATAGTGCACTCTCACCATGGAACCTTCTTGTCTTAACACCTTCAGGTTAGATCACCCACAAACGATTTGTAGGATGACTATCTAACCATTTTCTTCTTGATGTTCCCTTCAATAATATCCTCAACATTTGAAATGTTAGGTTCAGGTTAAATCAACAAACTCGAGGAACAACAGAAAAGGAGAAAGAGAATCATCTTCCTCAGGGGAAATTCTATTCAGAACATTGTCAGAGACATGTGTTCCCCTTTGGTCGATAGATTCGGAAATTGCCTCAGCTGTGACCACATCTTCATTGGCATCACATACCTGAGTCTGAACTGGTGTCTGTTCAGATTGGTCACCTTTGGAGTGTTGGTTTTTCTGAGGCTCACCATCCTGAGTTCCATTCTGAACTTCCTTATCGAGTCCGAGTCACTCAATCATAGAATGTGTGACGACTTCTTCTTTTTCGAGTTCGATGGATGATTTATCTTTTCATTTTCGGCTTAATCTGGTGATCCTCTTAGTCGGGTTCTGCAAGATCATGTTCCTGTTTCTTCTGAACACAAATAGATTCATCAAAAACAACATGAGGTGTTTCCTCCACAATAAGAGTCCTACAGTTGTAAACTTTGAAGGCTTTACTGACTTCAGAATATCCTAAGAATATTCCTTCATCAGCTTTACTATCAAAAGTTTTCAACTGATCTTTACCATTATTGTGTATGAAACACTTGCAACCAAACACACGAAAGAAAGAAACAAGAGGCTTCCATTCATTCCAAAGCTCATAAGGTGTTTTGCCTTGACTCTTGGTCACATGGATCCGATTCGAGAGTAGCATGCGGTGTTGGCGACTTGACCAAAAATCTTTTAGGAATATCGGCCCATTTATCATAGTCCTTGCGAACTTCTTTCGAGTCCTGTTCCTCCTTTCAAAGAACACCTATTCTGTTGAGGGGTCCTTGCGGTGATGTTTCATGTGAAATTCCATTTCTCGCACAATAATCAGATATGATATGATTTATGAATTCAGTTCCTTTGTCAGATCTGATTTTGACCACACTCAGATTTTTCTCATTACTGAGCTTTTTCAGTAACTCTGGCAGCTTTATCTGAGTCTCTTTCTTACTGAGTAAGAATATGACCCAAGTATATCTCGAGTAGTCATCAACTACTACCAATGTATTTTCCGCCATTAGTGCTTTACGGGTGTTATAGGACCAAAGAGATCCATATGCAAAAGTCGAAGTATTCTCTCGGTAGAAACTTCTACTTTGCTTTTTAAATGATGCTTTAGCTTGTTTTCCTTTTGACATGCATCACAAATGTGTTCTTCTTGAACACTTCATTAGGCAACCCTCTCACAAGAGCTAATCTAGCAAGCTTGTTCGGGTTTTTGAAATTTAGGTGATTCATTCTTTTATGCCATAACCAACCGGGTATCTGTGGAACTTTTAGCAACTAAACATGTATCTTTAGGAGTTGAACTCCAATCAACCAAGATACACATTCCCTTTTCTTATACTGCCAAGTAATATTTTTTCGTGATGTATCATCTTTCACAAAACATAAGTTCTTGGAGAACTCAACATTGAAACCCTTATCCGCGTAATTGGCTAATTGAAAGCAAATTATGCTTCAATCCAGATACATATGAAACACCATGGATATGAACTGAGTCGATCTCCAAAGTTCCATATCCTTCAGTCTGTCCCTTGGAGTTATCTCCAAAAGTGATCTGTGGGCCTCTTTGTTCAACATAGTCACTGAGCATCTTCTTGAATCCTGTCATATGTCTTGAGCATCCACTGTCAAGATACCATACTTCAGGAGCTTTTTCATCTCTCGCTCATCGGTTCCATGTGATCTTTCATCGAGTTTAGTGCCCTTGTTTTCCACCTGAAAAACAGATCAATTCTTAGGTACCCATTTTGTGTAGGGTCCTACAAGGTTAGATGTACCTTTCGGAATCCAAATTTGCCTGACAACTCTAATCACTTTAGAGTGGCTAATTTGTCTTCCATAAACATCAACATACACATCTACTACTCTGGGTGCCTTAGCAACTTTATGTGTATGTGTGCTAGCTTTAGCATGAACATGGGCTTTTGAATTCTTCTTTGGTTCGGGCCTTTTGTTGGATGCTTGGGCTTTTTGTGCGGCCGGTCTAAATCTTTGTTGACTCGGGTTGAGATAACCTTTTCCTTTTAGGCAAGTGAGGTTCAGTTATGCATCTTTGAAAACTGGTCTTTCAAATTGTACTTAGGACTTGGTCTCTTGGTTGAGAATGTCTCTTGAGTGTTTTCATCATCGAGGATTCCTCCGATGGTTCGAATGTGGAGCCTTTCGGGTTTGCATTCTTAGCCCGAGGCTTTGAAGTACTTGCTCGAAACTTTCCAATCGATTGCTTTCGAGTTTTCTTGCCTTCACCGAGGTTTGGGCTTTCTAACCCGATCATCGGTTTTTTTTCGAGACCATAGGTCCTTTTCCTTGTCTACAACCTTGGGCATTACTTTAGTTTGAAGTGTAGGTGCCATTTGGTTTTACAAAGATAATCTTCTTGCTACTTGACGCAAACATTTAGATGACCTTGTGAGGTTCCCCTGGAATGTATCCCAATCCAGATTTTATAGTCACAGATCTCTGGTAACTCTGAATTTCATCTATTACATTAGATGCATTATTCAATAGAGCTAACTTCTTACATGCACTATCCTCACGATTTCAGAGAGTTTTATGCTTCTCGGAGAGGTCATTGAACTCGATTACGATTAAATTGAATCTCTTGATTGGATTTCTCTAGCTTTTCGACTAGGGACATTATCAACTTCTCTTTTTCTCGAGAGTTGTACTTTCGAGAACATCCAGTTCATCAAGAGCTCCCATTAATTGAAGTGATCTCGGTTTTGCTAGAGTCTTTCCATTTTAGATTTTCAAACTTTCGGTTCTTATTCGCGCTCTTGAGTTTTATTTAGCGATCCTTGCAAAAACAAAGATAGTCCTTCATCGATTCTCAAAAGAATCCATCAGTCAAAATGACTGTTTTTCGGTGGAACTTGAAAACTCTTGTGCTAGTGTAGGAGCAACAAAGAGACGAAAAGTTTACCTCCTCAATGGCCATCGGGACGGATGTCATCACTTTCCTTTGTCGAGAATATCTCATCGAAGAGCTAGATCCTCCTCGAGTGTTCTTCCGCAACCATGGCCTTTTTGCTTGAGAACTTACGGTCTCTTATATTGTCTTTCTCTTTCTCCTTAGCACTCAACTCGGACAATCATCTTTGGAAGTGTCCTTTCTTCCGGGCGCTTATTATAGCATCTGTTGGCATCATCATCCCGATCATTTTCTTCTATGGACTTGGAGTCCTTCTTTCGGATGAAGATCCTTTCGACTTCAGTCCTTCTTCTTCTCGGTTGATCGTCCTCGGGTTTTTCGGTACAATTGTGGTTCCTGTAATAGCTTTTTGTATTTTCCAAATCTACTATTAAGTCTGTCAAACCTCCTTGCCATCTTTAGCTTATCCTCAAGCTCATCATCGATGTTTGGCATGAGGGTTCTCGAACTCTCTAGTTTCTGGGTTTTATCTTTGGGCTTTTTAAAGCCACATTCTTTTCGATGAAGAATCATCTTTCTTTGTCGGCCAAACCTTTTGGATTTTTTTATCAATTACAAATTCATAGGCTTTTCATTTCGAGAGAAGACTTGTTGGTATGGCATTGAACTAATGTTCTTGGTGTTTTCAATCACCCTTTGCATGAATATCCCATTTCTTAGAAAGACCTCTAAGAATTTTCAATGCCACTTCTCTTTGTGGATATCTCTTTTCAAGTGCGTTTAGATCATTCATGATGCTAGTGAATCGACTTCCAATTTGTCTATTGATTCACCATCATCCATTTCAAACTGTCAAACTTTCCAATTGCCCTTTGAAAGTTTGTTTTCTTTTTATATGATATGTGCCTTGGCACATAACTTGGATAGTGTATCCCATATTTCCTTAGCAAGATTCTGGTGAGAGATCATTCCCATCACACCATCATCAATTGTCTTTGTATAGTGTGTCTTTTTGCAATGTAGTCTAGATTGACTAACTTTTCTCTCGGGGAGTTAGTTGGTCATCGACTTAGGAAATTCTCGCTCTAGGATCAATTCTCTTCTTACGTAATGCAGGATTCACCACAATAAATTTGAATGGTCCTTGAGAAACCACTCTCCACATACGCTCATGTTTGGAATACGAGATGAGCTGCATTCTCGATCTCCATAGATCATAGTTCTCTACTGAGAACATGGGAAGTTTTTTAGAAGACATTTTTCTGATCTTTTGAAAGGAAAAAAAAATCAGCAAATAAGATCAGTTCAGATAGACCACAAGTATTTTTGAAAGTAAAACTTTGGTCAACACAAAGAGTGGTCAAGTTGAACCACCGCTCGATACCACTTGTTGGTCGGTGAAAGCGAGTCTTACTGCGTGTATGGGGGAATACACGTGTTGGTGATTTTAAAACTTTTTCTTACCGAGGTCACTTGGGTCGATAATCCTCAAGATTAGGTTTCGAGAAGCCACGGATCGCTCTCGAGTCAAGTTTTTCGAGAAAGTGATCCGAAGTCGCTTTTCGGATACCTCGGATAATCCCAACCGAATCTCGAGTGTCAGAGATCCCGAGTTGCTTGGATCGGATAACTAGCTTCTTGAATCCTCGTAAGAGAGTTCGGTTTGATAACTATCTGTTCTAGCTACTCACGATCGTCTTGAATGGTTGGCCCTTAGATTATACTCGTTTTAAGCTTTCTTTGAAAAACCTTCCCTTTATGAAATAGTGATTAGGCTGTGATTCACTTATGCAACTTCAAAGTGGATTGATTCCAACCTGAATATCGATTGAAAAGTATGCTTTCAAAATCGGTCAATGCAACGGATAAGCAAAGATAAGGAAAGCAATAAAAGAGCACAACAATTATAGTGGTTCGGAGACTCAAGCTCCTACATCCACTCTCTCCGACTCTTGAGGAGAAATTCACTATCAACTTCGAGCTTTACGACTACCTCGTGGTTTACTTTACTCAACTCGATTACGAGTTTTTCGACTACTCCACGTAGTTTACTTACTCAACCCGACCTTGAGTTTTTCGATTTACCTCCGTAGTTTACTTACTCAATCACACACAAGCTTTCGGACTACCTCTGTAGCTTACTAACTTCTCCTCTAGAGTTTTTCGACTACTCGTAGTTTACTAACTCTTTACAACTCTACTCACCAACAAACACACTCCAACTACCTTCTCAAGGGTTTGGGGTTTCTTGGTTGGTTTCAACTAGGATGAGATATCCTTTACAATGAAGCACAATGCAAAGGTTTAGGATATCTCGACTAAGCTTTGGATAAATCTTATCAATCTAGGCTTAGTAAAGTGAGCTCTCTTCAATATAGAAGCACTTGGGAAATTCAAGGTATTTGAAAGTGCTTTACTTTTTTGCAAGAATAAGTTCGAGCTCTTGAGTTGCGTATAAATTTCCGTCACCTTACAATGTAGAGGGTCACCGGTATTTATAGGCATACACCAAGGTTACTCTTGAAAACTATCCGTTGGAGAGATAACTCCGTGAGTTCCCTCTTATGGTGTGTGAAACGGCTATATTTAGGGTCTGAAACTCCCTAACATGTTTTAGGCAATAGCCTTTCTCAGATCTTCGGTCTTCACTTTTTGTAGTCTGGAACTTTCGTGACATCCGACATCTTTTTCAATTGGCTTGTCCTTTGTCGGTGTCGGTATGGTACGATGTCGTCTTCTTCTTTTTTGACTTTTGTCTTGTTAAAGGTAGACACCTTCAACGGCTCTTTTGGTTACAAACTCGAGTTTGATATAACCTTAACAACACTTCGACTTAGTTCCTTTTTATGCGCATTTGAATGTCTTGGCAATATCTATCTTTCTAAGGCATTGCGTTTCTCTCAGTATTGCATCCTTCGGATAGATATATTCAGTGCCTCGGATCATTCGGAGTTCATCTTGAGCATTCAAGACATTATCGAGTCTTGATAATTACTGTGGTGGTCGATATTCTTGATCTTGATTTCTCGGTCTTGATCTTGCGTCTTGAGTCTTTCGAGTCTTGAGGTCTTTCGAGTCTTGTGGTCTTCGAGTCTTTAGGTTTATACTGACTGATATACTGAGTCTTCATGCTGAGTCTTCAGTTCTCAGTTTCATACTGAATCTTCAGAGACTTCAGAACCTATCCTGAACTATATCTGCTGACTATACATTTTGCAGATAACATCCTGAATACTCTAATAACTGAATCCTGACTCAACTATCAAGATCATTCTGAACATGTCATACTTAAGGGTTTTGGGATCTTAATCAAAATCATATAATCTTTTATTAAATTCATCTCCCAACATATCTTATGTATTAGTTTAATAGTCCTACAAATTTAATATGTGGTCTTGGGTGAAGAAGAAAGTGAGAGGTGATAGTTGCTTGGGAGAGTGAAGAATTAGGATTTATTTTAGAAGGGTATGATGGACCGTGCATGGTGTGGTGTATTTATTAATTTCGTCAATATTGATAGGTACAATAATCCACTGAGTGTAATTACCAAAAATAAAAGTGCGAATTACCGGGCTTTATTTTATACTCCTACATCCTATATTAGTTTTCATATTTTTTTGTTTGTTTGTATCACATCAGTTTTCATACCAAGAAATAAAAATTTTACTCATAATCACAATATAAACTTTTTCATTTTTCATGTCATTATTTTTTCTAACACAATTAAAGTTGATTTGATTCAAATATTTTTAATTTATCAATTTATTAAATAAATAAAAAGACAATTTTTTTAAAAAAAAATCAGAGCACAAATCGAAAAACGGATCTGGTACGATGGATGTCCAAATTGAAAAACTGATCTGGGATCTGTTGTGTTTATTTTAACTTCTAAGCTAATTCCCGTAAAAAAAAAAAACAAAAGAAAAGAAAAGAAAAAACTAAAAACTAAACTTCTAAGCTAATTTCCTACGAGATCAAGTGAAAGCCTGACTTAATAGGCTCCTCTAAGAAAAAGTGTGATGGGCAATATATTTCCTCTGCATTTTACAATTCAAAATTCACGTCGACTCCTTCAATTGTTTATACTTATGAGCTTTAGAGAAACATATTTAATATACAGCAGTGTACTCCTTTTATATAAATTTTGCCTAAACTACACATAATTAGTGTTTAAATATGTTTGTTAATTTGGATATTTTATTTTTGTTTATAAAATAATACTATTTTCAAATAGTTTTATGTTTCTTAAATATTGAGTTTAATATACTACTTTCTCCATCCTGAAATCAATTGAACATTTATTGTTTGCATGGAGTTTAATGTGAGAATTATTTATTAATATAAATTATTTTTTGTTAAGGATTAAATAATAAAGATTTATTAATATAAATTATTTTTTGTTAAGGATTAAATAATAAAGTAATGATATATGATGTAAATAAAATGAGATAAAATTATTTTAAGTGTGATAAAAATGATGACATATTGCGTAATATTGAGATATTTTGGGAGAATAGTTAAAGTTGATTGAATTGTTTTATGTCACTTTAGAAAATATTCAATCTAATTCGAAACGAACCTTTTTGGCAAATATTCAATTGAAAACGAGACGTCTTGCATAATGCATGCCTCAATTATTAATTCCGTTTGAAAGACATCACAAATGGGTATATTATGTAATTTTAATGATATATGTGTTACACTGTAAAATCATAAAAAAAAAAAAAAAATTGATTGGTTATTTAGTATAGTTTACCAAGTTTCATGTAAAATCCAAAAACGTTTTGACAAGAAAAAAAAATCACAAAAGAAAGAAGAGTATGATCATGATGTAGAGTATGTAATGGAGAAGGAAGAAGGTAAGGAGGATAAACAAAGACGGAGAAAAAGATGAAGAAAATGATAAAAAGGAGAAAAAAGACAAGTGAAGATGAAGAGCAACATTAATTCAAGCGGTCCTTTCAGCCGTTCCGACCTATTGTCTCTCGTTTTATCGTTTGCCTAAGAAAACTTAAATTTAGAGAAACAATTTTTTCATGGGGGAGGGTGTGAGGATAACAACAAAATTCCAATGGTTAGGTGAGGTGATGTTTGTAGAAAAAAATAATGGTGGGTTGCGAATTAGGGATTTGGGGTTGTTTAATTCAGTGTCTATGGGGAAGTGAGCTTGGAAAATTTTAAATGAGTTGGATATATTGTGGGTCAAAGTTATTAATTCAATATATGGGGTTTGGCTTCGACATCAGAGAGTGGGGATGGGAGGGGAGTGAGTAGGGATCGTGGAGCTAGAAATAATCAAGTGAGCTCGGGATGGTGGAAAAAGGTTTGTGAGTTGTATATAGAATCAAAAAGGAGGGGGATGTTCAAACAAATTCAGAGGGTTGTGGATAATGATTTGAAAACTTCATTTTGGGTCGATCATTGGGTACATAATTTATTAAAAGTTAAATTTATGCAGAGGGAGTCCGTTGTGGGAGAAATGGGTAGTTGGGTTAGGATTTAAAATGGAGACGTAATCTTCGTTCTAGGGAACTAACTTTATTAGATGGTCTATTGTGTCGATGGAGAGGATGGATGGAGGTGGATGAATTTCAATAACGGTATGTACTCTACAAGCATTGTATATAAGATCCGTTCGCAACATTCTGAAGAAACTGAAGAGAGGCAACAAGAAAGGAAAGTATTCAAGAAATTTTTGAAAAGATATGCTCTAGAAGAGTGCAATCTACAAGAAAATCGACCTTTAATGACAACAATCCTGTCATTATAGCTTCTCTAGCTAAAAGTCTTTGATGACATGAAACAATTTTTAATGACATGATAAAGACTTTTAGCTAGAGAATCTTTAATGACAAGATTATTGTCATTATATTTGTAGTTTGATTAAATCATTGCTTGGAAGACGATGCGACAAAGAATAGCGACAAAAGACAACCTTAGAAAAATAGGTGTCATACTAATGGGTGGAGATGTTTCTTGCCATATGTGTAGTGAAGTAGAGGCAAGCAACTATCACCTCTTCTTTCATTGCACATCGGCCCGCCAAATTTGGGATAACATTTATAAATGATTTAACATAGTTATGGTGGCACATAAATTGTCTGTGCCATGAAACTTAAAGTTTTTGTGTATATTAGATAATCATTTATTTCTCTTTCGGTAATTTTTGTTTGACTTAATTTAAGATAAATAAAATATTCATTCCAAATGTATTTTATCTTAGTGTGAATTATATTCAATTATTAATTTCTTAATAAATAAGTTTATTTTATAATTTTTCTTATGTATATCTTAACATATTTTATGTGGCAAAAGTATTTTACATTATAATTAATTCACTTTTTTTTTCATTATTACCTATTAATTAATTAATTATTAGTCTTTTTTTAGTCGATTTATTTTGTTTTGATTTGTAGATTTCAATTACATATTAAAATTGATAAATAATATTTGACACAATAATCTTATTCCAAGGTTTTAAAAAATTTACTAATATACACCTTAAATAATTATTAATTCATATTTAGTGTATTTATACATATATTTATATTTTAATTATTAAATATAATATTTATTGAAAATATTGCAAATTTTAATTAAACATCGCGTAACACACGGTAACAAAACTAGTACTACACCTAAAAGCAATCCCAATAACAATATATTACTACCTACAGGTAATGGTTAATTCTATAAAAAAATATACTTTTATGCACAATACCAATTCAATCACGATATTTTATATTCTTTTTAAAAAACCTCAATCTCTTGTGGTGTTTCAATTCGTTATACATTTTTGAAATCCGATAGGGAAAAATTGATGTGGCTCATCGGAACTTGTGTTTGAGCGCCATATTGAATACTATGCATTAAATATTTATTTTACTTATTCCACATCAACAATAACACTTTTAGTCTTCCTATACTAACACTTTCAACATTCCTAGAACCACAACAACAAATAAGAAAAACAAACAATCGATCAATTAATACCTCAGCAAAATCAATAAAGCCAAAATGTAGCGCTCAGACACATTTCGACCTATTCAAAATTTGATCAGTCAATCTCGTGTCTTTAAGGGGTAAAAAAAGGTAAAAAAATTGCTATTCTATTAGATTTTGTGTGACTTGGGCGATTTGAAAACACAAAAATGAGTTAATCTTTAGTGATTTGAAAAGGCAGAAATTTGATCGGTCAATCTCGTGTCTTAAGGGAAAAAAAAGGTAAACAAATTGCTATTTCTATTTTACTTTGTGTGATTTTGGCGATTTGAAAAGGCAGAATTGAGTTAATCTTTAATGATATTGAGTTTTCAGTTACTAGAATTGTTAACGATATAAAAGTTAGATTGTGGAGTTGGTTCTATGTCAAAGGAGTGAGATGCTCTAGTTTTTCTTTTCTTGACTGACTTGCTAATCCTATGATGATTTTAGAATGCTGAGATTGTACACCTTGTAACCATTGAGGTATCTCTTCTCTTGTATCCCTTTAATAAAAAAAAAACACTTTTTGATCCGTCGTTTAATAAATGTTAGTTTAGAAAAATTGAAATTGTTATTATTAACTTGGAATAAGTAAAATAAAATATTTAATATGTGGCATTCGATGCTCAAACACAATCTCTATTGAGCCACGTCACATCTTTTCGATCAGATATCTGTAGCATAAAAAAAGGGATAATTGCTCTTAGATACAATTTTTTAGACCCCATCATCAATAGGTACAACTGAATTTATTTATTATTAATAGATACAATTCTCATTGTGGTTTACCCATTTTAACCTTGTAACCCCCTATTCATTTCAATTATTTTTGGGGGAAATTCTTTAAATTGTTTAAGATTCCCTATTCCTTCCAATAAAAAAAAAAAAAAAATCTTATCCCTTTTCTCAAGAAATTATTTCATTTATTGAGAAATTCGGCGATTTCATTTGTTGAATTTTTTTTTATCGACGATCATATCATTTTTAGTGTGCAAAAAATTTAATATTTTGTATAAAATATTTAGTTTTGCACATGTGCAAAAATATTTATACTATGTGCAATTTATTTATTACATGTGAAAAATATTTAGTTTTGTGTGTAATTTGTTTTGCACATATTCACAATTCGTATCTGCAAAATAATATTGCACATTTAAAGAAATTTCAGAGCCAATTTTTTTTAATAGCATAATTTAAAAGATTTATTTTATTTTTAAGTTTTTTTAGTATTTTTATGTGCAAAATATTTAATATTGTGTGCAAAAATTTCAGTTTTGCACATGTGCAAAATTATTTATACTATGTGCTTTTTATTTTTTACTTGTGAAAATATTTAGTTTTGTGTGCAATCTTTTTTGCACATATTCACAATCAGTGTGTGCAAAATAATATTGCACATATAAATAAATTTCAGCGCCAATTTTATTTGTGAATAACACAATTTAAGAGATTTATTTTATTTGTAAATGTTTTTAGTGTTTTCATGTGAAAACTTAAATTTGACAATGAGAAATTGTATTGTATCTTCTCATGTGCAATTATAAAAGGATAATGAGGATTATCGGGCCTTGGGGGATAAATAGCTCGAGTATTCTTATTTATAAAATTTATATTTGAAATTCAATTCACATATCTTTTTTAAAAATTATTTGGGTCCTGAATATGATGATATTGTTAAATGTGTATCAAATTGCATTTAATAATAAATGTAGGTGTGAAGAAAATGGTCAATTTGCAGATCTTAAAATTTTCATAAGCAATGAGAGGAGTGATGGGGGAAATATTCTTCTTTGAACAAATTTTTTCGTAATAAAGAGAAGGTTTTGGATAAGGGTTTGAATTTTAAATTTTGAGGAAATTATGAAAAGAGACATTATAGTCAATTTGGGTTCCATTTTGTAGTTAATAGTAATAAAATAAATGGCTTGTAGTTAATAATAAAGAATACTTCTATTTTGTATCTTAGAGTGAGTACCCAAAAAAAATATAAACTCTCATGTGAAACTCGTTCATAATATAAAACTAATACCATTGCATAATTATAAATTAATATCACAACTTTTATAAATTAGTACCAATAGCATTTAATACCATGATCTTAATTTATAAGTGTAATGATATCAGTTAATAAATTTAGTGATATTAATTTATAAGTATAATGATATAAATTTTATACCATGAACAAGTTTCATTGAAAACTTAACCCATACAAAATCACCAAAACCTCGTCACGTAAATCACAAAATCCCTCAATTTTTGTTGAGCCAACTAGCGGCTTAATTTTACCAAATTTGGTGGCCTAGTCCCGGCTAACGTCATTATCCCACAGTAATCTCTCTGAAACGACAAAAAGTATTGGTAAATAAAAGTCTAATTCTCCTAATAATTAGTTATGTATATTAACCAAACTGTCACCAAACTCTCCTAATTAGCAAACTTAATTAAAGATTCAAAAGTCACCACACTACCCATATGTAAGAAAGGGACGACTCAACTGTATTTATATCTCTTTATTTGTATTTTTGCGTAATCTACTCAAAAAAATATTCATAACATATACATTTCCTTGACATTAGTTTAATTCTTGAAAATAAAAGAGAAGTACGCATAATCAAAGCAATCAAGACATTTATTACAATTACTGGACCCAGCCTCAGCCTTAAAATACTAAGTTTTGTGTTCCATCTCATACAAAAGTTCGAACAGCAGATTAGGGGAGATTTAATAAAAATTTGTATGAGGCGATTTTCATCCATAATACGTGATATAAATTAACATAAATTCAAATCCACTCTTTTTCAAAGTATTAAAATGTAAATGCTCAAATTACATTCCGTCTCACCATATGAACGTCTCACGTAAATGTGCCTCATCAGATTTATATGTTTTCACATATATGCTTCGACCTAGAGTATAATAAGATTAACCCAAAATGAAAATATTATGACGTAATAATGCTCATATTATATAATTTAAAGTACAATATGAGATGTTGTATTAAAATAGCAGCCCACAGAAGAAATATCAGATCCTATAATTACATATACCACTGTAAGATTTTTTTTTTTTAATTTTTATTTTGCTCCATTCCAATCAAATATTCTCAATTTCTTAAATGATAGTTGTCTCTCCACACCCTGTTATAATTATTTATAAAATTAAATCTTATTACAATAATTGTTACTCAATTAATCAAATCTCTATGCCAAAAGCAAAGGAAAATCTTAGAGTGAGACGTAAGAAGTATATGAGGAACTCTTTGGAAAAAAATTTTTTTGGTCCCATAATTTTTACGTAATTTATTTTTTGTCAAAAAAAACTAGCTATCAAATTTTGGTCCCTAACTATCTCAATTGTCAATTTTGATCCCATTTTTGCCAAAAAATAGAAAATTTTATCATTTTCGATCATCGCAAGTCATGTATATCGTTAAAATTGCGGGTTTAGAGCTCATTCTCGGCGTGGACAATGATTGTTAAAAGAAAAGTTAATTTTTCTAAAAAATAGAAAGAAAAAAAAAATTCTCCCAAGTCGCGGAAAAAAAAAAAAGGAATTTTTAGCATCCACGTCAACTACAAGATCGGGAAACCCCAATTTTAACGGGCATGTGACTTGCGTGCGTGAAAAAAAGATAATTTTATGTTTTCGGGCAAAAAAATGAGACCAAAATAGGACAATTGAGATAGTTATGAGATCAAAATTCAATAGTTAAATTTTTTGGGACGAAAAAACGGATTCAGAGGAAAGTTATGAGACCAAAATACTTTTTTTCGGAACACTTGTGTACATCATCAGACGGTGCAATTTGTGTACAACTAATATTAGTTATTAGAAAAAACTAATATTATTCAACGAAAATAAGCCTAGCGTTCACCTAAAAACAACTAATATTATTCAGTGCAAACACTGAATAATATTGTAAAAAACACACCAATTACATGGGTGTATACAAGAATTTTTCCCCACACATAGATATATAGGCAAACACTTCTATATATGTATCAGTTGCATGTACAACTCAAGAATATTTTTAAATTGTATTAGTTGCCCTTTATAAGAGTTAATTGGTTAGTATTCTGTTTTCACAAAATAATATTAGTTGAATTTTGGACAAATTGCAAAAACAGAACTTATCTTTGCCCCTTATTGCACTTTAAGAACTTAACTTTAGATTTTTGCAGGGTAGGTACTTAACTCTTGATTTGTTACAAAAAAGGACCTGGTCAATTTTAAGACAAAACAATGTTTTTTTTTCAATTTGCATCTAACTTCTTTCGTTTTCAACCCTAAATAAAAAATAAGGTATTACGGCAATATTTTTTTTTGTTCTCAACCGTTGTGTTCTTTTCTAAAATTCACTCATTTGTATTCACGGTTAGGGGTGGAAAATTATAAAAAAATCGGTATACTGAGCTTATCAAACTGAAAAATATTAAAAATGTCAATTTTTTTAATATACCGCGAACTGCGGTACAATATATGCATTCTAAAATTTTGATATTTCAATATACAAAAAAAAATTGGTATTTTGTTAAAAAAAATATGTATACTAATATTTCGGTATGACATAGTATATCAAAATTTAGGTAAGGGACAATATATATAGATACCATTCAAAAATTTTATATACCAAAATCTTTAGTACGGTAGGTAAATATTTTTTATTTATCGAAATTTTCTGTATATCGAATTTATGTATACAAAAACGATATGAATTTTTAAATATAAATTTTTTTGGTACGGTATATGATATGCATCACTATTTTCGGTACGGTATGCCACTTAATATTTAATTAGTAGTTCTTCTTTGTAATTCTTCAAATTACTTATTCGTATTTTCTAATGTAAGGTTTTGTCTGTAATTGTTTGAGTATTTGCACTCGTTGTATTTAATAAATTTATTTATGTTTTAAAAAAAAAATATTATCAGTCATTAAGTCATTATTAATATTTATTATAATTTTTATTTTTTTGAAAATATCATTATTTTTTATAAAGTGGTATATATATAAAAAAAAGAAATACATTTTTTTTGTTTTAAAATTAATAAAGTATTTTTTTTTTGCAACAAATTGATAGTTTAAGTACCTACCCTGCAAAAGTCTAAAATTGAGTTTTTGAAGTGCAAAAGAGAGCAAAGATAAATCCTGTTTTTACAATTTGCCCTTGAATTTTTTTAAGAATATAAGTTGTGCACCTACATGTATAAAAGAAAAGCAATTGGTTTTGTTTAATGGTGCTGGAACAAAGGCGCATAATGTAAATAAACAGATAAGCTACCAAGGCAAATCTAGAAACCAACCATATAAATTATTAGATAATCATAATGTATGAGAAAAAATCATTTATATATTCTTGCACTCAACCAATTCCCCATTTTCTACAAATAGATCCTTACTTTCTCCATTCTAATTCACAAAAACATTCTATTCAAAATGATCTCATTCGGATATCCCGAAATCTTACTATCATTCCTCTGTTTTTTCATCTTATGGTGTTTCAGAAACATCAATGGTCTCCCCTGGAATTGGCCCCTAGTGGGAATGCTGCCGAGCCTCTTCTGCCACGTCAGCCGGGCCCACGACCGTTGCGTCGATATTTTCAAGTTATCCGGCGGGACTTTCCTGCTCAAAGGCCCCTGCTTCACCAACATGGACACTCTTCTAACCGCTGATCCGGCCAACGTTCACTTCATCATGAGCTCAAACTTTACCGATTTCCCCAAAGGCGTTGAGTTCAAGAAGATTTTCGACGTTTTGGGGGACGGGATTTTCAACTCCGACGCGGAGTCGTGGAAACTTCAGAGGAAACAGGCCCGGTTCTTGATCAATCACGACAAGTTCCGTCGGTTCTTGATTGGAACGACGTGGGAGAAAGTGGAACAGGGGTTGGTTCCTGTTCTTGATCATGTTTCTAAAAATGGATCAGTGATTGATTTGCAGGATTTGTTCCAGAGATTTACGTTTGATACTACTTGTATTCTGGTGGCGGGTTTCGATCCGGGGTGCTTGTCGCTCGATTTCCCCGATGTCCCGTTTTCCAGGGCGATGGACGAGGCGGAGGAGGCTATATTGATGCGCCATTGCTTGCCCGAGAGCGTGTGGAAGCTCGGGAGGTGGCTTGGAATCGGGCACGAGAGGAAATTGAGTCGAGCTTGGGTAGTTTTGGACGACGTTATCGGTGAGTATATTTCAATGAAGCGGGAAAAGTTGAAGTGTCAATCAAATGGCGACGAAAAGGAGGGGCTCGATTTGTTAACCTCGTATATAGAGGGGGAAGCGGGTGAAACAGACGACAAGTTCTTGAGGGATACGATCTTGAACTTCATGATCGCCGGGAGGGACACGACTAGCTCCGCGCTAACGTGGTTCATGTGGCTCGTCTCGACTCATCCTGAGGTCGAAAGGAAGATTCAAGACGAGCTGGATCGCGCCGAAGGAGGCCACAAGTGGAAGCTCTTTCAGGTAGGGGCATAAGTAACCATATTGAAGCCAATTTTATGGTATTCAATTCAATTCCATAAAATATTTGAACATAGTTTAAATTTTGAATTTCTAATTTGAAACGTTATTCGGTTTGAAAGTAGTATTCGAACTATTCTATAGCATTCGAATATTTGATTCCAAATTTTAATTCTAGTATTTTTTCTAAAATTCATATAATTTTTAAAAATAGTTTATTTTTTCTCTCTCTAAAATGATATAAATATATATATATATATATATTCATTAATTATTCGAAAATATAAATAATAAATTGAATATGTTAATAATGTATCTTGTTAATTTTTATTAAAGAAATAATACATATTATTAACTATAGATAAATATATGTCCATATTCGACTTCAAAATTCAAATACCTTTTGAATCAAAAAATAAATTTGTGCTCGAATTCAAACCGTAATTTCAAATTCGAATACCGAATTGAATTATAATTATTTAATCTTATTTTTAGGTAGAGGAGGTTAAAAACCTAGTATACTTGCACGGTGCATTGTGCGAGTCACTAAGGCTGTATCCACCAGTGCCGTTTGAGCACAAGGCTCCAACCGAAGCCGTTGTTCTTCCAAGCGGTGATTATGTTGATGAGAATATGAAAGTGTTGTTTTCATTGTACGCAATGGGACGAATGGAGTATATATGGGGGAAGGACTGCAAGGAATTCAAGCCGGAGAGATGGATTACAGAACGTGGGACGATCAAGTACGAGCCTTCGTACAAGTTCTTGGCGTTCAATGCGGGTCCCAGGAGTTGTTTAGGGAAAGAAGTAGCTTTCACTCAATTGAAATCTGTGGCTGCTGCTATCATACATAATTACAAAGTTGAAGTGGTGAAAGGCCACCCTGTGAACCCTAATGTTTCAGTCATTCTTTATATCAAACAGGGGTTGAAGGTTAGGGTTACCAAGAGGTGGACTTGAGAAGAGAAACAAACTCTAAATCTTATTATGCTTATTGTTTTTTACAAAAGGTCATAGTTTGTAGTCATGTGTATTGCCATACTGGTATGCATTATTTCATTTTAATAATTCAAATAAAATAGTATGGTTTTATTGTGTATCATTAATTATCTCAGTTTAGAATTTTCTGGAATTTGTTTTTCATTGTTGGATATACTAAATCTTTCTTGCGACCATCTCACTAATTCCATTCTGTAACACGGAGCCCCATTTCTGAATTTTGATCCACCTCAGTCCCCCTCTTACAATAATTCCTTAGGCATCACGGATACAGGAAGGGGCGTAATATAAACACAATGATAATCTTTAATTCAAAAACTCTTACACGTACACAAAGATTCCATATAGTACTACCCGCCCCGATTTACCCAAAATCGTCTACAAAAGTCATCTTCTGCTCTGGGTGCCATCTAGGCGGCCAAAGTCTGCCAGTTGGTTCCATCGCCTAAGCGGTTTTTGCAATTTTTTTTTTTAATAAGTTTATTCAGTTTTAAGTTTAATTTTTAATAAAAAATATATAAAAAAATAACAACTCACGTTCAGTCACAAAATTGGAGAAGAGAGAACCTTAGTGGAGAAAAATTCGAAACTAGCTTCTAAATCCTTACCCCCAGGCTGCTGCATGCGCCACTGCCGTGCTGCCGCCGCACCCACCGCCACGCCACACCAACACCGAAGCGCGCGCCGCCCGTGTTCGTCTTGCTCAGTCCGCCCATCACCCCGCAGTGATATTTCAGATTTTCAGGTACTTTTTTGAAAAATTAATCATTTACAACTGCTGAAATTTTCCGTCTATTACAAATTTACAATGATACTGCAATTTTAATTCATGATTTTCATGCTACAATGATACTACAAATTTGTGCAGTGCAATGATATTGTTTATATCTATTATAATTATTTAATTTATTTTCATGCTTGATGGTTGAATGGGTAGGGTCGTAGCGGTCAATTCTTAATGTGTGTGTATTGTTTGTGTAATCTGATACCATTCAAACTAATTTACATAGTAGTCATTAGATGATTTTTATGTTTTGAAAGTAGTTTCAAGTTCCAACTATATTCTCATTCAAGAATCAAAACTAAGTGTACTTTCCCTTTGTTTAGTGTTGAGTGTTGATTCAACTGTTGATATTTTTTTATATTTTTTTACAGTAACACAGTAACTAGGAATGTGGCGGCTTCTTCAACTTCTGTGACTAATGAGGCTCTCAAAAGAAAATAAAATGATGTGTGGTGAAAGTACATAGTGTTGGTAGATCCAAATAATTTGGATAGGGTGAAATGCATTTTAAGTGAAAAATTAATGTGTGGAGGAATTTATAGAATGAAGCAAATACATTGCGGGCATAAAGGGAAATGTGGCTGCATGCAAAAAATCTACAAAAGAAGATCAGATCAAGTGTAGAAATGCAATCATTTAGGCAAAGAGAAAGAAGGCCTGAAGAGATCAATATGATGAAAATATAAGACCGAAGGTGGATATAGACATTGATGATGACATCGATTTTGATGAAGAGATGATCTTTGAGAGAGTCACAGGGGTCCAAGACGCGCTCGCCCATTGGACCTATGGACAAATTTGCAAATCAAATCAACCTCGAGGAGGCCTTGAATTGTGAAAAGAACTTGTGTGACCAAAACATCAAAGATCATTTGCAAAAAAAAGCTTGACAAAGTGAAAGAATATGTTTGTAGATTTGCATATGAAGCAGACATTTCTTTTGCTGCGTTCGAGTTGGATAGTTGCAAGGCGATGTTCGTGGATATTGGTATATATATATGGAACATGGTGTAAGTCTCCTACAAGATACGAAATGAGTGAGACTTTCTTGAAGAAAGAGGCCGAAAGGAAAAAAGCAGAACTTAAGCCACAAGAAGAAGAGTGGAAAGTCAATGGGTGCTCAATTATTACGGATGCTTGGAGTTGTATTTTTAAATCATTGTATTCCCCATTCATTGCTTCAAACTAAATTACACATGCACGTGACCATATGTCCAACCCTAAAATTGATGCCAAGTCCAAAATAAAGATCAAAATTATGCATAGCATGTGGTTTAATTTGGAATCAAGTTTCTTTCTCGTCTCTGATTAAGGTACCATTGGTTAATGAATTACTTTTAAAAACATAAAATAACATGAAATATTATTTATTAATAAATTATCCCGAAACTTACAAGGGTGTGTAACCACCATACATACTGTCTTTTTCTCCAAATCATACCCAACCAAGAAATCCATTTGGGCCAAATTCCCATAAATAGAAATACTAGTAGACGGTGCAAAAGCAAGACACAGAGAACTCTTGGTGGTCTTAACAAAAGTGTTTGAAGCTTTCAACTTCAAATCAACCCCTTTAAAATGAGCAATAATTTGTGGAACATTCAATGTGTCCTCTGACGTAAGAAAGCACAAATTCAAAATCCCTGCTGGATCGCGAATTTGTTTCATCCTCATTTGCCTCTTCACTTCAGTTTCTACTTTAAAGTACAAGTCACTTGGGAGAAAAGTTAATGTCATTCCCGAGTCAATAATTATGTTTCCTTCTATAGACCCCATCCCATAATCATCCTCATCTAATGGGACTAAGTTGAGTCTTTCACCACCGACGGTCATTGTTGAGAAATATCTATTTGAGATACAATTTAAATACAAATTTAAATTATTTAATTATTACTAGCATGAATTAATCATATATTAATTCAAATAATAATCAAATAACAACAACACATATGCACGTAAATCCTACACATGCGGATTTCTAGGAGTTACGTAAGGCGTACCTTTTTGGCGAATTAGATGGAGACAGATGTGCAACAGTTCAACGAACACACCCAAAATCCTTCTTTAGTATTCCCACGTCCTTGTTCAACAATCCGGTGGTAGGAAACTCGCGAACAATTAACAAAAGGGAAAAAGAAAAATATATGCCACCACCTTTGTGGATTTCTAATTTTTCCAACACATGAATTGTAGTGGGGATGAAAAATTCATCCACTATTTATAGATATAGAGGGGGCGAAAATGTCATGATAATTAGGGCTTAGGAAATTTCTTTGTATCTTCCCAAGATACAACCTTGAATATATCTCATATATTCTATTTCCATAATAATCACAAAATATCTTTTATTCCCCAATATCTATAATTTTCGAAAATTTCCCAATTAAAAGGAAGAGAAGGAATCTTTGACTTTTCTTGAATTTACGGAATAAACTTGTATCTCAAGAATACTTATTCCATAAAATATTTCCAAGAAAATCAAGAAAATCTTTTTCTCTCTCCTCTTAATTTTTTTTTTGAAAAATTGAAATAAATATGGCATTAATATTTCTTTTATTTTAAGCACATTTTTCAGTTATTTGACTTTATCTTTGGGCTAGTAAAGGACCTTTAGGAGAATTAAGATTGGACCTTCTAATGGACTTTGAACTTTCAATATTGAGCCACAATATTATTCAAGCCCATAAATATTAATTAATCCCACTACATAATTAATATTGCACTATCCATCTTAACCCATATTATTGTAATATGGCTCCCGGTTATTATTTCCTGTGTTTAAGATTATCTTAGTCCATTAATTAATTCAAGCCACTGAAAAGCTTTTGGTTTAAGAATGACTCAACATTATTATCCATACCGGAAACTAATTCCACTTGCAAGATTTGGTATGATAAATCTTCTGAGCCTGCCAATGGGACAAATCACGTAAGACGTACTTGCACACGATTCTCCGTATTAAATCTTAGCAATCGTCGTGTAACTAATAATATTGCCCAAGATATAAAGTATCGAGTCACAATGACTCTCTACCCAACATAAGTCAAAGCAATAGTTATTAATTTCACACGATCCTATTTAAGGAACGAAGATTAAGAAATAACAAACCACTGAGGTCTAATTCTTCCATATTCAGTACTGAAGAATTCATCCTCGTTGTAGGTCCTATTCAGCGCATCATAATGCACTAGTGTAATCTCTTGGTCAAGACAAGCCATTTTGAGCCTTACACTTCAACCTTTCACGATGGATTGTTCATTTCCATCTAGGTTGTGAATTTGTACTTAGTTACAAGGATTTGTTAATGTGATCTTCCGTGATCTGGTATCACCACATTAACTACAATGTAACACGTACTATTTAATGAATAGATATGCAATAAATATATATAACATTCAATCATATTTAATGCAACAGTGATAAATAATTTATTTCAGTAAATAAATAATAAATTCAGTTTGGTTATATATAAAGTAAAAGCACACTTTACAGTATAACCCCAACAACCATTCCTTCCAATGTAAGGTAGTAGAACGTATCAGGGGCTTTGGGGACGATCAACGTCTTAAAAACACTGGTGCTGGAAACCACCACATTGTCACCGAAATTCATCTTGCTCGGCGAAGGATTCTTGCTGCCTAATAACAGAACAAGGCAATACGAAAACTTGCCTTGGATTGAAGATCTCAACTGTGTGATCAACGACACTTTTTCTCCACCTAATCCAACGATCCCTGATGCACCAGTACCGAATGTACCTGTATGTAACAAAAACATCCATAATATTGAACGAGATAAAAAATTAAAGAGTTAGTCTTAGGTAAAAAAATAGTTACCACACAATTATTTACAACTATCACTTTATATTATAACAACAAATATTTTTTAATGAAACATCTAATAGTACCTTGATCATTGTGTCCACATCCAATGATAATGTTACGAATTTTTGTAGACCCTAATTATGTGATGGTTTCTGTAGCGAGTTCACCTCTACTGTAAGACCTATCACCGTACCCAATAGAATAGCTGCACATTTTTGTATTAGCGTTACATGATGTCCTAGAAAGGGCATCACATGTCTTGGAATCACAAGCAGCCGGTTTGTACGTCGAAGAGTAGCTCGAGTCGAAGAGAGGTGATTTTTGCTTAAAGCAATTTGTACAAGGCTTGCATTGTATCCACGTTAGGTCACTACTTGTATCGGCAATGGCTAACGTTTCAATTTTAGGCGTACCAAGAGAGAGTCTCAGAAGGTATTCTCCTCCATCATGGATAATGTCGGTTGAGGCCGATTGTATGGAGGAGTTGTGGTGGTGGCGGTGGTGGTGGTGGATGAGGGTTTTAACGCGCTTGAATGACCGTTCCAATGAGGTTTATAGTGCTTGTTCGGTCGAGGAATGGAGGGAAGGAGATTCAAGGGAGTTTCTATGAATGAGATCAACAGTGAAAACAACAACTTCAGAGACTTGAAATTTTGGTGTGGAGATTATGAAGATTAATATAGCACAAACTAGGGTACCCTCTACTGTTGCACCCGTGATTTTTTTTTTCTTTAACAAATGATGATTTAATTTGAATGTTTATTAATTTGTTCAGTTTAAACATGTTTATATAGAAAAAAAAATATTGGTGGGGGCATGAGAAATTCTTTTAATTATCAAGATAATTAAGATGGGCATTGATGGAGTTATGGATTTTCTTGCATCAATGACACTTATTTTCATTAACTCCACTTTAATCGCACCATTATTGAAAATTCCATAAATTGGTAAAAGAGGAATAACTTTAAAATCTAATATTTCCTCATTCAGTTTCTCCCTTAAAATTCCAATACCTTTTTATGGATAGGAAAATTTGGGTGAGGGAAGATTTTCAAACTCTAAACCTTTCATTTAATAAGACATTTCATTATAATATACTCCTTCCGTCCCCCACCAATATGCACACTTGATTTGGTACACATATTAAGAAAGAGCATCTTTTTGGTATTATGTTGACTTTTTAAAGTTGATGGAGGGTGGAGATTGTGAGATTCTTTGTCATTTTAAGGCGTGCAAGTTGGTAAGGGACGGACGGAAAAAGAAAGTGTGCAAGTTGCTAAGGGACGGAGGGAGTAGATGGTAAGAGATGTACTTTAATAAAGGCACATCCATTAACAGATGTAGTTTACTAAAGGCACCTCCCATGGAGGAAAATTAAAATATGTAATTGCGTATGAGGAAAAATAACATTAGGATGCCTTAGATAAAAGTTATGTTTTAAAAGCGAAATCGGATGTAGCAGTCCTAGCGCTTTCGATTGAACCGGGTTTGACCGAATTTGATAGAGAGAATCATAGGATCAAGTTAGAGATTGTACTCGAATTTATATTCAATACAAGAAATTATCTTTGTAATTCCTTTTTCGTGTTTATGCATAATATTAAATACGAAAATTTGTGTTTACAATCATCTTTGAGGGTGTTGAAGATTTTGTTGGTCCCGGTGCAAACGAGTCTTACACGTGTATGGGGGGGAATACACGTGTTCAGTGTTTTTAAAACTTTTTTCTTCGAGGTCGACTTGGGTCGATAATCCTCAAGATTAGGTTTCGAGAAGCCGCAGATCGCTCGAGTCAAAGTCTATCGAGGCGGTGATCCCGAGCCGCTTTCGGATACCTCGAGATAATCCCAACCGAGTCCACGAGTGTCGAGAGATCCTGAGTTGCTTGGATCGATAACTAATTTACTAAATCCTCGAGAAGAGAGTTCGGTTTGGTACCTATCCGTTTCTAGCTACTCGATCGTCTGCGGAATGGTTGGCCCTTTAGTTTATACTCGTTTTTAAGCTTTTTTGAAAACCTTCCTTTATGAAATAGTGATTAGGTCTGTTATTCAATTACATGCAACCGATTGGATTGATTCCAATGAATATCGATGAAAAGTATGCTTTCAAATTCGAAGTCAATGCAGCGGTTAAGCCTGAGATAAGGAAAGCAATAAACAACACAACAATTATAGTGGTTCAGAGACTCAAGCTCCTACATCCACTCTCTCTGATCCTCAGAGAAATTCACTAATCACTTCTGAGCTTTCTGACTACCTCGCGTAGTTTACTTACTCAACTCGGCCCTGAGTTTTCTGACTACTCCGTAGTTTACTTACTCAACCCAACCTTGAGTTTTTCGACTACCTCCGTAGTTTACTTTACTCAAACACAAACAAGCTTTCAGACTACCCCTGTAGCTTACTAACTTCTCCTCTAGAGTTTTCTGACTACTCCGCGTAGTTTACTAACTCTTTACAACTCTTCTCACCAACAAACACACTCCAACTACCTTCTCAAGGGTTTGGGGTTTCTCGGTTGGTTTCCAACTAGGATGAGATATCCTTTACAATGAAGTACAATGCAAAGGGTTAGGATATCTCGACTAAGCTTTGGATAAATCTTATCAAGCTAGGCTTAGTATAATGAGCTCTCTTCAATATAGAAGCACTTGGGAAATTCTAGGTTTTTCGAGTGCTTTAACTTTTGCAAGAATAAGTTTGAGCTCTTGAGTTGCGTATAAATTTCCCGTAACCTTACAATGTAGAGGGTCACCAGTATTTATAGGCATACACCAAGGTCACTCTTGAAAACTATCCGTTGGAGAGATAGCTTCGTGAGTTTCCTCTTATGGTGTGTGAGAAACGACTATATTTAGGGTTTGAAACTCCCTAACACGTTTTAGGCAATAGCCTTTCATGTAGCCGGTCTTCACTTTTTGTAGTCTGGAACTTTTGTACATCTGACATCTTTTTCAAATTGACACATCCTTTGTCATTGTCGGTATGATGCGATCTTTGTCTTTCTCTTTTTGACTTTTGTCTCCAGTTAAAGGTAGACACTTTCAACGGCTCTTTTGGTTACAAACTCTGAGTTGATATAACCTTAACAACACTTCTGACTTAGTTCCTTTTGTCTGCATTTTAATGTCTTGGCAAATATCTATTTTCTAAGGAATCGCGATCTTCTCAGTATTGCATCCTTCAGATAGATATATTCAGTGCCTCGGAACATTCAGTTTATCTCGAGCATTCAAGACATTCGAAGTCTTGATAATTCATGTGCCTTCAAATATTCTTGATCTTCAATCTTGATCTCGGTCTTGCGTCTTGAGTCTTACGAGTCTTCGTGGTCTTCGAGTCTTGAGGGTCTTCGAGTCTTGAGTCTTCGAGACATCTTGACCGATACTTGAATCTTCATCTTTGAGCCTTGGTTCCTCAAGATCATCATCTTGAGTCTTGATATCTCGGTTTCATACTGAAACTTCAGTTTCTTCATAAACATACTGAGTTCTTCAGAGTCTTCAGAACCTATCCTGAACTATATCTGCTGACTATACATTTTGCAGATAACATCCTGAATACTCTAAAACTGAATCCTGACTCAACTATCAAGATCATTCTGAACATGTCATACTCAGGGGTTTTGGGATCTAATCAAAATCATATATCTTTTATTAAATTCATCTCCCAACAATTTCCCCCTTTTTGATGATGCCAAAACCTATCTTGTTACAAACATATAACCTATACTCAGGTTTTAGTTTATCCTATTTCAAGATTGGTTGTCTCCCAACAATTTCTTAAATCAGAGAAACTCCTAACAATTTTAGAGAGTCTCCCAACAATTTAAATCATTCAGCAATTTCTTCAGTAATGAATCTCTTTAAGTAGTTCATTACCAAATACTTAAACAATTTTCCTCATATTCAGACAATTTCCCTTTATCAACATACAATTAGTTCAGAGACATTCATTCAGGCATATCAAAATAAAAGACATGTAAATAAGATAATGAGATATTATCTTTTGAGCATAATGATAAATCTTCATTGATGATGAGTATACCATTACAGATTACAATGAGTTTATCAACAAAATCAAAAAGACAAAAATTTAAAGATTACAGAATCTTCCGAGTCTTGATCTTGATCTTACGATTTGGCTCTTGGTCTTACGCTCTTGATTTATTTCATTCTCAACTTCATCGTTGAGGCACCTCCAGGTCGAACATTCCGAAAAATCTCTTCTTCAGCTCATTTCTCTCCTTAATAATATCCGGACTGTTTCCTGTTAAACCCAACTGACCAGCATACTGAGCAATTTCTTGAGTAATGGCCTTCTCATTTACCAAGCCATTACCAAGTCTTGGAGGAGGATAGGAATATGGACCAGGGGCTACTATCTGTACCTCTCCTTCATCCGCAAGGTTAATCCAGCTCTGTAGATACTTTGGATAGAAGGTTAGGAGATATTCAATGAATGCTTCATTCTGATCTGAGCTTTCCCCTCTCCATTCCATGAGAACATCATAATTGAACCAGAAGGTTCTCTTGACCTCTTCCCACATATCGTTGAGTTTGATAGGCATCCATTTATCAACGTGGGGCCACTTAAGTGCTTTTGATGTCCCTTTCCTCTTGCTCACAAACTTCCTGAATTCACTCATTCGCTTCTGCTCTTCGTCTATCTTCTTTCTGATCACAGACGTGCCTGAGACCGAAGCAGCAACTTTCTTAGCTTGTTCTACTTGGAGTGTCTTCAGAGCATCTCTCGTGTTGAAGACTTTCTTCTGAGGTTGAGACTCAGATTCTTCTTCATCCAGAATCAGCTTTCTCTGGATTGGCTTAGAAGCCTTCGCACGTTTGCTTTCAGGTTGAACAACGCCCAAGGCTTTCCTCTTCATAGGCAATTCAGCAGCAGCCTGGCTTGTTCCAACCTTTACTCTAGCACTCAATTTCTCTTTTGCAATATCAAGCATGGTTTCCTAGAAACTCGAGTGTAGATAGGCTTCTCCACCTGAGCGAACTTCAACTTCTTTTAAGGCTTTGGCTAGGTTATACATTTCAGCATCTTTCTGAGCCCTTTTCTCCAAAGTATGTGCCAATAACTTCCTGAAGTCTTCACCTGGTCTTTCCCCCTTCTTGGCACCGTAATTTGGAAGAAGTCTGGAGAGTGCTGTGTCCATGTGATACTGCTCTTTGCTCACACAACGAACCTCTCCTGCTATCTGATCTTGCTAATCTTTCAGCCTCTTGATGTGGTTCTTAGCCACAGAAAATTCTTCAGGCATATGGGCAAACTGGCCAGAGAGGGCTTCCTTGAACATCTCTGTCATCTTGGTCATGAGCACTGAGCTCATTTCCTCAACAGCAGATTTAATCATCACTTCATTCCTCTCTACCAATTTCACCTCTAGAAATGCAGTTGACTCACCGGTGCTTTGTTTCATTTAAAGATTGAGCTCGACCTTGACTCCCTCGACTTTTTCATTCAGCTTTTCTTCCATGGAGGTCATCTGTGAGGTCAGCGTGTTTTGTATTTGCACCAGCTCTGAAGAGTGACTAAGACTTTCCATCTTCTGAGCTTGGTTGACCAATGTTTCTTCCATCTGAGCAATCTTGATCATCATTGGCTCAACCTTCTCAAGTTTCTCCATCAAGGAGTGAGGTCAATCTCGGGAACATACGCAGACCTTACGTATTTGTTTGATCATCTGAGCTTGACTTCATTCGAGCTCCGGTCTCAAGTGAGCCTCGATCATTTATCAAACAATTGAAATTAAAGATAGAACTTTCAAATAACTTTGGCATAATTGTTAATAGTGCCAAAAGGTACCAAGAGTGCTAACTTCGGTCCGAGGTTGACCAATTTCGGAGTTGATCAAAGACGAAGTCTCCTTTTCCATCGAGGACCGATCCTCGGCATCTCCTGTTGGTCCCCATCTCCATCTTGAGATTTGTCTCGCCGCTAGGGGCACCAACCCGGTTGCTCTCCTCTCGCCTAACTTCATCTCGAACCCGGCTCATCAAAATCGGAGTTTTTCATCGAGCTTTGTTCTCCCGAACCCCGAGAAGTCGGTCGAGAAAGGTTGTCTCCTCATTCCACCAGTCTTCCCCCACGAATGCGGCAATATCAAGCATCTCGGGAAGAGTCGATTGAGGATGAACACAATTGTCCTTGTCTGAAGAAGACATCTTGCAGATCGGGGAATGGTGAGCTTCGGGGTAGCGACCAAGAATGAACCGTTCCCCTTGATCCTCCACTTTCGCCTTCTTCAGCCCGCCCTTCTTCCATCTCGGGCTTTACGGTTCGGTTGAAGCATCGGTGAGGATCAAGTAGTAGATCTTTCAGAGCTCATCAAGAATATTACGCTCCACGAGTCTCGGCTGACCTCTCCGAGCGTTAGGCATCAGTCCTCGGTTGCATCCGAGTGGGTTTCGAGGGCTGGTGGCATATCCTCGATTGACTCTAAGTTGGCTCTTCTGCATCGAGCCAAGACTTCTTTGGTAGGAATCTCGAGGCTGAGTTCTTTGAAAATTTCTGAGAAATTTTATGCGAACTTTATGAAGTCTCAAGGACCTCGAGAAAAGACTTGTTCCTCGATCTGTTCTTGTGCCTTAGAGATAACTCCGAGCAAAATTTGCAATGGCGAACTCGGCCGGTTTGGCCCTCGGGTTGAATCTCCCAGAATCACTACCATCTTCATCGGTGAGAACCACCAATCTTCTCGCGCTTTGGGGCAAGGTTCTTACGCTTCATTATTTTTGCACCTGCTCCATCTTTGCTTCCAACAAAACCTTCCCCCCGGGTTTGTTGAGTCTCTTGACAGCAGCAGCCTTTAGGTGATTCTGCCGTCTTTTCTCTCTTCCCCGATGGCCTCGCTTTTGCGGCAAAGAATGGGCTTAAAGAGAATTTTGGACTTAGGGAATGGGGTCGAATTGGCGAAGATATCCTCCTCCTCTCGCACATCTCCAAAATATAAGCAATTTTGGTGGCATGGTGGATCTTGCCTTTTATTGAGATCGCCCCGTCAACCTTCTTCAAAACTTTGGTTCGCTTTCACTCACCGTCTCGAATCAAAAATTTCAGCCCGGTTGAAGTTTGGTGGGTGAGGCCTCAATTGCCGCCATCAATCGAGCTTGGTCTCGATCCGCTCAAAACTCCCCAAGAAGACTCATGATGCTCTTGCTCACAATATCCATCGAACTCGATATTGTGGCTTCAAGTGCCTCTTATGCAATGTCGCCTCAAATTTCACAGATTCTCGGCAATCCTATCTAAGTACTCTCGCTCTCTCTACCTGACATATACATCGCAGGATCCTCTCCTCTATCACAGAGCTCAAACACATCATTTAAATTTTTCGGAACTATATACAGATCCCTCTCAAAATCGATGTATTTGGACGACTGCTCTAAATGTGATACAGTAATCTTAGAATGCATACAGTCCTCTTCATCTTTCTTCAAGTTATAGATGAATTCGATTACCTCTTTCGCAAACTCCTGGTCTGGTCGGCTTGCAACTAGATGGGTGAGTTTAGCCAGTCGAATCATGTGCAGAGCCTCCTCTTCTGGTTTTGAGTTGGTTGTGCTTTCGAGTGAGACAACGAACTCGTACCATGGCTTGTTGGTTTCGGCTAATCTCTCGAACAAGGTTGGGGCCTTTTAGAGATTGATTGAAGAAATGAAGATTTTAGGGTTTGGGATTTTCTGGGCAAAAGGGGATTTTTATTTGCAGAGGATTTGGGAACGAAGGGTTTGATAAAATTTTGGCTTGAATGGCTTATTGGGGTATATATAGCTTCGAAATCGTGGGGAATCGCATTGGTTAGGTGAAAAGCAACAGTTGAAATTAATCTCCGATTAATCGGGTATACGAACCGATGATCTCCGAAAGGTAAGCCGTCAAAACATCCTCATTGGTCAAGAAATGTAACAGAGCATTTAATGACTGTTGACCTTCGAATTTCAAACGATCGCCAAAAAAATATTCCTCGGTGTTTTGTATTTATTGCGAATGATTCTTGAAGTTTCACTTGAGCAATAAATGAGTCGCATGAGTCATTACTTCTTGAGACTAATTTTCTCTATCGGTCTTCTTGATCTTGACCTTGATAAAATGTTAGTATAATATCGAGTCTTGAATGGGTTCAAGATCTTTCTTGAAATCTTGACCTTCAAGAAATCGAGTTTCACGAGACTCGATTCAAGATTTCCATTTTATCCGAGATTCTCGATAGAATTTCGAGAAAAACTTCATGCATCCGAAAATCTTCAATTTTTTGATTTTACTCTATACACTGGTTCTAACATCCCTAATTCAATGAAAGTTCCTAAAATCTTGATTCAAACCAAAGGTTTAGTCAAGATATCGACCGCTTATCGGTATGAATTTTTTCCATCCTTATGTCCTTCTTTCTCGACATGATCTCTCGATGAAGTGATGTCCGATATCAACATGCTTGCATCGGGTGTGCAATACCGGATTTTGTGAAATAGCAATGGCACTATTATTGTCACAAAATATTGGTACTTCATTGGCTACAACTTTATAATCCCTTAATTGTTGTCCGAGCCAAAGAATCGAAGCCACGCAGACTTCCTGCAACCATGTATTCAACTTCGAGAGATCTTGGTTGCTATCGAGGTCCGTTTCTTCGAAAACCAAGATATCACTTACTTTCCTAGAAATTGACAAGTTCTGTAGTGGACTTCTGTCAATTTCGCAACCTCCATAATCAAAGACATCGAGTAACGGTTAATTGAGGTTATCATCATTTGGATACCATAATCCTCTATTCACTTTGTGCCCTTAAGATACTTCAAGATCTTTTTAGCGACCTCCATGTGACTAGCCTTAGGATTAGCTTGGTATCTTGCACATATCCCAACAACAAAAGTTATATCCGGCCTACTTGCTGTGAGATAGAGCAATGATCCAATGATTCTTTTATAATCAGTATGACTCACTGATTTGCCTTCAGAATCAGGATCCATCTTGTAGTTAGTATTCATAGGAATCCTAACTGTATTGCAATTCTGTACACCATATTTGGCAATCAGATCTCTGGTGTACTTTGCCTGGTTGATGAATATTCATTCCTTTGATTGTTTCACTTGAAGACCTAGAAAGAAATTCATCTCTCCCATCATTGACATCTCAAACTTGTCTTTCATCAGTGTTGAAAACTTTTCACACAATTGATGGTTTGGAGATCCAAAAATGATGTCATCAACATATATCTGAACTAGTAAGATATCTTCCCCATCCTCTATTCTCGAACGATTTCTATCAAATCCCTTTGACAAAACCATGGTCAAGAAGAAACCGAGAAAAGTATCATACCATGCTCTGGGTGCTTGCTTAAGACCATACAAAGCTTTTACGAGCACGTAAACTTGGTCATTCTCTTTTTGAAACCGAGGAGGTTGTTCCACATAAACCTCTTCTTTAAGCACACCGCTCAGAAATGCACTTTTCACATCCATTTGATAGATGTGAACTTCATGTGGGCAAGATATGCAAGAAACAATCGATGGCTTCTAGTCTTGCATTGGTGCAAAGGTTTCATCATAATCCAAGCCTTCTTCTTGGGAATAACCTTGTGCAACTAGCCTTGCCTTGTTTCTTACAATGTTGTTGTTTTCATCTCTTTTATTCTTGAAAACCCACTTGGTTCCAATGATATTGTGCCTTTCTAGTCTATCTACCAGCTCCCATACTTCATTCCTTGAGAATTGATTCAAATTTCATCTTGCATAGCAAGAATCCAATGAGAATCTTGTAGAGCTTCACCAATCTCAATGAGTTCTTTCTCCGATAGGAAGCAGGAGAATAGTGCACTCTCACCATGGAACCTTCTTGTTTTAACACCTTCGGTTAGATCACCCACAATCGACTTGTAGGATGACTATCTAACCATTTCCTTCTTGATGTTCCCCTTGGTAGTATCCTCAACATTTGAAATGTTAGGTTCGATTAAATCAAGAACTTCAGGGAACAAATGAAAAGGAGAAAGGGAATCATCTTCCTCGGGAAATTCTATTCGAGAACATTGTGCGAGACATTTGTTCCCCTTTGGTTGATAGATTCAGATTTGCCTCATTTGTGACCACATCTTCATTGGCATCACATACCGAGTCCGAGGCGGTGTCTGCTCAGATTGGTCACCTTTAGAGTGTTGGTTTTCCGAGTCTCACCATCGAGTTCCATCTTGAACTTCTTTATCGAGTCTCGAAGTCACTCCGGTCATAGGATGTGGTGACTTCTTCTTTTCGTGTTCGATGGATGATTTATCTTTTCATTTCAGGGCTTAATCTGGTGATCCTCTTAGTCAATTCATTTGCATCATGTTCTGTTTCTTACGAACACAAGTAGATTCATCAAAAACAACATGAGGTGTTTCCTCCACAATAAGAGTCCTACGGTTGTAAACTCGAAAGCTTTTATCGACTTCGAATATCCTAAGAATATTCCTTCATCGACTTTTACTATCAAATGTTTTCAATCGATCTTTACCATTATTGTGTATGAAACACTTGCAACCAAACACACGAAAAGAAAGAAACAAGAGGCTTCCTTTCATTCCAAAGCTCATAGGGTGTTTTGCCTTGACTCTTGGTCAAGATGTATCTGTTTCGAGAGAGTAGCATGCGGTGTTGTTGGCTTCAAATTTCAAAAATCTTTTAGGAATATCGACAAATTTATCATTGTCTTCTTGCAGAACTTCTTTTTCAGAGTCATGTTCCTTCTTTTTCAACAACACCATTTTGTTGAGGGGTCCTTTGCGGTGATGTTTCATGTGAAATTCCATTTCTGCACAATAATCGATATGATATGATTTATAAATTCAGTTCTTTGTCGGATCGATTTTGACCACACTCGATTTTTTCTCAATCTCGAGCCTTTTCGATGAATTCGCAAACTTTATTCGAGTCTCTTTCTTACTTAGTAAGAATATGACCCAAGTATATCTTGAGTAGTCATCAACTACTACCAATGTGTATTTCCTGCCATTAGTGCTCACTGGTGTTATAGAACCAAAAAGATCCATATCAAAGAATCAAGTATTCTTTCAAGAGAAACATCAACTTTGCTTTTAAATGATGCTCTTATTTGTTTTCCTTTTTCGCATGCATCACAAATATGTTCCTTCTTGAACACTTCATTAAGCAACCCCTCTCACAAGAGCTAATCTTGCAAGCTTGTTCGGGGGTTTTGAAATTTAGGTGATTCATTCTTTTATGCCATAACCAAGCTGGTATCTGTGGAACTTTTTAGCAACCAAACATGTATCTTTAGGAGTTGAACTCCAATCAAGAAGATACACATTCCCTTTTCTTGTACCAGTCAGTAAAACTTTTACGTGATGTATCATCTTTCACAAAACATAAGTTCTTGGAGAACTCAACATTAAAACCCTTATCACGAATTGGGTGATTGAGAGCAAGTTATGCTTCAATCCGGATACATATGAAACACCATGGATATGAATCGAGTCGATTTCCAAAGTTCCATATCCTTCATCGTCCCTGGAGTTATCTCCAAAAGTGATTTGTGGGCCTCTTTGTTCAACATAGTCAAAGTATCTTCTTGAATCTGTCATATGTCTTGAACATCCTTTGTCAAGATACCATACATCGGGGGCCTTTTTCATCTCTGCTCATCGCTATCTATGTGATCTTTAATCGGCTTAGTGCCCTTGTTTTCCTCCGAAAAGCAGATCAAATCTTAGGTACCCAATTTGTGTAGGGTCCTACAAGGTTAGATGTACCTTTCGAATTCAAATTTGCTCGACAACTCTAATCACTTTAGAGTGGCTAATTTGTCTTCCATAAACATCAACATACACATTTACTACTCGGGTGCCTTAGCGGTTTTACGTGTATGTGTGCTAGCTTTTAGCATGAACATGGGCTTTTGAATTCTTCTTTGGTTCGGGCCTTTTGTTGGATGCTTAGGCTTTTTTGTCTTGCCGGTCTAAATCTTTGATGACTCGGGTTTAGATAACCTTTACCCTTAGGCAAGTGGGGTTACGGTTATGCATCTTTGAAATCGAACTGGGTCTTTCAAAGATATCTTGAGGACTTGGTCTCTTTAGTTGAGAATATCTCTCTTTGAGTGTTTCTCATCCGAGGATTCCTCTAATGGTTCGGTGTGGAGCCTTTCAGTTTGCATTCTTAGCCCGAGGCTTTGAAGTACTTTGCTGAAACTTTCCAATCGAGTGCTCAGTTTTCTAGCCTTCACCGAGGTTTGGGCTTTTCCTACCGATTATTCGGTTTTTTTGAGACCATAGGTCCTTTTCCCTTGTCTACAACCTTGGGCATTACTTGACTTGAAGTGTAGGTGCCATTGGTTTTACAAAGATAGTCTTCTTGCTACTTGATGCAAAGCATTTAGATGACCTTGTGAGGTTCCCCCGGAATAAATCAATCCAGTTTTTATAGTCACAGATCTCACGGTAACTTTGAATTTCATCTATTACATTAGATGCATTATTCAATAGAGTTAACTTCTTACGTGCACTATCCTCCTGATTCTGTAGAGTTTTATGCTTCTCGAGAGAGGTCATTGAACTCGATCTGATTAAATTGAATCTCTTGATTGGATTTCTCTAGCTTTTCGATTAGGGACATTATCAACTTCTCTTTCTCTCGAGAGTTGTACTTTTCGTAACATCCGATTCATCAAGAGCTCCCATTAATTGAGAAGTTATTTCATTATTGCTAGAGTCTTTCCATTTTAGATTTTCAAACTTTTCGGTTCCTTATTCTCGCTCCCGAGTTCTATTTAGCAGTCCTTGCAAAACAACATAGTCCTTCATCAGATTCTCAAAAGAATCCATCAGGTCAAAATGACTGTTTTCAGTGGAACTTGAAAACTCTTGTGCTAGTGTAGGAGCAACAACAGAGAAGGAAGAGTTTACCTCCTCAATGGCCATTAGACAGATGTCATCACTTTCCTTTGTCGAGAATATTTCATCCAAGAGCTAGATCCTCCTCATAGTGTTCTTCTTTACGCAACCATGGCCTTTTTTTGCTAGAGAACTTCTTGTCTCTTTTAGCTTGCCTTTCTCTTCTCTCCTTAGCACTCAAATCTGGACAATCATACTGGAAGTGACCTTTCTTTTGGCAATTATAGCATCTGTTGGTATCATCATCCTGATCATTTTCTTCTTTGGACTTGGAGTCCTTCCTTTTGGATGAAGATCCTTCAGCTTTCAGGTCCTTCTTCTTCTCAGTCGATTTGTCCTCAGGTTTCTTCTGGTACCTGTGGTTCCTGTAATAGCTTTTGTATTTTCCAAATCTACTATTAAGTCTGTCAAACCTCCTTGCCATCGATCTGCTAGCTTTTCCTCAAGCTCATCCCGATTTTTTGGCATGGGGGTTCTCGAACTCTCTAGTTTTTTCTGTGTTTTATCTTTGGCTTTTAAAGCCACATTCTTACTAGATGATGAATCATCTTTGCTGTCAGCCTTTTTGGATTTCTTATCAATTACAAATTCATAGGCCTTCAACTCAGAGAAGACTTGTTGGTAGGGCATTGAATTAATGTTCTTGGTGTTTTCAATCACCACTGCATGAATATCCCATTTCTTAGAAAGACCTCTAAGAATTTTTAATGCAACTTCTCTTTGTGGATATTTCTTTCCAAGTGCATTTAGATCATTCACGATGCTAGTGAATCTGACTTCCAATTTGTCTATTGATTCACCATCATCCATTTCAAAACTATCAAACTTTCCAATTGCCACTGAAAATTTGTTTTCTTTTATATGATCTGTGCCTTGGCACATTACAGCTAGTGTATCCCAAATCTCTTTAGCAGTATTACAGTGAGAGATCATTCCCATCACACCATCATCAATTGTACTATATAGTGTGTCTTTTGCAATGTAGTCTAGATTGACTAACTTTCTCTCCTCAGAGTGAGGGTTGGTCATCGGACTTAGGAAATTCGCTCTATGATCAATTCTCTCATCTTACTTTCCTCTGGGATTCACCACAAGAAATTGGAATGGTCCTTGAGAGACCACTCTCCACATCGCTCATGTTTGGAATACGAGATGAGCCTGCATTCTCGATCTCCATAGATCATAGTTCTCCACCGAGAACATGGGAAGTTTTTAGAAGACATTTTTATCGATCTTTTGAAAAAAAAATAAAGCAAATAAGATCGATTCGGATAGACCACAAGTATTTTTGAAAATAAAACTTTGGTCAACAAAGAAAGGTGGTCAAGTTGAACCCACCGCTCGATACCACTTGTTGGTCCAGTAAAACGAGTCTTACACGTGTATATGGGGGGAATACACGTGTTTGGTGTTTTAAAACTTTTTTTTTCTTCGAGGTCACTTGGGTCGATAATCCTCGAAGATTAGGTTCGAGAAGCATAGATCGCTCGAGTCAAAGTCTACCAGAGGCGAGTGATCCTCGAAGTTGCTTTTCGGATACCTCGGATAATCCCAACCGAGTCCGAGTGTCGAGAGATCCCGAGTTGCTTGGATCGGATAACTAACTTCATGAATCCTCGGAAGAGAGTTCAGTTTGGTAACTATCTGTTCTAGCTACTCAGTCGTGCGGAATGGTTGGCCCTTTAGTTTATACTCGTTTTAAGTTTTGCTGAAAACCTTCCCTTTATGAAATAGTGATTAGGTTGTGATTCAATTACATGCAACTTCAGTGGATTGATTCCAACTGAATATCAGTGAAAAGTATGCTTTCAAATTCGAGTCAATGCAACAGTTAAGCACAGATAAGGAAAGCAATATACAACACCAACAATTATAGTGGTTCAGAGACTCAAGCTCCTACATCCACTCTCTCTGATCCTCAGAGAAATTCACTAATCACTTATGAGCTTTCTGACTACCTTGCGTAGTTTTATTTACTCAACTTCGCCCCGAAGTTTTTCGACTACTCCCGTAGTTTACTTTACTCAACCCGACCTTGAGTTTTTCGACTACCTCGTAGTTTACTTACTCAAACACAAACAAGCTTTCGGACTACCCCGTAGCTTACTAACTTCTCCTCTAGAGTTTTTCGACTACTCGCCGTAGTTTACTAACTCTTTACAACTCTTCTCACCAACAAACACACTCCAACTACCTTCTCAAGGGTTTGGGGTTTCTCGGTTGGTTTCCAACTAGGATGAGATATCCTTTACAATGAAGTACAATGCAAAGGGTTAGGATATCTCGACTAAGCTTTGGATAAATCTTATCAAGCTAGGCTTAGTATAGTGAGCTCTCTTCAATATAGAAGCACTTGGGAAATTCTAGGTTTTTCGAGTGCTTTAACTTTTGCAAGAATAAGTTTGAGCTCTTGAGTTGCGTATAAATTTCCGTAACCTTACAATGTAGAGTGTCACCCGGTATTTATAGGCATACACCAAGGTCACTCTTGAAAACTATCCGTTGGAGAGATAACCCGTGAGTTTCCTCTTATGGTGTGTGAGCTTGGCTATATTTAGGGGTTTGAAACTCCCTAACACGTTTTAGGCAATAGCCTTTCATGTAGCCGGTCTTCACTTTTTGCGATGCGGAACTTTTGTACATCGACATCTTTTTGGTGACCTTTCACTTTGTCGATTGTCGATATGGTGCGATCTTTGTCTTCCTCTTTTTTGACTTTTGTCTCCGTTAAAGGTAGACACTTTCTTTCGGCTCTTTTTGGTTACAAACTCGAGTTGATATAACCTTAACAACACTGCCGACTTAGTTCCTTTTTTATGCGCATTTGAATGTCTTGGCAAATATCTATTTTCTAAGGAATCACGATCTTCTTAGTATTTCATCCTTTAGATAGATATATTCAGTGCCTCGGAACATTCAGGTTTATACTGAGCATTGAAGACATTCTCGAAGTCTTGATAATTATTGTGCCTTCGATATTCTTGATCTTCAATCTTGATCTTGATCTTGCGTCTTGAGTCTTCGAGTCTTGTGGTCTTCGAGTCTTGTGGTCTTCGAGTCTTGAGGTCTTCTAAGTCTTGAGTCTTCGAGACATCCGACCGATCTAATGAATCTTCATCTTTGAGCCTTCGGTTCCTCAATATCATCTTCGAGTCTTGATATCTCGGATTTCATCTTGAAACTTGGTTTCTTGAAACATCTTGAGTTCTTTGAGTCTTCAGAACCTATCCTGAACTATATCTGCTGACTATACATTTTGCAGATAACATCCTGAATACTCTAAAACTGAATCCTGACTCAACTATCAAGATCATTCCGAACATGTCATAATCAGGGGTTTTGGGATCTAATCAAAATCATATATCTTTTATTAAATTCATCTCCCAACTGATTTCCCCTCCCACACCACTTGGGTTCCTATTACGCCAAACAGCCCACGATAGACATGACTTGCTCTATTTCTTTGGAGTCGAAATCACACAACATCTTATGAATAAGTCGCTGTGATTCTCGACTTGATAGCACAGTAAATCAATCTTCGGCCACAAACGACTACACGTCCAAAATTCGGTCGCGAAGCGGCAATCCACAAAAAGGTGCCACCAAGATTCGGCGACACCCGGTGCCTCACAAACAGGACATCATGAACTCATCCCCGGATACCACCTACTCAACTTTGCCCGGATCGGCAGCCAACCCTTACACAATCGCTAAAAAAATGATTTGACTCGAGGAGGGACACATCATCGGCATGCACACACTCGCCGCCCTCCCCCAACACCCACCAAACCACCCAAGAACCCCCAACTCGGGCGGTGACACGACACACTTCTGCCCAACCTCGACGTCCACCCCCCGCAACCCCCGGTAAAGGTTTCCTGAACCCAAGCCAGCAGAGACAGAGATCAGCTGCACCAAAGCCAAAGCAATGGAACAAAAGACCCGAACCCAAGAAGAACTCTAAGGCTCATGTTCATGCTAAGACTAGCACTCATACACAGGATACTTCCAAGGCACCTAGGGTGGTGAATGTGTATGTAGATGTTTATGGAAGACAAATCAGCCACTCTAAAGTAATTAGAGTAGTCAGACAGATTTGGGTTCCAAAAGGTACAACTAACCTGGTAGGACCCTACACCAAATGGGTACGTAAGGCCTGATTTGTTTTGCAGGTGAAGGATAAGAGCACTGAACTGAATGAAGACAACATAGCCTTGATGAGTGGAACTGAAGTTGCACCTATTGCATGGTACTTGGACAGTGGATGCTCAAGACACCAAACAGTCGGAATATGGAGTCAATACTACTCAGAAAATGTTGAGAATAAGTGGTTATGCTGTCAAGAACACTAAGATTGGCTTAGGGTACACACCACAAAGTCTAACTCGCATTGCAATCAACAGAGCAAACCAAACTACATCACTGAAAGAGAAGCTTGCTCAATGGAAGATATGTTTGAGGAAGGAGTCGCGGAAATGGAGCGAGTTTCAATCTTCAAAAGGTTGGGATCACTGAATAAGCGTCAGAAATTGAGATATGTCTTCAAAAGATTGGGGTAGAAATCGAAACCTGTCTTCGAGAGATTGGGGCAGAAAACGGGAACTGTCTTCGAGAGATTGGAGCCATTAAATAATCGCATAGAGTTAGGGATTGTCTTCAAAAGATTAGGGCCACGTGAAAGAAACGACAGTCGAAAAGTGAGAATTGTCAAATTTTCAAACACTCAGAGACTTCGAAGCCTATATCCATCTCGCATGAGGTGAAAAACCACCTTGATCGTATCATGTAGAGAAGAGCTAAAAGGAAAAATGCAAACAGTCATCCATACTCAAGGCGAAGAACACAATGAAGTTGTGACAACTGCAAATCACAACACCATATATGAAGATGACAAGGACACGAGCCCTATAAACGGGAAATTCCTGAAACGCTACCACGCGTAAATCAAGCCAGTTTGCTCCATGATGCATGAGCCTAAACTGCACGTCACTCCTGATCCGCATGAGTATAAATTGTGTACGACAACCACCAAAGGTAGTTACACGTGGTTAAAATGTTAACTTACCCCACTAAAGGTATTTAGTGGTTAAATATCAAATACTCTACTTTGTCTACAGTAGTTAAAGAATAGTCACTCCTGGCCCGCATGAGTATAAACTGTGCACGACACCCCCCTCAAATCAAATTATGTCTCCATTGAACTACGTCATGACTTGATTCTCTTTTAAAGAGATACGTAGGCATCTTAGAAATTCTCTAAGTTCAGTCACAATTCAATTATCTTATTTAAGTTAATAAATCTAATAACTGATTGAAAAGAAAAGCGGCATACAAGATAGAATCCAATAAATTTTATTGACATGAAGATGGATTACATAAGGCGAAGAAAAAGAAAAAGTTGCAGTGAATATTCTTAATCGTTGAGTGAATCTATTCGTTTAAAAGTCGGCGCTCGTCATTTAAAGTTACCAAGTGTCCTGTACCAAATTATGTTGTGAAATTCTTGTAGACGGGCATGATAAAAGTCCTTATCATAGAAAATTGAGAAAAAAAAAGGAAAAGAAAAAAAAAGGTCATGCCAAAAGTTGGGCACTCAGTGCTTCTGTTTTCTAATTTCATTAATTGGGTATCAGTTACTCCTAATTAATGTATTAGTTCGAGCTAAATAATAAGAATGAGCCCAAGATGCAAAAGGCTCAATAGTCCATTATATTAATTAACATTGGGCTTGATGACTTGATATATGGGCCAATGACATTAAAATATTCGGCCCTTCTCGTTTCTTCATCTGCAAAAGATAGAGAACGCCCAATTCACACTTCTTCTTCCCAGAATCAACGCCGCACAAATATGCTCCAATCCACCTCTCCAGAAATTTCGCCGCCATTGACGCCTCTCTGAATTCAATCAAGATCCGCCTCTGTTGCTTCCCGGAGATCAGGTCACGAGCCGCCGAATTCGCCGGTTAGAATCGCATTAAATTGCCATCCTTGAAGTTTCTCCGTCGCTGAGTCGCCGATGTATCGCCGCTGTCACTGCTTTACTCGCGTCGTCGCCTAGAAGCTCCAAATCGAGCCCGATAGCGGAAGTCCCTCTACAGCGCCGCCGCACTTTTCCACTAAGAAAGATCACGCCGCCCCGGCCCGGAGAAATCATCTTGAAAACCGCCTCGCTGAAATCCCTACAGTGACGTCTCCGTCAAAATCGGCCGCCAGAGATCAACGGAACCGCACTGGTGCCACGCGTCGCCGCCGTCATACCGCCTCTCTGATTGCGCCACCCATCTCTGTCTCTTTGAGCCACTCTGCCCAGAAAAAACCGCTGCTCGTCGCCTAAAACCGCCGAAATCCATCAGACGCCCGAAGCCGCCGCATATGCTACTCAATCCGACGGGAGTGCCTGTGCCGCCACTAATTGAGTCTCGCGCTTCACTTCTTCTTTAGAAGCTCCGATTCCAGACGCACGCCAGCTGCTCGACGAAATGGTTAGGTGAAAGAATTTGCCTCCAACATTGACGTAGGGCATATGTCAGATGTTGTCTCTATCCGACATAGAGTCTGCTGTTGTTTGATTCCTTGGTAGTTGTAGTGGCATCGGATCCGAACCCATTCTTGCAAGCGGTAGTTGTAGCCATGTGGAACTTATGTGGAACACCATCGAAACAGGGCCTGCCCTGATCGAACCGAACTCACGCCATCGAAACAGGGCCTGCCCTGAATCGAGCCAAAACCATCACCGACAAGATTGCACCGTCAGGGCATGCCCTGAAACGACGATTTCACGAAGTATCAGGGCCCGTTGAAGTGGTAACTGTATTATTATTCACGAAGTATCAGGGCCCGTTGAAGTGGTAACTGTATTATTATTCAAAATTTCACGGATTCGAAGAGAGTAAAAGACCCACTAACAACACCCACATTCTCTTTCGAACTCCGCAAATTTGATAAGAATACAAAATTGTTGCTGTCATCAACGCCATTGAGAAGAACCTTCCCATTGAGAAGAGCCGTGTGAAGATAATCGAGGCAGCGCCATAGAGTAACCTGTATTCATGAAAAAAAAAAATGAAGGAAATACCCGGTAATTGCTCAGTTCTTGAAAAAAATAAAGAGTCCAAGATCCCTTTATATAGAGCTTGAAATCCTAAGTCGAAAAGGATTGAAAGATTTGATAAGATTCATATCTTGTGAGATTTTGAAAAATCGGATCTTCAGATTTATATCTTGTAGATTATAACGAAATCTAAAGAAAAAGATATTCAATATCTTTGGATAATATGTATCTTATATATATATTTATTCATATCCATTAAGTCAATCTTATATGGAAATTTAGACTTACAAATTTGTTCAAAAAATCGCAATTCGTCCACATCGAATTAAATCTCGTGAACAAAGTGCGAGGGACATTTGTAAGCAAATAAATTTAATTACGAATTAAATTATGACACGTGGAAAATCGGACGTTGAAAGTCAATTGAATTTATTTAATTGGGAATATAAGATTAATTCCTAAAACAAATAAACAATTGATGATGTAAATTGGGCCTCCAAAGTCCAATTTATCATATTAGGCCTTCAAAGTCCAATAAATTGAATTGAGTCTCTAAAGTCCAATAAATCGAATTGGACCTCTAAAGTCCAATAAATAAATCGAATTGGGCATTTAAAGTCCAATAAATCGAATTGGACCTCTAAAGTCCAATAAATAAATCGAATTGGGCCTCCAAAGTCCAATAAATCAAATTGAACCTCTAAAGTCCAATAAATAAATCGAATTGGGCATCTAAAGTCCGATAAACCAAATTGGGCCTCTAAAGTTCAATAAATAAATAATTGGGCCTCTAAAGTCCAATAAATAAATAATTGGGCCTCTAAAGTCCAATAAATCGAATTGGGTCTCTAAAGTCCAATAAATTAAGTCAAGTCCAGTCCAAAACTGTGGAGCCCATCAGATATTTCTAGAATCTTCCAAGCCCATCAGATCAAGCCCGTCAAATCTAGGGCAAAGGCCACATTCCACACCTATAAATAGGGTCTCATTCCTCTCATTTTGAAACAAAAAAAAAAATCGAATACACAAGAATTCGTAAGTCCTAATAATCGAAGTTTTGTGATTCAAAGTAATTCTTCAAGGTGTTCTTCAAGTTCTTAAAAGGCGTTCTTCAGGAAGTCGACCACGAACGATCTTTGATCCAAGATCACGGTCTTTAAGCCTCTTTGGATCCGCGTTCTCCAAGTTGAAGTTCTTGAGTTCTTTAAGGAAGTTCTTGGCGTTCTTCGTGCCCCTCGAGTGTCCCTCGGTAGTCGAAAGTCCCTCGGAAATCAAGCAAGAACGGTCTTCGATCCAACATCACGGTCTGCAAAGCCTCTTGGATCCGCGTTTCTTCTCAAAAAGTCCTCGAAAGTCAATCAAGAACGGACTTCGATCCAAAATCACGGTCTTTAAGCCTCTTGGATCGCGTTCTCACCACAAGTCCCTCGAAAGTCCCTTTAATCCAAGATCAAGGTGCTAAACCCTTGGGTTAATATTACAAAGTCCCGAAATTCAAGCCACAGATATGATTCGGCTGCGGATCCGACTCCGAAAATCTTGGAAGAAAGTTAAAGTCAAGATCAAAGAGAGAATCGAGAGGATCAAGTTAGAGATTGTACTTGAATTTATATTCAATACAAGAAATTATCTTTGTAATTCCTTTTTTTGTGTTTATGCATAATATTAAATACTTAAAATTTGTGTTTACAATCACGTTTGAGGGTGTTGATGATTTCCTCCCACACCACTTGGGTTCCTATTACGCCAAAACGGCCCACACAATAGACATGACTTGCTCTATTTTTTTGGAGTCTAAATCACACAACATCTTATGAATAAGTGGGTCTGTGATTCTCTACTTGATAAAGACAAGAAATCAATCTTGGCCACAAATGACTACCGTCCAACATTCGGTCATGGTTATTCAATCCACAAAAAGGTGCCACCAAGATTCGGCGACACCGGTGCCTCACAAACAGGACATCATGAACTCATCCCGGATACCACCTACTCAACTTTGCGGGATCGGACGGCACCCAACCCTACACAATCGCTAAAAAATGATTTGACTCGAGGAGGGACACGTCGCCACCCACCCCCATCAACACCCACCAATCCACCAAGAACCCCCAACTCATTTGGTGACACACTACGCCCAACCTCGACGTCCACCCCCCGCAACCCCCAATTTCAAATTATTTGGTTTAGTTGAATTTTTTAACTGATTCGGAAGCAAATATGTTGTATCAATTCGATCTTGATCTAAATGAATTGACACTCTTTTTCTTTCTTTTTTTGTAGCGAGCAATGATTTTTCAATTTTCAGGGGTGTATGCGTTCAAAACCCGATGAGAAAGAAAAAAAGGATTAATTTTGTCATTTCATCTATGTGCTAAAATAATAAGATTGGTTGGGTGATGTATTTTCCCAAAAAGGGTGCTAATTTGGGCTTTTTTTGGGGAAAACATTCTCCTAATAATTAGTAATGACAAGATTGATAATTAATTTCAAAAGGTAAATAAATTAATTATTGTAAATAATAATGAAATGCAAAAGCTGAGAATCTCTGCAGAAAAGTGTGTAAAGGACGAGTGATATGAAGAGTGAATCAGAATATATTTTTGACAATCATTACAAGAAAGGAAAAAGGGGGAAATAAATATTAAATGAAAAAAATCATATGTTTTATAATATTGAGTTTATCGCAATATTTACGATATGTATCACGACATTTTCAATGTTCTCGATAAAAATTACATTACACACTCATATCACGATGATGAAAAATGCGATACATCCACGATATATCACGATATTTACATCCTCGTGTTTACAGACAAGAGTCGAAGAGTAGAAAGTTTTGAAATCATTATATCTTGTTGGTCCCGGTGAAAGCGAGTCTTACACGTGTATGGGGGGGAATACACGTGTTCAGTGATTTTAAAACTTTTTTTTTTCTTCTCGAGGTCAACTTGGGTCGATAATCTCGAAGATTAGGTTCGAGAAGCACGAGATCGCTCGAGTCAAAGTCTCATCGAGACAATGATCCCGAAAAAGCCGCCAGATACCTCGAGATAATCCCAACCGAATCTCGAGTGTCAGAGATCCCGAGTTGCTTGGATCGAGATAACTAGCTTCTTGAATCCTCGTAAGAGAGTTCGGTTTGATAACTATCTCGTTTCTAGCTACTTACCGATCGTCTTGAATGGTTGGCCCCTTAGATTATACTCGTTTTAAGCTTTCTTTGAAAAACCTTCCCTTTATGAAATAGTGATTGACATTTTGTGATTCACTTATGCAACTTCGGTGGATTGATTCCAATCGAATATCGATTGAAAAGTATGCTTTCAAAATCAGGTCAATGCAATAGATAAGCAAAGATAAGGAAAGCAATAAAGAACACAAAGAATTATAGTGGTTCGAGACTCAAGCTCCTACGCCCACTCTCTCCGACTCTTCTTGGAGAAATTCACTATCAACTTCGAGCTTTTCGACTACCTCGTAGTTTACTTACTCAACTCGCCCTCGAAGTTTTCTAACTACTCCACGTAGTTTACTTACTCAACCCGACCTTGAGTTTTTCGACTACCTCGTAGTTTACTTTACTCAATCACACACAAGCTTTTGAGACTACCTCTGAAAGCTTACTAACTTCTCCTCTAGAGTTTTTCGACTACTCGCGTAGTTTACTAACTCTTTACAACTCTACTCACCAACAAACACACTCCAACTACCTTCTCAAGGGTTTGGGGTTTCTTGGTTGGTTTCCAACTAGGATGAGATATCCTTTACAATGAAGCACAATGCAAAGGTTTAGGATATCTCGACTAAGCTTTTGATAAATCTTATCAAGCTAGGCTTAGTAAAGTGAGCTCTCTTCAATATAGAAACACTTGGGAAATTCAAGGTATTTCGAGTGCTTTACTTTTGCAAGAATAAGTTCGAGCTCTTGAGTTGTGTATAAATTTCCCGTCACCTTACAATGTAGAGGGTCACCAGTATTTATAGGCATACACCAAGGTTACTCTTGAAAACTATCCGTTGGAGAGATAGCCGTGAGTTCCTCTTATGGTGTGTGAAACGGCTATATTTAGGGTCCGAAACTCTCTAACATGTTTTAGGCAATAACCTTTCTCATGCCGGTCTTCACTTTTTGTAGTCTGGAACTTTTCGTACATCCGACATCTTTTTTTGGCTTGTCAACATCGATTGTCGTGCGATGGTACATTGTCGTCTTCTTCTTTTTGACTTTTGTCTTGATTAAAGGTAGACACCTTGGCGGCTCTTTTTGGTTACAAACTCGAGTTTGATATAACCTTAACAACACTTCCGACTTAGTTCCTTTTTATGCGCATTTTAATGTCTTGGCAATATCTATCTTTCTAAGGCATTGCGTTTCTCTCGATGATTGCATCCTTGATAGATATATTATTCGATTGCCTCGAGATCATTGAGTTCATCTTCGAGCATTGATTACATTCTTGAGTCTTGATAATTCGCGTGGTTGATATTCTTGATCTTGATTTCTCGGTCTTGATCTTGCGTCTTGAGTCTTCCGAGTCTTGTGGTCTTTCGAGTCTTGAGGGTCTTTCGAGTCTTTAGGTTTATCTTGGACCGATATATCGAGTCTTCATCTTGAGTCTTCGTTCTCGATTTCATCTTGAATCTTGAGACTTGAGAACCTATCTGAACTATATCTGGCGACTATACATTTTGCGAGATAACATCCTGAATAATCTCTAATAACTGAATCGACTCAACTATCAAGATCATTACGAACATGTCATACTTAGGGGTTTTGGGATCTTAATCAAAATCATATAATCTTTTATTAAATTCATCTCCCAACAATTTCCCCCTTTTTTGATGATGCCAAAACCTATCTTGTTACAAATATATAACCTATACTCGGGTTTTGGGTTTATCCTATTACAAGATTGGTTGTCTCCCAACTATTTCTTAGATCGGAGAATCTCCCAACAATTTGAGAGTTTCTCAACGGTTTAATCATATATCAAATTTCTTCAAGAATGAATCTCTTTAACTAGTTCATTACCAAATACTTAAACAATTTCCTCTTATCAAGATACAATCGGTTTAGAGACATTCATTCAAAGATATCAAAATAAAGACATGTAAATAAGATAATGAGATATTATCTTTTGAGCATAATGATAAATCTTCATTGATGATAAGTATACATTTCTGATTACAATGAATTTATCAAACAAAATCAAAAAGACAAAATTTAAAGATTACGAGAGTCTTTCGAGTTCTTACATCTTGAGTCTTGATTCGGCTCTTGATTTGCTTCATTTTCCACTTCATCATTTGGTACCTCCGGGTTGAACATTAAAAAAATCTTTTCTTGACTCATTCATCTCTTTGATGATGTCAAAACATTCCTCGTTAATCCCAATGACCAAAGATATCTTGAGCAATTTCACAGTAATGGCCTTCTCATTTACCAAGCCATTACCAAGTCTTGGAGGAGGATAGGAATATGGATCGGGGCTACTATATTCACTCTCCACCTTCATCCCAAGGTTAATCCGATTTTGGAGATACTTTGGATAGAAGGTTAAAAGATATTCAATGAAAGCTTCGTTCGATATGAGCCTTCCCTCTCCATTTCCTCGAGAACATCGTGAATTGAACCGAAGGTTCTCTTCACTTCTTCCCACATGTCGTTGAGTTTAATGGGCATCCATTTATCAACGTGGGGCCACTTCAGCGCTTTTCGATGTTCCCTTCCTCTTGCTCGCCAAATCTCACGAAATCACTCGTTCGCTTACGCTCTTCGTCTATCTTCTTTACGATCCAGAGGCGCTCTCCGAGATCGAAGCGTGACTTTCTTAGCTTGTTTTTTTTGGAGTGTCTTGAGCATCTACGGTGTTGAAGACTTTCTTCGAGGTTGAGACTCGGTTTCTTACGCATCTTCTTCATCGAATCGACTTTTCTGGATTGGCTTAAAAAGCCTTATACGTTTGCTTCTGAGTTGAACAACGCCCAAGGCTTTCCTCTTCATAAGCGATTCGGCTCGACTGGCTTGTTCCAACCTTAGTTCTAGCACTTAGTTTCTCTCTTGCAACCTCAAGCATGGTTTGCTCGAAACTTCGAGTGTAGATGGGCTTCTCCACTTGAGCAAATTTCAATTTCTCGGTAACCCGACTTCTTTTAAGGCTTTGGCTAAATTGTACATTTCAGCATCTTTCTGAGCCTTCTTTTCCAAGGTACGTGCCATGAACTTCCTGAGGTCTTCACCTTCCTTTTCCCCCTTCTTGGCACCGTAATTTGGAAGAAGTCTCGAGAGAGCTGTGTCCATGTGATCTTGCTCTTTGCTTTCACCTGGCCGGATCTCTCCTCGCTAAGCGATCTTGCTCATCTTCCATTCTCGATGTGGTTCTTAGCCCACGAGCAGTTCTTCAGATATGTGGGCAAACTGGCCAGAGAGTGCATCTTTAAGCATCTCTGTCATCTTGGTCATGAGCATTGAGCTCATTTCCTCAACAGCAGATTTGATCAGCACTTCATTTTTCTCTGCTAGTTTCACCTCTAGAAATTCAGTCGATTCACGGTGCTTGTTTCATTTGACACTTAACTTTCTGTGTTGACTCCCTCCACTTTGCATTCAAATTTTTTCTTCCATGGAGGTCATCGATTGGTCGAGTGTTTTGTATCCGCACCGATTTAGAAGAATGGCTAAAACCTTCCATTGTGCGAGCTTGATTGGCCAACGCGTTTCTTCCATCGAGCAATTTTGATCGCCATTGGCTCAATCTTCTCAAGTTTCTCCATTACGGGAGTGAGATCAATCTCTGCGATCTTTCGCGACCTTCATCTTTGTTTGATCATCCGAGTTCGGCTTCATCCTCGAGCTCAGGACTCAATTGAGCCTCAGTCTGTTTATCAGACAATTCAGAATTAAAGATAGTACTTTCAGTAACTTTGGCATATTTGTTAATAGTGCCAAAAGGTACCTGAAGAGTGCTTAGCTTCAGTCTGAGGTTGATCAGCAACAGAAGTCTCTTTTTTCCATTTGAGACCGATCCTCGGCATCTCCTGTTGGTCCCCATCTCCATCTTTGGATTTATCTCATTTGCTCGGGGCACCAACTTCAGTTGTTCTCTTCTCAGCTAGCTTCCTCTGAACCAGCTCATCAAAATCGGAATTTTTCATCCTGAGCTTTGTCCTTCTGAACCCTGAGAAGTCGGTTAGGAAGGCTGTCTCCTCATTCCACCAGTCTTCCCCTCCCCGAATGCGGCAATGTCAAGCATCTCGGGAAGAGTCGATTGAGGATATACCTCGGTCGTCTTAATCTGAAGAAAAACATCTTGCGGATCGGGGTATGAAATTTGAGCTTCGGTATCGGTCAAGGATGAACCGTTCCCCTTGCTCCTCCACTCGCCTTCTTGACCTCGCCCTTCTTCCATCTCGGGCTCTCGGTTGATGAAAAACCTAAGGAGGGTTCAAAGCATGAGATCACTCTGGAGCTCTTGAGAATATTTTGCTCTGAGCCTCGGTAGTGTCGAAGTTTGTGCATTCGAGTCCTCGGTTTTCATTTGAGTGGGTTACGAGGCTGGTGGCATATCCTCGGTTTAGTGCGAGTTGGCTCGTCTGAGAACTGCGCATCTTGAGATCTACTCGGTGGCTCTTACATGCGAGCTGCGCCGAGGTAGGTATCTCTCGAGGTGCGAGCTCCTTTTAAAAATTTCCGAGAAATTTTATACATCTGAGTGATGTCTCGAGCACCTCGAGAAGACACGCTCCTCGATCGATCGTGGTGTCTGGAGATAACCTGAGCCAACACTTGTAATGGCGAACTTTGAGCGGTTTTGCCTTCAGGTTGTATCTCCTCATAATCACTGCTACCTTCGTCGGTGAGAACCACCAATCTTCTGCGTTTTGGAGCAAGATCCTTCCGCTTCATCAATTTTGCTCCTTGCTCCATTTTTGCCTCAATGAACCTTCCCCCTGGTTTGTTGGGTCTCTTTCTCAAAGACCCTTGAGAAGGTGATTCTACCTTCTTTTCTCTTTTCCCTCGAATGGCCTGCTTCTTCACAGCAGTGGGTTTGAAGAGAATTTTGGTTTTAGGGAATGAGTTTGAATTGGCGAAGATATCCTCCTCCTCTCGGCACATCTCCAAAATATAAGCAATTTTGGTGACATGGTGGATCTTGCCTTTCATCATGATTGTCCCATTGACCCCTTTTTATGACCTTGGCTTGCTCTTCTTCACCATCCGAATTAAAATTTCAGCCGGTTGAAGTCGATGGTAGGAGATGCTTCGATCATGACCATCAATCCGAGCCGGGTACTAATGCGCTCAAAACTCCCCAAGAAGACTCATGATGCACTTGCTCACAATATCCATCAAGACTGCGATATTGTGGCTTTAGATGCCTCTTATTCAATGTCGCCTCAAATTTCACAGATTCTCAAAGCAATCTTATCAAGGTACTCTGCTTTCTCTACCCGACATATACATCGCGGGATCCTTTCCTCTATCCAGAGTTCAAACACATCGTTGATTTTTTTGAATTATGCACAAATCCCTCTCAAAAAACGCAGCGTATTTTGACGAATGCTCTAAGTGAGATGTGGTAATCGAAGAATGCATACCATCTTCTTCATCTATTCTCAAATTACAGATGAATTTGATTACCTCTTTTGCGAACTCCTGGTCTGGTCAGCTTGCGACTAGATGGGTGAGTTTAGCGATCGGATCATATCGCAGAGCCTCCTCTTACGGCTTTGAGTTGTTTGTGTTTTTTTCGAGACAACGAACTTCGTACCAAGGCTTGTTGGTTATGGCTAATTTCTCGAACAAGGTTGGGGCCATTTTAGAGATTGATTTAAGAATTTGAAGCTTTAGGGTTTGGAGATTTTGGGCAAAAGGATTTTTGATTGCAGAGGATTTGGGAAACGAAGGGTTTGATAAACTTTTGGCTTGAATGGCTTAAAGGGGTATATATAGCCGAGATCGTGGAGGATCGTGTGGGTTAGGTGAGAAACAACGGTTGAGATTAATCTCCGATTAATCGGGTATCTGAACCAAACAATCTCTAAAAAGTAAGCCGCCAAAACATCCTCATTGGTCATTAATGTAGCGAGCATTAAATGATTATTGACCTTCTTCGAATATGAAACGATCCCGCCAAAAAACATTCCTCGGTGTTTTGTATTTATTGCGAATGATTCTTGAAGTTTTACTTGAGCAATAAATGAGTCGCATGAGTCTTTACTTCTTCGGACCAATTTCCCTCTATCGGTCTTTATCGAAAATCGATCTTGATAAAATGTCGATTATAATCGAGTCTTGAATGGGTTCAAAGATACTCTTCGAGTATTGTCCTTGAAGAAATCGAGTTTCTTGAGACTCGATTCAAGTATTTCCATTTTATCCGAGTTTCTCAAGTAGAATTATGAGAAACCTTCATGCATCCGAAAATCTTCAAATTTTTCGGTTTTACTCTATACACCGGTTCTAACATCCCTAATTCAACCGAAAGTTCACGAAATCTTGATTCACCCAAAGGTTTAGTCAAGATATCGACTCTTTTTGCCTATCAAGTATGAATTTTCTCCATCCTTATGTCCTTTTTCTCGACATGATCTCGATGAAGTGATGTCGATATCCACATGCTTGCATCTCGGTGTGCAATCTGGGATTTTGTGAAATAGCAATGGCACTATTGTTGTCACAAAATATTGGTACTTCATTGGCTTCAACTTTATAATCCCTCAATTGTTGTGCGAGCTAAAGAATCATTGGTACGCAGACTTCCTCGCACCATGTATTAAGCTTGATGATAATCTTGGTTGCTACCGAGGTGCATTTTCTTTGAAAACCAAGATATCACTTGCTTCCTAGAAATTGACAAGTTCTGTTGTGGACTTCCTGTCAATTCTACAACCTCCATAATCAGCATCTGAGTAACCAATTAATTCAAGGTTATCGTCAGCTGGATACCATAATCCTCTATTCACTGTGCCCTTAAGATATCTTAGTATCTTTTTGGCAGCCTCCATGTGACTAGTCTTAGGATTAGCTTGATATCTTGCACATATCCCAACAGCAAATGTTATATCTGGCCTACTTGCTGTAAGATAGAGCAATGATCCAATGATTCCTCTATAATCAGTATGATTCACTTATTTGGCTTCTGAATCAGGATCCATCTTGTAGTTAGTATTCATAGGAATCCTAACTGCATTGCAATTTTGTACACCATATTTGGCAATCAGATCTCTGGTGTACTTTGCCTGGTTGATGAATATTCCTTCCTTTGATTGTTTTACTTGAAGTCCTAGAAAGAAATTCATCTCTCCCATCATTGACATCTCAAACTTGCTTTTCATCAGTGTTGAAAACTTTTCACACAGCTGATGGTTTGGAGATCCAAAAATGATGTCATCAACATATATCTGAACTAGTAAGATATCTTCCCCATCCTCTATCCCAAGCGAGTTCTATCAACATTCCTTTGACAAAACCATCGTCGCAGAAGAAACCGAGAAAGAGTATCATACCATGCTCGGGTGCTTGCTTAAGACCATACAAAGCTTTTACGAGCTCGTAAACTTGGTCATTCTTTTTTGAAACCAGGAGGTTGTTCCACATAAACCTCTTCTTTAAGCACACCGTTCAGAAATGCACTTTTCACATCCATTTGATAGACTGTGAACTTCATGTGGGCAGCATATGCAAGAAACAATCTGATGGTCCTTTTTCAATGAAAGGTGAGGTCCTTTATATAAAGAGGACCAGCACGACAAATCATAAAACATGACAAATCAATGAGCACGACAAATCACTAAGCACGACAAATCTTTAAGCACGACAAATCACGTGGTCTCGGTGGGATCTGCTGACTTGTGATAATTTGTTCTGCTGACGTGTGATAGCCTTCAAGTTATCTCAGCCTTCAGGTTCTCTGAACCTTCAGGTTACTCAGGCTTACTGAGTTCAGCTCTTCTGAATTCAGACATCCTGACCCTCAGGTCACTTGACTCAGGCTATCTGATTTCTTCTTGCCTGATCTGATGTGTGATAAATCTGATGATGCTGATAGGTGATAAATCTGGTGACAACAATTCCTTTTTCGTGTTTATGCATAATATTAAATACAAAAATTTGTGTTTACAATCACCTTTGAGGGTGTTGATGATTTCCCCTCCCACACCACTTGGGTTCCTATTACGAACAACCCACACAATAGACATGACTTGCTCTATTTCTTTGGAGTCGAAATCACACAACATCTTATGAATAAGTGGCTGTGATTCTCTACTTGATAGCACAGTAAATCAATCTCCGGCCACAAATGACTACACGTCCAACATTCGGTCGCTGGCTGCAATCCCAAAAAGGTGCCACCAAGATTCGGCGACACCCGGTGCCTCACAAACAGGACATCATGAACTCATCCCTGGATACCACCTAATCAACTTTGCCCGGATCGTGACCACCAACCCTTACACAATCGCTAAAAAATGATTTGACTCGAGGAGGGACGTCGCCACCCACCCCCATCAACACCCACCAAACCACCCGCAACCCCCAACTCTGGCGCAGGCTGACACACTTATGCCCAACCTCGACGTCCACCCCCCGCAACCCCCAATTTCAAATTATTTGGTTTAGTTGAATTTTTTAACTGATTCAGAAGCAAATATGTTGTATCAATTCGATCTTGATCTAAATGAATTGACACTCTTTTTCTTTCTTTTTTTGTAGCGAGCAATGATTTTTCAATTTTCAGGGGTGTATGCGTTCAAAACCCGATGAGCAGAAAAAGGATTAATTTTGTCATTTCATCTATGTGCTAAAATAATAAGATTGGTTGGGTGATGTATTTTCCCAAAGAGGGGGTGCTAATAACCTGGGCTTTTTTTGGGGGAAAACATTCTCCTAATAATTAGTAATGACAAGATTGATAATTAATTTCAAAAGGTAAATAAATTAATTATTGTAAATAATAATGAAATGCAAAAGCTGAGAATCTCTGCAGAAAAGTGTGTAAAGGACGAGTGATATGAAGAGTGAATCAGAATATATTTTTGACAATCATTACAAGAAAGGAAAAAGGGGGAAATAAATATTAAATGAAAAAAATCATATGTTTTATAATATTGAGTTTATCGCAATATTTACGATATGTATCACGACATTTTCAATGTTCTCGATAAAAATTACATTACACACTCATATCACGATGATGAAAAATGCGATACATCCACGATATATCACGATATTTACATCCTCGTGTTTACAGACAAGAGTCGAAGAGTAGAAAGTTTTGAAATCATTACATCTTATGTATTAGTTTAATAGTCCTACAAATTTAATATGTGGTCTTGGGTGAAGAAGAAAGTGAGAGGTGATAGTTGCTTGGGAGAGTGAAGAATTAGGATTTATTTTAGAAGGGTATGATGGACCGTGCATGGTGTGGTGTATTTATTAATTTCGTCAATATTGATAGGTACAATAATCCACTGAGTGTAATTACCAAAAATAAAAGTGCGAATTGCCGGGCTTTATTTTATACTCCTACATCCTATATTAGTTTTCATATTTTTTTGTTTGTTTGTATCACATCAGTTTTCATACCAAGAAATAAAAATTTTACTCATAATCACAATATAAACTTTTTCATTTTTCATGTCATTATTTTTTTCTAACACAATTAAAGTTGATTTGATTCAAATATTTTGAATTTATCAATTTATTAAATAAATAAAAAGACAATTTTTTTTAAAAAAAATCAGAGCACAAATCGAAAAACGGATCTGGTACGATGGATGTCCAAATTGAAAAACTGATCTGGGAAAAAACTAAAAACTAAACTTCTAAGCTAATTTCCTACGAGATCAAGTGAAAGCCTGACTTAATAGGCTCCTCTAAGAAAAAGTGTGATGGGCAATATATTTCCTCTGCATTTTACAATTCAAAATTCACGTCGACTCCTTCAATTGTTTATACTTATGAGCTTTAGAGAAACATATTTAATATACAGCAGTGTACTCCTTTTATATAAATTTTGCCTAAACTACACATAATTAGTGTTTAAATATTTGTTAATTTGGATATTTTATTTTTGTTTATAAAATAATACTATTTTCAAATAGTTTTATGTTTCTTAAATATTGAGTTTAATATACTACTTTCTCCATCCTGAAATCAATTGAACATTTATTGTTTGCATGAAGTTTAATGTGAGAATTATTTATTAATATAAATTATTTTTTGTTAAGGATTAAATAATAAAGATTTATTAATATAAATTATTTTTTGTTAAGGATTAAATAATAAAGTAATGATATATGATGTAAATAAAATGAGATAAAATTATTTTAAGTGTGATAAAAATGATTACATATTGCGTAATATTGAGATATTTGGGGAGAATAGTTAAAGTTGATTGAATTGTTTTATGTCACTTTAGAAAATATTCAATCTAATTCGAAATGAACCTTTTTGGCAAATATTCAATTGAAAACGAGACGTCTTGCATAATGCATGCCTCAATTATTAATTCCGTTTGAAAGACATCACAAATGGGTATATTATGTAATTTTAATGATATATGTGTTACACTGTAAAATCATAAAAAAAAATAAAAAATTGATTGGTTATTTAGTATAGTTTACCAAGTTTCATGTAAAATCCAAAAACGTTTTGACAAGAAAAAAAAACCACAAAAGAAAGAAGAGTATGATCATGATGTAGAGTATGTAATGGAGAAGGAAGAAGGTAAGGAGGATAAACAAAGACGGAGAAAAAGATGAAGAAAATGATAAAAAGGAGAAAAAAGACAAGTGAAGATGAAGAGCAACATTAATTCAAGCGGTCCTTTCAGCCGTTCCGACCTATTGTCTCTCGTTTTATCGTTTGCCTAAGAAAACTTAAATTTAGAGAAACAATTTTTTCATGGGGGAGGGTGTGAGGATAACAACAAAATTCCAATGGTTAGGTGAGGTGATGTTTGTAGAAAAAAATAATGGTGGGTTGCGAATTAGGGATTTGGGGTTGTTTAATTCAGTGTCTATGGGGAAGTGAGCTTGGAAAATTTTAAATGAGTCGGATATATTGTGGGTCAAAGTTATTAATTCAATATATGGGGTTTGGCTTCGACATCAGAGAGTGGGGATGGGAGGGGAGTGAGTAGGGATCGTGGAGCTAGAAATAATCAAGTGAGCTCGGGATGGTGGAAAAAGGTTTGTGAGTTGTATATAGAATCAAAAAGGAGGGGGATGTTCAAACAAATTCAGAGGGTTGTGGATAATGATTTGAAAACTTCATTTTGGGTCGATCATTGGGTACATAATTTATTAAAAGTTAAATTTATGCAGAGGGAGTCCGTTGTGGGAGAAATGGGTAGTTGGGTTAGGATTTAAAATGGAGACGTAATCTTCGTTCTAGGGAACTAACTTTATTAGATGGTCTATTGTGTCGATGGAGAGGATGGATGGAGGTGGATGAATTTCAATAACGGTATGTACTCTACAAGCATTGTATATAAGATCCGTTCGCAACATTCTGAAGAAACTGAAGAGAGGCAACAAGAAAGGAAAGTATTCAAGAAATTTTTGAAAAGATATGCTCTAGAAGAGTGCAATCTACAAGAAAATCGACCTTTAATGACAACAACAATCTGTCATTTTATAACCTTTTTTCTTTAAAAAGTCTTTGATGACATGAAACAATTTTTAATGACATGATAAAGACTTTTAGCTAGAGAATCTTTAATGACAAGATTATTGTCATTATATTTGTAGTTTGATTAAATCATTGCTTGGAAGACGATGCGACAAAGAATAGCGACAAAAGACAACCTTAGAAAAATAGGTGTCATACTAATGGGTGGAGATGTTTCTTGTCATATGTGTAGTGAAGTAGAGGCAAGCAACTATCACCTCTTCTTTCATTGCACATCGGCCCCCCAAATTTGGGATAACATTTATAAATGATTTAACATAGTTATGGTGGCACATAAATTGTCTGTGCCATGAAACTTAAAGTTTTTGTGTATATTAGAAAATCATTTATTTCTCTTTCGGTAATTTTTGTTTGACTTAATTTAAGATAAATAAAATATTCATTCAAATGTATTTTATCTTAGTGTGAATTATATTCAATTATTAATTTCTTAATAAATAAGTTTATTTTATAATTTTTCTTATGTATATCTTAACATATTTTATGTGGCAAAAGTATTTTACATTATAATTAATTCACTTTTTTTTTCATTATTACCTATTAATTAATTAATTTATTAGTCTTTTTTTAGTCGATTTATTTTGTTTTGATTTGTAGATTTCAATTACATATTAAAATTGATAAATAATATTTGACACAATAATCTTATTCCAAGGTTTTAAAAAATTTACTAATATACACCTTAAATAATTATTAATTCATATTTAGTGTATTTATACATATATTTATATTTTAATTATTAAATATAATATTTATTGAAAATATTGCAAATTTTAATTAAACACCGCGTAACACACGGTAACAAAACTAGTACTACACCTAAAAGCAATCCCAATAACAATATATTACTACCTACAGGTAATGGTTAATTCTATAAAAAAATATAACTTTTATGCACAATACCAATTCAATCACGATATTTTATATTCTTTTTAAAAAAACCTCAATCTCTTGTGGTGTTTCAATTCGTTATACATTTTTGAAATCCGATAGGGAAAAATTGATGTGGCTCATCGGAACTTGTGTTTGAGCGCCATATTGAATACTATGCATTAAATATTTATTTTACTTATTCCACATCAACAATAACACTTTTAGTCTTCCTATACTAACACTTTCAACATTCCTAGAACCACAACAACAAATAAGAAAAACAAACAATCGATCAATTAATACCTCAGCAAAATCAATAAAGCCAAAATGTAGCGCTCAGACACATTTCGACCTATTCAAAATTTGATCAGTCAATCTCGTGTCTTTAAGGGGTAAAAAAAGGTAAAAAAATTGCTATTCTATTAGATTTTGTGTGACTTGGGCGATTTGAAAACACAAAAATGAGTTAATCTTTAGTGATTTGAAAAGGCAGAAATTTGATCGGTCAATCTCGTGTCTTAAGGGAAAAAAAAGGTAAACAAATTGCTATTTCTATTTTACTTTGTGTGATTTTGGCGATTTGAAAAGGCAGAATTGAGTTAATCTTTAATGATATTGAGTTTTCAGTTACTAGAATTGTTAACGATATAAAAGTTAGATTGTGGAGTTGGTTCTATGTCAAAGGAGTGAGATGCTCTAGTTTTTCTTTTCTTGACTGACTTGCTAATCCTATGATGATTTTAGAATGCTGAGATTGTACACCTTGTAACCATTCGGGGTATCTCTTCTCTTGTATCCCTTTAATAAAAAAAAAACACTTTTTGATCCGTCGTTTAATAAATGTTAGTTTAGAAAAATTGAAATTGTTATTATTAACTTGGAATAAGTAAAATAAAATATTTAATATGTGGCATTCGATGCTCAAACACAATCTCTATTGAGCCACGTCACTTCTTTTCGATCAGATATCTGTAGCATAAAAAAAGGGATAATTGCTCTTAGATACAATTTTTTAGACCCCATCATCAATAGGTACAACTGAATTTATTTATTATTAATAGATACAATTCTCATTGTGGTTTACCCATTTTAACCTTGTAACCCCCTATTCATTTCAATTATTTTTGGGGGAAATTCTTTAAATTGTTTAAGATTCCCTATTCCTTCCAATAAAAAAAAAAAAAAAAATTCAAGAAATTATTTCATTTGTTGAATTTTTTTTTTTTTTTTACGATCATATCATTTTTAGTGTGCAAAAATTTAATATTTTGTATAAAATATTTAGTTTTTGCACATGTGCAAAAAATATTTATACTATGTGCAATTTATTTATTACGTGTGAAAAATATTTAGTTTTTTTGTGTAATTTGTTTTTGCACATATTCACAATTAGATATCAAGCAAAATAATATTGCACATTTAAAGAAATTTCAAATACTAATTTTTTTTTAATAGCATAATTTAAGAGATTTATTTTATTTGTAAGTTTTTTTAGTATTTTTATGTGCAAAATATTTAATATTGTGTGCAAAAATTTCAGTTTTGCACATGTGCAAAATTATTTATACTATGTGCTTTTTATTTTTTACTTGTGAAAATATTTAGTTTTGTGTGCAATCTTTTTTGCACATATTCACAATCAGTGTGTGCAAAATAATATTGCACATATAAATAAATTTCAGCGCCAATTTTATTTGTGAATAACACAATTTAAGAGATTTATTTTATTTGTAAATGTTTTTAGTGTTTTCATGTGAAAACTTAAATTTGACAATGAGAAATTGTATTGTATCTTCTCATGTGCAATTATAAAAGGATAATGAGGATTATCGGGCCTTGGGGGATAAATAGCTCGAGTATTCTTATTTATAAAATTTATATTTGAAATTCAATTCACATATCTTTTTTAAAAATTATTTGGGTCCTGAATATGATGATATTGTTAAATGTGTATCAAATTGCATTTAATAATAAATGTAGGTGTGAAGAAAATGGTCAATTTGCAGATCTTAAAATTTTCATAAGCAATGAGAGGAGTGATGGGGAAATATTCTTCTTTGAACAAATTTTTCGTAATAAGAGAGAAGGTTTTGGATAAGGGTTTGAATTTTAAATTTTGAGGAAAATATGAAAAGAGACATTATAGTCAATTTGGTTCCATTTTGTAATTAATAGTAATAAAATAAATGGCTTGTAGTTAATAATAAAGAATACTTCTATTTTGTATCTTAGAGTGAGTACCCAAAAAAAATATAAACTCTCATGTAAACTCGTTTCATAATATAAAACTAATACCATTGCATAATTATAAATTAATATCACAACTTTTATAAATTAGTACCAATAGCATTTAATACCATGATCTTAATTTATAAGTGTAATGATATCAGTTGATAAATTTAGTGATATTAATTTATAAGTATAATGATATAAATTTTATACCATGAACAAGTTTCATTGAAAACTTAACCCATACAAAATCACCAAAACCTCGTCACGTAAATCACAAAATCCCTCAATTTTTGTTGAGCCAACTAGCGGCTTAATTTTACCAAATTTGGTGGCCTAGTCCCGGCTAACGTCATTATCCCACAGTAATCTCTCTGAAACGACAAAAAGTATTGGTAAATAAAAGTCTAATTCTCCTAATAATTAGTTATGTATATTAACCAAACTGTCACCAAACTCTCCTAATTAGCAAACTTAATTAAAGATTCAAAAGTCACCACACTACCCATATGTAAGAAAGGGACGACTCAACTGTATTTATATCTCTTTATTTGTATTTTTGCGTAATCTACTCAAAAAAATATTCATAACATATACATTTCCTTGACATTAGTTTAATTCTTGAAAATAAAGAGAGAAGTACGCATAATCAAAGCAATCAAGACATTTATTACAATTACTGGACCCAGCCTCAGCCTTAAAATACTAAGTTTTGTGTTCCATCTCATACAAAAGTTCGAACAGCAGATTAGGGGAGATTTAATAAAAATTTTCAGATGAGACGTTTCATCCATAATACGTGATATAAATTAACATAAATTCAAATCCACTCTTTTCAAAGTATTAAAATGTCATGCTCAAATTACATTCCGTCTCACCATATGAACGTCTCACGTAAATGTGCCTCATCAGATTTATATGTTTTCACATATATGCTTCGACCTAGAGTATAATAAGATTAACCCAAAATGAAAATATTATGACGTAATAATGCTCATATTATATAATTTAAAGTACAATATGAGATGTTGTATTAAAATAGCAGCCCACAGAAGAAATATCAGATCCTATAATTACATATACCACTGTAAGATTTTTTTTTTTTTTAATTTTTATTTTGCTCCATTCCAATCAAATATTCTCAATTTCTTAAATGATAGTTGTCTCTCCACACCCTGTTATAATTATTTATAAAATTAAATCTTATTACAATAATTGTTACTCAATTAATCAAATCTCTACCAAAAGCAAAGGAAAATCTTAGAGTGAGACGTAAGAAGTATATGAGGAACTCTTGGAGAAAAAAATTTCTTTGGTCCCATAATTTTTCTGTAATTTATTTTTTGTCAAAAAAAAACTAGCTATCAAATTTTGGTCCCTAACTATCTCAATTGTCCAATTTTGATCCCATTTTCGCCAAAAAATAGAAAATTTTATCATTTTTTCGATCATGCAAGTCATGTATACGTTAAAATTGCGGGTTTTCCGAGCTCATTCTTCGACGTGGACAATGATTGTTAAAAGAAAAGTTAATTTTCTAAAAAATAGAAAGAACAAAAAAATTCTCCCAAGTGAAAAAAAAAAAAAGGAATTTTTAGCATCCACGTCAACTACAAGATCGGGAAACCCCAATTTTAACGGGCATGTGACTTGCGCGTGATTAAAAAAGATAATTTTATGTTTTCAGGCAAAAATGAGACCAAAATAGGACAATTGAGATAGTTATGAGATCAAAATTCAATAGTTAAATTTTTTGGGACGAAAAACGGATTGCAGGAAAGTTATGAGACCAAAATACTTTTTTTTCTCGGAACACTTGTGTACATCACTGTACGGTGCAGTTTGTGTACAACTAATATTAGTTATTAGAAAAAACTAATATTATTCAACGAAAATAAGCCTAGCGTTCACCTAAAAACAACTAATATTATTCGGTCTGCAAAACCTTTGAATAATATTTAAAAAACACACCAATTACATGGGTGTATACAAGATTTTTTCTCCACACATAGATATATAGGCAAACACTTCTATATATGTATCAGTTGCATGTACAACTCAAGAATATTTTTAAATTGTATTAGTTGCCCTTTATAAGAGTTAATTGGTTAGTATTCTGTTTTCACAAAATAATATTAGTTGAATTTTGGACAAATTGCAAAAACAGGACTTATCTTTGCCCCTTATTGCACTTTAAGAACTTAACTTTAGATTTTTGCAGGGTAGGTACTTAACTCTTGATTTGTTACAAAAAAAAGGACCTGGTCAATTTTAAGAAAAAAACAATTTTTTTTTCAATTTGCATCTAACTTTTTTCGTTTTTCAACCCTAAATAAAAAAATAAGGTACTACGGCAATAATTTTTTTTTGTTCTCAACCGTTTCTGTTCTAAAATTCACTCATTTGTATTCACGGTTAGGGGTGGAAAATTATTAAAAAATCGGTATACTGAGCTTATCAAACTGAAAAATATTAAAAATGTCAATTTTTTTAATATACCGCGAACTGCGGTACAATATATGCATTCTAAAATTTTGATATTTCAATATACAAAAAAAAAATCGGTATTTTGTTAAAAAAAATATGTATACTAATATTTCGGTATGACATAGTATATCAAAATTTAGGTAAGGGACAATATATATAGATACCATTCAAAATTTTTATATACCAAAATCTTTAGTACGGTAGGTAAATATTTTTTATTTATAGAAATTTTCTGTATATCGAATTTAGGTATACAAAAAAGATATGAATTTTTAAATATAAATTTTTTTGGTACGGTATATGATATGCATCACTATTTTCGGTACGGTATGCCACTTAATATTTAATTAGTAGTTCTTCTTTGTAATTCTTCAAACTACTTATTCGTATTTTCTACTGTAAGGTTTTGTCTGTAATTGTTTGAGTATTTGCACTCGTTGTATTTAATAAATTTATTTATGTTTTAAAAAAATATATATTAGCAGTCATTAAGTCATTATTAATATTTATTATAATTTTTATTTTTTTGAAAATATCATTATTTTTTATAAAGTGGTATATATATAAAAAAAAGAAATACATTTTTTTTGGTTTAAAATTGCCCGAGTCCTTTTTTTGCAACAAATTGATAGTTTAAGTACCTACCTTGCAAAAGTCTAAAATTGGGTTTTTGAAGTGCAATAGGGGGCAAAGATAAATCCTGTTTTTACCATTTGCCCTAGAATTTTTTTAAGAATATAAGTTGTGCACCTACATGTATAAAAGAAAAGCAATTGGTTTTGTTTAATGGTGCTGGAACAAAGGCGCATAATGTAAATAAACAGATAAGCTACCAAGGCAAATCTAGAAACCAACCATATAAATTATTAGATAATCATAATGTATGAGAAAAAATCATTTATATATTCTTGCACTCAACCAATTCCCCATTTTCTACAAATAGATCCTTACTTTCTCCATTCTAATTCACAAAAACATTCTATTCAAAATGATCTCATTCGGATATCCCGAAATCTTACTATCATTCCTCTGTTTTTTCATCTTATGGTGTTTCAGAAACATCAATGGTCTCCCCTGGAATTGGCCCCTAGTGGGAATGCTGCCGAGCCTCTTCTGCCACGTCAGCCGGGCCCACGACCGTTGCGTCGATATTTTCAAGTTATCCGGCGGGACTTTCCTGCTCAAAGGCCCCTGCTTCACCAACATGGACACTCTTCTAACCGCTGATCCGGCCAACGTTCACTTCATCATGAGCTCAAACTTTACCGATTTCCCCAAAGGCGTTGAGTTCAAGAAGATTTTTTCGACGTTTTGGGGACGGATTTTCAACTCCGACGCGGAGTCGTGGAAACTTCAGAGGAAACAGGCCCGGTTCTTGATCAATCACGACAAGTTCCGTCGGTTCTTGATTGGAACGACGTGGGAGAAAGTGGAACAGGGGTTGGTTCCTGTTCTTGATCATGTTTCTAAAAATGGATCAGTGATTGATTTGCAGGATTTGTTCCAGAGATTTACGTTTGATACTACTTGTATTCTGGTGACGGGTTTCGATCCGGGGTGCTTGTCGCTCGATTTCCCGATGTCCCGTTTTCCAGGGCGATGGACGAGGCGGAGGAGGCTATATTGATGCGCCATTGCTTGCCCGAGAGCGTGTGGAAGCTCGGGAGGTGGCTTTGGAATCGGGACACGAGAGGAAATTGAGTCGAGCTTGGGTAGTTTTGGACGACGTTATCGGTGAGTATATTTCAATGAAGCGGGAAAAGTTGAAGTGTCAATCAAATGGCGGCGAAAAGGAGGGGCTCGATTTGTTAACCTCGATATAGAGGGGGGAAGCGGGTGAAACAGACGACAAGTTCTTGAGGGATACGATCTTGAACTTCATGATCGCCGGGAGGGACACGACTAGCTCGCGCTAACGTGGTTCATGTGGCTCGTCTCGACTCATCCCGAGGTCGAAAGGAAGATTCAAGACGAGCTGGATCGCGCCGAAGGAGGCCACAAGTGGAAGCTCTTTCAGGTAGGGGCATAAGTAACCATATTGAAGCCAATTTTATGGTATTCAATTCAATTCCATAAAATATTTGAACATAGTTTAAATTTTGAATTTCTAATTTGAAACGTTATTCGGTTTGAAAGTAGTATTCGAACTATTCTATAGCATTCGAATATTTGATTCCAAATTTTAATTCTAGTATTTTTTCTAAAATTCATATAATTTTTAAAAATAGTTTATTTTTTCTCTCTCTAAAATGATATAAATATATATATATATATATTCATTAATTATTCGAAAATATAAATAATAAATTGAATATGTTAATAATGTATCTTGTTAATTTTTATTAAAGAAATAATACATATTATTAACTATAGATAAATATATGTCCATATTCGACTTCAAAATTCAAATACCTTTTGAATCAAAAAAAATAAATTTGTGCTCGAATTCAAACCGTAATTTCAAATTCGAATACCGAATTGAATTATAATTATTTAATCTTATTTTTAGGTAGAGGAGGTTAAAAACCTAGTATACTTGCACGGTGCATTGTGCGAGTCACTAAGGCTGTATCCACCAGTGCCGTTTGAGCACAAGGCTCCAACCGAAGCCGTTGTTCTTCCAAGCGGTGATTATGTTGATGAGAATATGAAAGTGTTGTTTTCATTGTACGCAATGGGACGAATGGAGTATATATGGGGGAAGGACTGCAAGGAATTCAAGCCGGAGAGATGGATTACAGAACGTGGGACGATCAAGTACGAGCCTTCGTACAAGTTCTTGGCGTTCAATGCGGGTCCCAGGAGTTGTTTAGGGAAAAAGTAGCTTTCACTCAATTGAAATCTGTGGCTGCTGCTATCATACATAATTACAAAGTTGAAGTGGTGAAAGGCCACCCTGTGAACCCTAATGTTTCAGTCATTCTTTATATCAAACAGGGGTTGAAGGTTAGGGTTACCAAGAGGTGGACTTGAGAAGAGAAACAAACTCTAAATCTTATTATGCTTATTGTTTTTTTACAAAAGGTCATAGTTTGTAGTCATGTGTATTGCCATACTGGTATGCATTATTTCATTTTAATAATTCAAATAAAATAGTATGGTTTTATTGTGTATCATTAATTATCTCAGTTTAGAATTTTCTGGAATTTGTTTTTCATTGTTGGATATACTAAATCTTTCTTGCGACCATCTCACTAATTCCATTCTGTAACACGGAGCCCCATTTCTGAATTTTGATCCACCTCAGTCCCCCTCTTACAATAATTCCTTAGGCATCACGGATACAGGAAGGGGCGTAATATAAACACAATGATAATCTTTAATTCAAAAACTCTTACACGTACACAAAGATTCCATATAGTACTACCCGCCCCGATTTACCCAAAATCGTCTACAAAAGTCATCTTCTGCTCTGGGTGCCATCTAGGCGGCCAAAGTCTGCCAGTTGGTTCCATCGCCTAAGCGGTTTTTGCAATTTTTTTTTTTAATAAGTTTATTCAGTTTTAAGTTTAATTTTTAATAAAAAATAAATAAAAAAATAACAACTCACGTTCAGTCACAAAATTGGAGAAGAGAGAACCTTAGTGGAGAAAAATTCGAAACTAGCTTCTAAATCCTTACCCCCAGGCTGCTGCATGCGCCACTGCCGTGCTGCCGCCGCACCCACCGCCACACCAACACCCGAAGCGCGCGCCGCCCGTGTTCGTCTTGCTCAGTCCGCCCATCACCCCGCAGTGATATTTCAGATTTTCAGGTACTTTTTGAAAAATTAATCATTTACAACTGCTGAAATTTTCCGTCTATTACAAATTTACAATGATACTGCAATTTTAATTCATGATTTTCATGCTACAATGATACTACAAATTTGTGCAGTGCAATGATATTGTTTATATCTATTATAATTATTTAATTTATTTTCATGCTTGATGGTTGAATGGGTAGGGTCGTAGCGGTCAATTCTTAATGTGTGTGTATTGTTTGTGTAATCTGATACCATTCAAACTAATTTACATAGTAGTCATTAGATGATTTTTATGTTTTGAAAGTAGTTTCAAGTTCCAACTATATTCTCATTCAAGAATCAAAACTAAGTGTACTTTCCCTTTGTTTAGTGTTGAGTGTTGATTCAACTGTTGATATTTTTTTATATTTTTTTACAGTAACACAGTAACTAGGAATGTGGCGGCTTCTTCAACTTCTGTGACTAATGAGGCTCTCAAAAGAAAATAAAATGATGTGTGGTGAAAGTACATAGTGTTGGTAGATCCAAATAATTTGGATAGGGTGAAATGCATTTTAAGTGAAAAATTAATGTGTGGAGGAATTTATAGAATGAAGCAAATACATTGCGGGCATAAAGGGAAATGTGGCTGCATGCAAAAAATCTACAAAAGAAGATCAGATCAAGTGTAGAAATGCAATCATTTAGGCAAAGAGAAAGAAGGCCTGAAGAGATCAATATGATGAAAATATAAGACCGAAGGTGGATATAGACATTGATGATGACATCGATTTTGATGAAGAGATGATGCTGAGAGAGTCCACCAAGACGCAGCGCTCGCCCATTGGACCTATGGACAAATTTGCAAATCAAATCAACCTCGAGGAGGCCTTGAATTGTGAAAAGAACTTGTGTGACCAAAACATCAAAGATCATTTGCAAAAAAAAGCTTGACAAAGTGAAAGAATATGTTTGTAGATTTGCATATGAAGCAGACATTTCTTTTGCTGCGTTCGAGTTGGATAGTTGCAAGGCGATGTTCGTGGATATTGGTATATATATATGGAACATGGTGTAAGTCTCCTACAAGATACGAAATGAGTGAGACTTTCTTGAAGAAAGAGGCCGAAAGGAAAAAAAAGCGTAACTTAAGCCACAAGAAGAAGAGTGGAAAGTCAATGGGTGCTCAATTATTACGGATGCTTGGAGTTGTATTTTTAAATCATTGTATTCCCCATTCATTGCTTCAAACTAAATTACACATGCACGTGACCATATGTCCAACCCTAAAATTGATGCCAAGTCCAAAATAAAGATCAAAATTATGCATATCATGTGGTTTAATTTGGAATCAAGTTTCTTTTCTAAATCTCGATTAAGGTACCATTGGTTAATGAATTACTTTTTAAAAACATAAAATAACATGAAATATTATTTATTAATAAATTATCCCTTAAACTTACAAGGGTGTGTAACCACCATACATCCGCCTTTTTTTTCTCCAAATCATACCCAACCAAGAAATCCATTTGGGCCAAATTCCCATAAATAGAAATACTAGTAGACGGTGCAAAAGCAAGACACAGAGAACTCTTGGTGGTCTTAACAAAAGTGTTTGAAGCTTTCAACTTCAAATCAACCCCTTTAAAATGAGCAATAATTTGTGGAACATTCAATGTGTCCTCTGACGTAAGAAAGCACAAATTCAAAATCCCTGCTGGATCGCGAATTTGTTTCATCCTCATTTGCCTCTTCACTTCAGTTTCTACTTTAAAGTACAAGTCACTTGGGAGAAAAGTTAATGTCATTCCCGAGTCAATAATTATGTTTCCTTCTATAGACCCCATCCCATAATCATCCTCATCTAATGGGACTAAGTTGAGTCTTTCACCACCGACGGTCATTGTTGAGAAATATCTATTTGAGATACAATTTAAATACAAATTTAAATTATTTAATTATTACTAGCATGAATTAATCATATATTAATTCAAATAATAATCAAATAACAACAACACATATGCACGTAAATCCTACACACGGATTTCTAGGAGTTACGTAAAGGCGTACCTTTTTGGCTTAATTAGATGGAGACAGATGTGCAACAGTTCAACGAACACACCCAAAATCCTTCTTTAGTATTCCCCGTCCTTGTTCAACAATCCGGTGGTAGGAAACTTCATGAACAATTAACAAAAGGGAAAAAAAGAAAAATATATGCCACCACCTTTTGTGGATTTCTAATTTTTCCAACACATGAATTGTAGTGGGGATGAAAAATTCATCCACTATTTATAGATATAGAGGGGGCGAAAATGTCATGATAATTAGGGCTTAGGAAATTTCTTTGTATCTTCCCAAGATACAACCTTGAATATATCTCATATATTCTATTTCCATAATAATCACAAAATATCTTTTATTCCCCAATATCTATAATTTTCGAAAATTTCCCAATTAAAAGGAAGAGAAGGAATCTTTGACTTTTCTTGAATTTACGGAATAAACTTGTATCTCAAGAATACTTATTCCATAAAATATTTCCAAGAAAATCAAGAAAATCTTTTTCTCTCTCCTCTTAATTTTTTTTTTGAAAAATTGAAATAAATATGGCATTAATATTTCTTTTATTTTAAGCACATTTTTCAGTTATTTGACTTTATCTTTGGGCTAGTAAAGGGCCTTTAGGAGAATTAAGATTGGACCTTCTAATGGACTTTGAACTTTCAATATTGAGCCACAATATTATTCAAGCCCATAAATATTAATTAATCCCACTACATAATTAATATTAGACTATCCATCTTAACCCATATTATTGTAATATGGCTCCCGGTTATTATTTCCTGTGTTTAAGATTATCTTAGTCCATTAATTAATTCAAGCCACTGAAAAGCTTTTGGTTTAAGAATGACTCAACATTATTATCCATACCGGAAACTAATTCCACTTGCAAGATTTGGTATGATAAATCTTCCGAGCACGCTTAATGGGACAAATCACGAAGGCGTGCTTGCACACACGATTCTCCAGATTAAATCTTAGCAATCGTCAGTAACTAATAATATTGCCCAAGATATAAAGTATCGAGTCACAATGACTCTCTACCCAACATAAGTCAAAGCAATAGTTATTAATTTCACACGATCCTATTTAAGGAACGAAGATTAAGAAATAACAAACCACTGAGGTCTAATTCTTCCATATTCAGTACTGAAGAATTCATCCTCGTTGTAGGTCCTATTCAGCGCATCATAATGCACTAGTGTAATCTCTTGGTCAAGACAAGCCATTCTGAGCCTTACACTTCAACCTTTCACGATGGATTGTTCATTTCCATCTAGGTTGTGAATTTGTACTTAGTTACAAGGATTTGTTAATGTGATCTTCCGTGATCTGGTATCACCACATTAACTACAATGTAACACGTACTATTTAATGAATAGATATGCAATAAATATATATAACATTCAATCATATTTAATGCAACAGTGATAAATAATTTATTTCAGTAAATAAATAATAAATTCAGTTTGGTTATATATAAAGTAAAAGCACACTTTACAGTATAACCCCAACAACCATTCCTTCCAATGTAAGGTAGTAGAACGTATCAGGGGCTTTGGGGACGATCAACGTCTTAAAAACTGGTGCTGGAAACCACCACATTGTCACCGAAATTCATCTTGCTTTCGTGAAGGATTCTTCTTTGCTTAATAATGTAACAAAAGGCAATCGAAAACTTGCCTTGGATTGAAGATCTCAACTGTGTGATCAACGACACTTTTTTCTCCACCTAATCCAACGATCCCTGATGCACCAGTACCGAATGTACCTGTATGTAACAAAAACATCCATAATATTGAACGAGATAAAAAATTAAAGAGTTAGTCTTAGGTAAAAAAATAGTTACCACACAATTATTTACAACTATCACTTTATATTATAACAACAAATATTTTTAATGAAACATCTAATAGTACCTTGATCATTGTGTCCACATCCAATGATAATGTTACGAATTTTTGTAGACCTAATTATGTGATGGTTTACGTAGCGAGTTCACCTCTACTGTAAGACCTATCACCGTACCCAATAGAATAGCTGCACATTTTTGTATTAGCGTTACATGATGTCCTAGAAAGGGCATCACATGTCTTGGAATCACAAGCAGCCGGTTTGTACGTCGAAGAGTAGCTCGAGTCGAAGAGAGGTGATTTTTGCTTAAAGCAATTTGTACAAGGCTTGCATTGTATCCACGTTAGGTCACTACTTGTATCGGCAATGGCTAACGTTTCAATTTTAGGCGTACCAAGAGAGTCTCAGAAGGTATTCTCCTCCATCATGGATAATGTCGGTTGAGGCCGATTGTATGGAGGAGTTGTGGTGGTGGCGGTGGTGGTGGTGGATGAGGGTTTTAACGCGCTTGAATGACCGTTCCAATGAGGTTTATAGTGCTTGTTCGGTCGAGGAATGGAGGGAAGGAGATTCAAGGGAGTTTCTATGAATGAGATCAACAGTGAAAACAACAACTTCAGAGACTTGAAATTTTGGTGTGGAGATTATGAAGATTAATATAGCACAAACTAGGGTACCCTCTCTTTGTTGCATTTTTGATTTTTTTTCTTTAACAAATGATGATTTAATTTGAATGTTTATTAATTTGTTCAGTTTAAACATGTTTATATAGAAAAAAAAATATTGGTGGGGGCATGAGAAATTCTTTTAATTATCAAGATAATTAAGATGGGCATTGATGGAGTTATGGATTTTCTTGCATCAATGACACTTATTTTCATTAACTCCACTTTAATCGCACCATTATTGAAAATTCCATAAATTGGTAAAAGAGGAATAACTTTAAAATCTAATATTTCCTCATTCAGTTTCTCCCTTAAAATTCCAATACCTTTTTATGGATAGGAAAATTTGGGTGAGGGAAGATTTTCAAACTCTAAACCTTTCATTTAATAAGACATTTCATTATAATATACTTCTTAGTCCCCCACCAATATGCACACTTGATTTGGTACACATATTAAGAAAGAGCATCTTTTTGGTATTATGTTGACTTTTTAAAGTTGATGGAGGGTGGAGATTGTGAGATTCTTTGTCATTTTAAGGCGTGCAAGTTGGTAAGGGACGGACGGAAAAAGAAAGTGTGCAAGTTGCTAAGGGACGGAGGGAGTAGATGGTAAGAGATGTACTTTAATAAAGGCACATCCATTAACAGATGTAGTTTACTAAAGGCACCTCCCATGGAGGAAAATTAAAATATGTAATTGCGTATGAGGAAAAATAACATTAGGATGCCTTAGATAAAAGTTATGTTTTAAAAGCGAAATCGGATGTAGCAGTCCTAGCGCTTTCGATTGAACCGGGTTTGACCGAATTTGATAGAGAGAATCATAGGATCAAGTTAGAGATTGTACTCGAATTTATATTCAATACAAGAAATTATCTTTGTAATTCCTTTTTCGTGTTTATGCATAATATTAAATACGAAAATTTGTGTTTACAATCACCTTTGAGGGTGTTGAAGATTTTGTTGGTCCCGGTGCAAACGAGTCTTACACGTGTATGGGGGGGAATACACGTGTTCAGTGTTTTTAAAACTTTTTCTTACTGAGGTCAGCTTGGGTCAGATAATCCTGAAGATTAGGTTCTGAGAAGCACAGATCGCTCTGAGTCAAAGTCTACTGAGACAGTGATCCTGAGCTGCTTTCAGATACCTCAGATAATCCCAACTGAGTCCTGAGTGTCAGAGATCCTGAGTTGCTTGGATCAGATAACTAACTTACTGAATCCTCAGAAGAGAGTTCAGTTTGGTACCTATCTGTTCTAGCTACTCAGTCGTGCGGAATGGTTGGCCCTTTAGTTTATACTCGTTTTAAGCTTTGCTGAAAACCTTCCCTTTATGAAATAGTGATTAGGCTGTTATTCAATTACATGCAACTTCAGTGGATTGATTCCAACTGAATATCAGTGAAAAGTATGCTTTCAAATTCGAGTCAATGCAACAGTTAAGCACAGATAAGGAAAGCAATAAACAACACAACAATTATAGTGGTTCAGAGACTCAAGCTCCTACATCCACTCTCTCTGATCCTCAGAGAAATTCACTAATCACTTCTGAGCTTTCTGACTACCTCGCGTAGTTTACTTACTCAACTCGGCCCTGAGTTTTCTGACTACTCCACGTAGTTTACTTACTCAACCCAACCTTGAGTTTTCTGACTACCTCCGTAGTTTACTTACTCAAACACAAACAAGCTTTCAGACTACCCCTGTAGCTTACTAACTTCTCCTCTAGAGTTTTCTGACTACTCCGCGTAGTTTACTAACTCTTTACAACTCTTCTCACCAACAAACACACTCCAACTACTTTCTCAAGGGTTTGGGGTTTCTCGGTTGGTTTCCAACTAGGATGAGATATCCTTTACAATGAAGTACAATGCAAAGGGTTAGGATATCTCGACTAAGCTTTGGATAAATCTTATCAAGCTAGGCTTAGTATAATGAGCTCTCTTCAATATAGAAGCACTTGGGAAATTCTAGGTTTTTCGAGTGCTTTAACTTTTGCAAGAATAAGTTTGAGCTCTTGAGTTGCGTATAAATTTCCCGTAACCTTACAATGTAGAGGGTCACCAGTATTTATAGGCATACACCAAGGTCACTCTTGAAAACTATCCGTTGGAGAGATAGCTTCGTGAGTTTCCTCTTATGGTGTGTGAGAAACGACTATATTTAGGGTTTGAAACTCCCTAACACGTTTTAGGCAATAGCCTTTCATGTAGCCGGTCTTCACTTTTTGTAGTCTGGAACTTTTGTACATCTGACATCTTTTTCAGTGACCTGTCACTGTCATTGTCAGTATGGTACAGTGCTGTCTTTCTCTTTTTGACTTTTGTCTCCAGTTAAAGGTAGACACTTTCAACGGCTCTTTTGGTTACAAACTCTGAGTTGATATAACCTTAACAACAACCCGACTTAGTTCCTTTTTGCGCATTTTAATGTCTTGGCAAATATCTATTTTCTAAGGAATCGCGATCTTACAAAGATTGCATCCTTGAGATAGATATATTGATGCCTCGGAACATTGAGGTTTATATCGAGCATTCAATACATTCTTGAAGTCTTGATAATTCGCGTGCCTTCGATATTTTTGATCTTCAATCTTGATCTCGATCTTGCGTCTTGAGTCTCGAGTCTTGTGGTCTTCTTACGAGTCTTGAGTCTTACGAGACATCTTGACCGATATAATTGAATCTTCATTGAGCCTTGGTTCCTCAATATCATCTTGAGTCTTGATATCTCGATTTCATCTTGAAACTTGGTTTCTTCGAAACATCTTGAGTTCTTGAGTCTTGAGAACCTATCTGAACTATATCTGCGACTATACATTTTGCGAGATAACATCCCGAATACTCTAAAACCGAATCTCGACTCAACTATCAAGATCATTACAACATGTCATACTCGGGGTTTTGGGATCTAATCAAAATCATATATCTTTTATTAAATTCATCTCCCAACAATTTCCCCTTTTTGATGATGCCAAAACCTATCTTGTTTACAAACATATAACCTATACTCGTGTTTTAGTTTATCCTATTTCAAGATTGGTTGTCTCCCAACAATTTCTTAAATCAGAGAAACTCCTAACAATTTTAGAGAGTCTCCCAACAATTTAAATCATTCAACAATTTCTTCAGTAATGAATCTCTTTAAGTAGTTCATTACCAAATACTTAAACAATTTTCCTCATATTCGGACAATTTCCTTTATCAACATACAATTAGTTCGAGAGACATTCATTGGGCATATCAAAATAAAAGACATGTAAATAAGATAATGAGATATTATCTTTTGAGCATAATGATAAATCTTCATTGATGATGAGTATACCATTACAGATTACAATGAGTTTATCAACAAAATCAAAAAGACAAAAATTTAAAGATTACAGAATCTTCCGAGTCTTCAGTCTTCAGTCTTCTGATTTGGCTCTTCAGTCTTCTGCTCTTCAGTTTGCTTCATTCTCAACTTCATCAGCGGGCACCTCCAGGTCGAACATTCGAAAAATCTCTTCTTGACTCATTTCTCTCCTTAATAATATCCGGATTTGTTTTTCTGTTAAACCCAAGTGACCAAAGATATCTTGAGCAATTTCTTGAGTAATGGCCTTCTCATTTACCAAGCCATTACCAAGTCTTGGAGGAGGATAGGAATATGGACGGGGGCTACTATCTCGTACCTCTCCTTCATCCGCAAGGTTAATCCAGCTCTGTAGATACTTTGGATAGAAGGTTAGGAGATATTCAATGAATGCTTCATTCTGATCTGAGCTTTCCCCTCTCCATTCCATGAGAACATCATAATTGAACCAGAAGGTTCTCTTGACCTCTTCCCACATATCGTTGAGTTTGATAGGCATCCATTTATCAACGTGGGGCCCTTAAGTGCTTTTGATGTCCCTTTCCTCTTGCTCACAAACTTCTGAATTCACTCCTTCGCTTACGCTCTTCTTCGTCTATCTTCTTTTCGATCCAGAGGCGTGCGAGACCGGCAAAGAACTTTCTTAGCTTGTTCTACTTGGAGTGTCTTCAGAGCATCTCTCGTGTTGAAGACTTTCTTCTGAGGTTGAGACTCAGATTCTTCTTCATCCAGAATCAGCTTTCTCTGGATTGGCTTAGAAGCCTTCGCACGTTTGCTTTCAGGTTGAACAACGCCCAAGGCTTTCCTCTTCATAGGCAATTCAGCAGCAGTCTGGCTTGTTCCAACCTTTACTCTAGCACTCAATTTCTCTTTTGCAATATCAAGAATGGTTTCCTCAGAAACTCGAGTGTAGATAGGCTTCTCCACCTGAGCGAACTTCAACTTCTTTTAAGGCTTTGGCTAGGTTATACATTTCAGCATCTTTCTGAGCCCTTTTCTCCAAAGTATGTGCCAATAACTTCCTGAAGTCTTCACCTGGTCTTTCCCCCTTCTTGGCACCGTAATTTGGAAGAAGTCTGGAGAGTGCTGTGTCCATGTGATACTGCTCTTTGCTCACACAACGAACCTCTCCTGCTATCTGATCTTGCTAATCTTTCAGCCTCTTGATGTGGTTCTTAGCCACAGAAAATTCTTCAGGCATATGGGCAAACTGGCCAGAGAGGGCTTCCTTGAACATCTCTGTCATCTTGGTCATGAGCACTGAGCTCATTCCTCAAGCAATGATTTAATCATCACTTCATTCCTCTACCAATTTCACCTCTAGAAATGCGGTTGACTCCGGTGCTATACATTTCATTTTCAAAGATCGAGCTCGACCTTGACTCCCTCCAGCTTTTCATTCAGCTTTTCTTCCATGGAGGTCATCTGTGAGGTCAGCGTGTTTTGTATTTGCACCAGCTCTGAAGAGTGACTAAGACTTTCCATCTTCTGAGCTTGGTTGACCAATGTTTCTTCCATCTGAGCAATCTTGATCATCATTGGCTCAACCTTCTCAAGTTTCTCCATCAAGGGAGTGAGGTCAATCTCAGGAACCTTCTGCACCTTCTGTGTTGTTTGATCATCACGAGCTTGACTTCATTACGAGCTCCGGTCTCCAATCGAGCCTCGATCTTTTTATCAAACAATTCAGAATTAAAGATAGAACTTTCAGTAACTTTGGCATAATTGTTAATAGTGCCAAAAGGTACCTGAAGAGTGCTAGCTTCAGTCTGAGGTTGACCAATTTCAGGTTGATCAGCAACAGAAGTCTCCTTTTCCATCTGAGACTGATCCTCAGCATCTCCCTGTTGGTCCCCATCTCCATCTTGAGATTTGTCTCCGCTGCTGGGGCACCAACCCGATTGCTCTCCTCTCATTAACTTCATCTGAACCGGCTCATCAAAATCGGAGTTTTTCATCCCGAGCTTTGTTCTCCTGAACCACTAGAGAAGTCGGTCGGAAAGGGTTGTCTCCTCATTCCACCAGTCTTCCCCTCTGAATGCAGCAATATCAAGCATCTCGGGAAGAGTCGATTGAGGATGAACACGGTTGTCCTTAATCAAGAAGACATCTTGCGAGATCGGGGAATGAAATGAGCTTCGTGGTAGCGGACAAGAATGAACCGTTCTCGATCCTCCGCTTCGCCTTCTTGACCGCCCTTCTTCCATCTCGGGCTTTACGGTTCGGTTGAAGCATCGGTGAGGATCAAGTAGTAGATCACTCGGGGAGCTCATCAAGAATATTACGCTCTGAGTCTCGGCTGACCTCCCTCGAGCGTTGTGCGGTCGGTCCTCGGTTGCATCGAGTGGGTGCGAGGCTGGTGGCATATCCTCGAGATTGACTCTAAGTTGGCTCTTCTTTACATGCGGTAAGGCACTTCTTTGGTAGGAATCTCTGAGGCCTGAGTTCCTTTGAAAATTTCCTGAGAAATTTTGTCTGAACTTAGCGAAGTCTCAAGGACCTCAGAAAAGAATTGTTCCTCAGTCTGTTCTTGTGCCTTAGAGATAACCTGAGCCAAAATTTGCAATGGCGAACTCTGAGCGGTTTGGCCCTCAGGTTGAATCTCCTCAGAATCACTACCATCTTCATCGGTGAGAACCACCAATCTTCTGCGCTTTGGGGCAAGGTTCTTCTGCTTCATTATTTTTGCACCCTGCTCCATCTTTGCTTCCAACAAAACCTTCCCCCGGGTTTGTTGAGTCTCTTCAAAGCCAGGCCAGCAGACTTTAGGTGATTCTGCTGTCTTTTCTCTCTTCCCCCTGATGGCCTGCTTCTTTGCAGCAATGGGCTTAAAGAGAATTTTGGACTTAGGGAATGGGGTCGAATTGACGAAGATATCCTCCTCCTCTCTGCACATCTCCAAAATATAAGCAATTTTGGTGGCATGGTGGATCTTGCCTTTTATTGAGATCGCCCCGTCAACCTTCTTCAAAATTTTGGTCTGCTCACTCACCAAAATGCGAATCAAAAATTTCAGCCCGGTTGAAGTCGGTGGTGGGTGAGGCCTCAATTGCCGCCATCAACCGAGCCGAGTCTTGATCGATCGCTCAAAACTCCAAGAAGACTCATGATGCTCTTGCTCACAATATCCATCAGAACTCGATATTGTGGCTTCAAGTGCCTCTTATGCAATGTCGCCTCAAATTTCACAGGATTCTCAGCAATCCTATCTAAGTACTCCTGCTCTCTACCTGACATATACATCGCAGGATCCTCTCCTCTATCACAGAGCTCAAACACATCATTTAAATTTTTCGGAACTATATACAGATCCCTCTCAAAATCGATGTATTTGGACGACTGCTCTAAATGTGATCTGATAATCTTAGAATGCATGATCCTCTTCATCTTTCTTCAAGTTATAGATGAATTCGATTACCTCTTTCGCAAACTCCTGGTCTGGTCGGCTTGCAACTAGATGGGTGAGTTTAGCCAGTCGAATCATGTGCAGAGCCTCCTCTTCTGGTTTTGAGTTGGTTGTGCTTTCGAGTGAGACAACGAACTCGTACCATGGCTTGTTGGTTTCGGCTAATCTCTCGAACAAGGTTGGGGCCTTTTAGAGATTGATTGAAGAAATGAAGATTTTAGGGTTTGGGATTTTCTGGGCAAAAGGGGATTTTTATTTGCAGAGGATTTGGGAACGAAGGGTTTGATAAAATTTTGGCTTGAATGGCTTATTGGGGTATATATAGCTTCGAAATCGTGGGGAATCGCATTGGTTAGGTGAAAAGCAACAGTTGAAATTAATCTCCGATTAATCGGGTATACGAACCGATGATCTCCGAAAGGTAAGCCGTCAAAACATCCTCATTGGTCAAGAAATGTAACAGAGCATTTAATGACTGTTGACCTTCGGAATTTCAAACGATCCAGCCCAAAAATATTCCTCAGGTGTTTTGTATTTATTGCGAATGATTACTGAGTTTCACTTGAGCAATAAATGAGTCGCATGAGTCATTACTTCTTCAGACTAATTTCTCTCTATCGGTCTTTATCGAGTAATTGACCTTGATAAAATGTTAGTATATCTCGAAAGTCTTGAATGGGTTCGATTATGCTATCGAAATCTTGACCTTGATGAATCTGAGTTTCTCGAGACTCGATTCGGTATTTCCATTTTATCCCGAGATTCTCAGTAGAATTCTGAGAAAAACTTCATGCATCTGAAAATCTTCAATTTTTCAGATTTTACTCTATACACCTGGTTCTAACATCCCTAATTCAACTGAAAGTTCCTAAAATCTTGATTCAGCCAAAGGTTTAGTCAAGATATCAGCTCTCTGCTTATCAAGATGAATTTTTTCCATCCTTATGTCCTTCTTTTCTCGACATGATCTACGATGAAGTGATGTCCGATATCAACATGCTTGCATCCGGTGTGCAATCTGGGATTTTTTGTGAAATAGCAATGGCACTATTATTGTCACAAAATATTGGTACTTCATTGGCTACAACTTTATAATCCCTTAATTGTTGTCCGAGCCAAAGAATGAGAAAGTTACAGCCTTCCTTCGCAGACCATGTATTGACTTCGAGTAATCTTGGTTATCGAGGTCCTGCTTTCTTAAAAACCAAGATATCACTTATTTCCTAGAAATTGACAAGTTCCCGTAGTGGACTTCTGTCAATTTGCAACCTCCATATCGACATCTCGAGTAACCGGTTAATTCAAGGTTATCATCATTTGGATACCATAATCCTCTATTCACTGTGCCCTTAAGATACTTCAGTATCTTTTTAGCAGCCTCCATGTGACTAGCCTTAGGATTAGCTTGGTATCTTGCACATATCCCAACAACAAAAGTTATATCCGGCCTACGCCTACTTTGTGAGATAGAGCAATGATCCAATGATTCTTTTTATAATCAAGATGACTCACCGATTTGCCTTGTAATCGGGATCTATCTTGTAGTTAGTATTCATAGGAATCCTAAGCGTATTGCAATTTCAGTACACCATATTTGGCAATCAGATCTCTGGTGTACTTTGCCTGGTTGATGAATATTCATTCCTTTGATTGTTTCACTTGAAGACCTAGAAAGAAATTCATCTCTCCCATCATTGACATCTCAAACTTGTCTTTCATCGGTGTTGAAAACTTTTCACCTGGCCCGATGGTTTGGAGATCCAAAAATGATGTCATCAAATATATATCCGAACTAGTAAGATATCTTCCCATCCTCTATTCTACGAGCGAGTTCTATCACAAATCCCTTTGACAAAACCATGGTCAAGAAGAAACCGAGAAAGAGTATCATACCATGCTTTGGGTGCTTGCTTAAGACCATACAAAGCTTTTTCCGAGCTCAGTAAACTTGGTCATTCTGTTTGAAACCGGGAGGTTGTTCCACATAAACCTCTTCTTTAAGCACACCGATTCGAAATGCACTTTTCACATCCATTTGATAGATTTGTGAACTTCATGTGGCAAAGATATGCAAGAAACAATCTGATGGCTTCTAGTCTTGCAACGGGTGCAAAGGTTTCATCATAATCCAAGCCTTCTTCTTGGGAATAACCTTGTGCAACTAGCCTTGCCTTGTTTCTTACAATGTTGTTGTTTTCATCTCTTTTATTCTTGAAAACCCACTTGGTTCCAATGATATTGTGCCTTTCTGGTCTATCTACCAGCTCCCATACTTCATTCCTTGAGAATTGATTCAGCTCATCTTGCATAGCAGTAATCCAATGAGAATCTTGTAGAGCTTCACCAATCTCAATGAGTTCTTTCTCCGATAGGAAGCGGCGAGAATAGTGCACTCTCACCATGGAACCTTCTTGTTTTAACACCTTCAGTTAGATCACCCACAATCGACTTGTAGGATGACTATCTAACCATTTCCTTCTTGATGTTCCCCCTTCAAGAGTATCCTCAACATTTGAAATGTTAGGTTCCATTAAATCAATAAACTCCAGGGAACAACAGAAAAGGAGAAAGGAATCATCTTCCTCCTGGAAATTCTATTCTAACAACATTATTCGAGACATTTGTTCCCCTTTGGTTGATAGATTCAGGATTTGCCTCATTTGTGACCACATCTTCATTGGCATCACATACCGAGTCCGAATCGTGTCTGCTCAGATTGGTCACCTTTGGAGTGTTGGTTTTCTGAGTCTCACCCATGAAGTTCCATCCTGAACTTCTTTATCTCGAAGTCGAGTCACTCCGGTCATAGGATGTGGTGACTTCTTCTTTTCGAGTTCAATGGATGATTTATCTTTCGATTAGGGCTTAATCTGGTGATCCTCTTAGTCAATTCATTTTGCATCATGTTCTGTTTTCTTCCAACACAAGTAGATTCATCAAAAACAACATGAGGTGTTTCCTCCACAATAAGAGTCCTACGGGTTGTAAACTCGAAAGTTTTTCTTGACTTGAGAATATCCTAAGAATATTCCTTCATCGGCTTTTACTATCAAATGTTTTCAATCGATCTTTACCATTATTGTGTATGAAACACTTGCAACAAAAACACACGAAAAAAAAAAACAAGAGGCTTCCTTTCATTCCAAAGCTCATAGGGTGTTTTGCCTTGACTCTTGGTCAAGATGTATCTGTTACGAGAGTAGCATGCAGGTGTTGACAACTTGACAAATTTCAAAAATCTTTTAGGAATATAAACCTTCAATTATATCATTGTCCTTGCAGCTTCTTTTTTCAGAGTCATGTTCCTTCTTTCAGCAACACCATTTTGTTGAGGGGTCCTTGCAGCTGATGTTTCATGTGAAATTCCATTTCTGCACAATAATCAGATATGATATGATTTATAAATTCAGTTCCTTTTTGGATCTGATTTTGACCACACTCAGATTTTTCTCAATACTGAGCCTTTTCAGTAATTCTGGCAGCTTTATCTGAGTCTCTTTCTTACTTAGTAAGAATATGACCCAAGTATATCTTGAGTAGTCATCAACTACTACCAATGTGTATTTCCGCCATTAGTGCTCACTGGTGTTATAGGACCAAAAAGATCCATATGCGAAGAATCAAGTATTTTCAAAGAGAAACATCAACTTTGCTTTTTAAATGATGCTCTTATTTGTTTTCCTTTTCGCATGCATCACAAATATGTTCCTTCATGAACACTTCATTAAGGCAACCCTCTCACAAGAGCTAATCTTGCAAGCTTGTTCAGGGGTTTTGAAATTTAGGTGATTCATTCTTTTATGCCATAACCAACCGGGTATCTGTGGAACTTTTTAGCAACCAAACATGTATCTTTAGGAGTTGAACTCCAATCGCCAGAAGATACACATTCCCTTTTCTTGTACGGTCGCCAAAAACTTTTCGTGATGTATCATCTTTCACAAAACATAAGTTCTTGGAGAACTCAACATTAAAACCCTTATCACGTAATTGGCCGATTGAGAGCAAGTTATGCTTCAATCCAGATACATATGAAACACCATGGATATGAATCGAGTCGATTTCCAAAGTTCCATATCCTTGATCACGTCCCCTGGAGTTATCTCCAAAAGTGATTTGTGGGCCTCTTTGTTCAACATAGTCTTTGAAAGTATCTTCTTGAATCTGTCATATGTCTTGAACATCCTTTGTCAAGATACCATACATCGAGGGCCTTTTCATCTCTGCTCATCGGTCTTTATGTGATCTTTAATCAGCTTAGTGCCCTTGTTTTCCTCCTGAAAAACAGATCAAATCTTAGGTACCCAATTTGTGTAGGGTCCTACAAGGTTAGATGTACCTTTCGGAATTCAAATTTGCCTGACAACTCTAATCACTTTTAGAGTGGCTAATTTGTCTTCCATAAACATCAACATACACATTTACTACTACGGGTGCCTTAAATATTTTACGTGTATGTGTGCTAGCTTTAGCATGAACATGGGCTTTTGAATTCTTCTTTGGTTCAGGCCTTTTGTTCGGATGCTTAGGCTTTTGTGCAGCCGGTCTAAATCTTTGATGACTCGGGTTTAGATAACCTTTACCCTTAGGCAAGTGGGTTTACGGTTTATGCATCTTTGAAACTGGTCTTCAAAGATCTTGAGGACTTGGTCTCTTTAGTTGAGAATGTCTCTTTGAGTGTTTTCATCCGAGGATTCCTCTCGATGGTTCGATGTGGAGCCTTTCGGGTTTGCATTCTTAGCCCGAGGCTTTGAAGTACTAAGATGAAACTTTCCAATCGAGTGCTCGGGTTTTCTAGCCTTTCACCGAGGTTTGGGCTTTCCTACCGATTATTGGTTTATCGAGACCATAGGTCCTTTTCCTTGTCTACAACCTTGGGCATTACTTGAATTTTGAAGTGTAGGTGCATTTGGTTTTACAAAGATAGTCTTCTTGCTACTTGATGCGGCATTTAGATGACCTTGTGAGGTTCCCCTGGAATAAATCCCAATCCAGCTTTTTTATAGTCACAGATCTCGGTAACTTTGAATTTCATCTATTACATTAGATGCATTATTCAATAGAGTTAACTTCTTTCGTGCACTATCCTCCACCGATTCTGTAGAGTTTTATGCTTCTCGGAGAGGTCATTGAACTTCGATCTGATTATTGAATCTCTTCAATTGGATTTCTCTAGCTTTTTGATTAGGGACATTATCAACTTCTCTTTCTCGAGAGTTGTACTTTGAGAACATCCGGTTCATCAAGAGATCCCATTAATTGAGAAGTTATTTCAAAGATATTGCTAGAGTCTTTCCATTTTAGATTTTCGACTTTCGGTTCCTTATTCTCGCCTCCCCGAGTTCTATTTAGCGATCCTTGCAAAACAACATAGTCCTTCATCGATTCTCAAAAGAATCCATCAGTCAAAATGAGTTTTTTCGGTGGAACTTGAAAACTCTTGTGCTAGTGTAGGAGCAACAACAGAGAGAAAGAAGAGTTTACCTCCTCAATGGCCATTAGACAGATGTCATCCACTTTCCCGTCTGGAGAATATTTCATCGGAAGAGCTAGATCCTCCTCATAGTGTTCTTCTTCCGCAACCATGGCCTTTTTGCTAGAGAACTTCTTGTCTCTTTTTAGCTTGCCTTTCTCTTCTCTCCTTAGCACTCAATCCGGACAATCATCTTTGGAAGTGACCTTTCTTTTGGCAATTATAGCATCTGTTGGTATCATCATCCTGATCATTTTCTTCTTTGGACTTGGAGTCCTTCCTTTTGGATGAAGATCCTTCAGCTTTCAGGTCCTTCTTCTTCTCAGTCGATTTGTCCTCAGGTTTCTTCTGGTACCTGTGGTTCCTGTAATAGCTTTTGTATTTTCCAAATCTACTATTAAGTCTGTCAAACCTCCTTGCCATCAGTGCTAGCTTTTCCTCAAGCTCATCCTGATTTTTGGCATGGGGGTTCTCAGACTCTCTAGTTTTACAGGTTTTATCTTTGGCTTTTAAAGCCACATTCTTACTAGATGATGAATCATCTTTGCTGTCAGCCTTTTTGGATTTCTTATCAATTACAAATTCATAGGCCTTCAACTCAGAGAAGACTTGTTGGTAGGGCATTGAATTAATGTTCTTGGTGTTTTCAATCACCACTGCATGAATATCCCATTTCTTAGAAAGACCTCTAAGAATTTTTAATGCAACTTCTCTTTGTGGATATTTCTTTCCAAGTGCATTTAGATCATTCACGATGCTAGTGAATCTGACTTCCAATTTGTCTATTGATTCACCATCATCCATTTCAAAACTATCAAACTTTCCAATTGCCCTTTGAAAGTTTGTTTTCTTTTTATATGATCTGTGCCTTGGCACATTCATGACTAGTGTATCCCAAATCTCTTTAAGAATTACGGTGAGAGATCATTCCCATCACACCATCATCAATTGTACTATATAGTGTGTGTTTTTGCAATGTAGTCTAGATTGACTAACTTTTTCTCCTCAGAGTCGGGGTTGGTCATCGACTTAGGAAATTCTCGCTCTATGATCAATTCTCTCATCTTCATTCCTCTGGGATTCACCACGAAGAAATTGGAATGGTCCTTGAGAGACCACTCTCCACATACGCTCATGTTTGGAATCTGAGATGAGCTCGCATTCTCGATCTCCATAGATCATAGTTCTCCACCGAGAACATGGGAAGTTTTTAGAAGACATTTTTATCGATCTTTTGAAAAAAAATTCAAACAAATAAGATCGATTCAGAGATAGACCACAAGTATTTTTGAAAATAAAACTTTGGTCAACAAAGAAGGTGGTCAAGTTGAACCACCGCTCGATACCACTTGTTGGTCCAGTAAACGAGTCTTACGTGTATGGGGGAATACACGTGTTCGGTGTTTTTAACTTTTTTTTTTTCGAGGTCACTTGGGTCGATAATCTCGAAGATTAGGTTCGAGAAGCATAGATCGCCTCGAGTCAAAGTCTACCGAGACGGTGATCCCGAAAGCCGCTTTTCAGATACCTCAGATAATCCCTAACCGAGTCCCGAGTGTCGAGATCCTGAGTTGCTTGGATCGATAACTAACTTATTGAATCCTCGGAAGAGAGTTCGGTTTGGTAACTATCTGTTCTAGCTTTACTCGATCGCGGCGGAATGGTTGGCCCTTTAGTTTATACTCGTTTTAAGTTTTCTTTGAAAACCTTCCCTTTATGAAATAGTGATTAGGTTGTGATTCAATTACATGCAACCCGGTGGATTGATTCCAATCGAATATCGATGAAAAGTATGCTTTCAAATTCGAAGTCAATGCAGCAGTTACAATGAGATAAGGAAAGCAATATACAACACCAACAATTATAGTGGTTCGAGAGACTCAAGCTCCTACATCCACTCTCTCTCCGATCCTCGAGAGAAATTCACTAATCACTTATGAGCTTTCTGACTACCTTGCGTAGTTTACTTACTCAACTTCTACTCGAAGTTTTCGACTACTCCACGTAGTTTACTTACTCAACCCGACCTTGAGTTTTTCGACTACCTCCGTAGTTTACTTACTCAAACACAAACAAGCTTTCAGACTACTACCCCAGAGCTTACTAACTTCTCCTCTAGAGTTTTTCGACTACTCCGCCGTAGTTTACTAACTCTTTACAACTCTTCTCACCAACAAACACACTCCAACTACCTTCTCGAGGGTTTGGGGTTTCTCGGTTGGTTTCAACTAGGATGAGATATCCTTTACAATGAAGTACAATGCAAAGGGTTAGGATATCTCGACTAAGCTTTGGATAAATCTTATCAAGCTAGGCTTAGTATAGTGAGCTCTCTTCAATATAGAAGCACTTGGGAAATTCTAGGTTTTTCGAGTGCTTTAACTTTTTGCAAGAATAAGTTTGAGCTCTTGAGTTTGCGTATAAATTTCCGTAACCTTACAATGTAGAGTGTCACCAAAGATTTATAGGCATACACCAAGGTCACTCTTGAAAACTATCCGTTGGAGAGATAGCCGTGAGTTTCCTCTTATGGTGTGAGAAACGGCTATATTTAGGGTTTGAAACTCCCCTAACACGTTTTTAGGCAATAGCCTTTCATGTAGCCGGTCTTCACTTTTTGCAGTCTGGAACTTTTGTACATCTGACATCTTTTTTGTTGACCTTTCCTTCGTCAATCGTCAAGATGGTACGATCTTTGTCTTCCTCTTTTTGACTTTTGTCTCCAGTTAAAGGTAGACACTTTCAACGGCTCTTTTGGTTACAAACTCTGAGTTGATATAACCTTAACAACACTTCTGACTTAGTTCCTTTTGTCTGCATTTGAATGTCTTGGCAAATATCTATTTTCTAAGGAATCACGATCTTCTTAGTATTTCATCCTTTAGATAGATATATTCAGTGCCTCGGAACATTCAGGTTTATACTGAGCATTCAAGACATTCTCGAGTCTTGATAATTACCGTGCCTTGAAGATTCTTGATCTTCAATCTTGATCTTGATCTTGCGTCTTGAGTCTTCGAGTCTTGTGGTCTTCGAGTCTTCGTGGTCTTTCGAGTCTTGAGGTCTTCTAAGTCTTCAGAGTCTTCTGAGACATACTGACTGATACACTGAATCTTCATGCTGAGCCTTCAGTTCCTCAGTATCATCATCGAAGTCTTGATATCTCGGTTTCATCTTGAAACTTCGTTTCTTGAAACATATCGAAGTTCTTCGAGTCTTGAACCTATCACGAACTATATCTGGCGACTATACATTTTGCGAGATAACATCCTGAATACTCTAAAACTGAATCCTGACTCAACTATCAAGATCATTCCGAACATGTCATAATCAGGGGTTTTGGGATCTAATCAAAATCATATATCTTTTATTAAATTCATCTCCCAACAGATTTCCCCTCCCACACCACTTGGGTTCCTATTACGCCAAACAGCCCACGCAATAGACATGACTTGCTCTATTTCTTTGGAGTCGAAATCACACAACATCTTATGAATAAGTCGCTGTGATTCTCGACTTGATAGCACAGTAAATCAATCTTCGGCCACAAACGACTACACGTCCAAAATTCGGTCGCGAAGCGGCAATCCACAAAAAGGTGCCACCAAGATTCGGCGACACCCGGTGCCTCACAAACAGGACATCATGAACTCATCCCCGGATACCACCTACTCAACTTTGCCCGGATCGGCAGCCAACCCTTACACAATCGCTAAAAAAATGATTTGACTCGAGGAGGGACACATCATCGGCATGCACACACTCGCCGCCCTCCCCCAACACCCACCAAACCACCCGCAACCCCCAACTCTGGCGCCGGCTGACACACTTCTGCCCAACCTCGACGTCCACCCCCCGCAACCCCCGGTAAAGGTTTCCTGAACCCAAGCCAGCAGAGACAGAGATCAGCTGCACCAAAGCCAAAGCAATGGAACAAAAGGCCCGAACCCAAGAAGAACTCTAAGGCTCATGTTCATGCTAAGACTAGCACTCATACACAGGATACTTCCAAGGCACCTAGGGTGGTGAATGTGTATGTAGATGTTTATGGAAGACAAATCAGCCACTCTAAAGTAATTAGAGTAGTCAGACAGATTTGGGTTCCAAAAGGTACAACTAACCTGGTAGGACCCTACACCAAATGGGTACGTAAGGCCTGATTTGTTTTGCAGGTGAAGGATAAGAGCACTGAACTGAATGAAGACAACATAGCCTTGATGAGTGGAACTGAAGTTGCACCTATTGCATGGTACTTGGACAGTGGATGCTCAAGACACCAAACAGTCGGAATATGGAGTCAATACTACTCAGAAAATGTTGAGAATAAGTGGTTATGCTGTCAAGAACACTAAGATTGGCTTAGGGTACACACCACAAAGTCTAACTCGCATTGCAATCAACAGAGCAAACCAAACTACATCACTGAAAGAGAAGCTTGCTCAATGGAAGATATGTTTGAGGAAGGTGTCGCGGAAATGGAGCGAGTTTCAATCTTCAAAAGGTTGGGATCACTGAATAAGCGTCAGAAATCGAGATCTGTCTTCGAAAGATTGGGGTAGAAATCGAAACCTGTCTTCGAGAGATTGGGGCAGAAAACGGGAACTGTCTTCGAGAGATTGGAGCCATTAAATAATCGCATAGAGTTGGGGATTGTCTTCAAAAGATTAGGGCCACGTGAAAGAAACGACAGTCGAAAAGTGAGAATTGTCAAATTTTCAAACACTCAGAGACTTCGAAGCCTGTATCCATCTCGCATGAGGTGAAAAACCACCTTGATCGTATCATGTAGAGAAGAGCTAAAAGGAAAAATGCAAACAGTCATCCATACTCAAGGCGAAGAACACAATGAAGATGTGACAACTGCAGATCACAACACCATATATGAAGATGACAAGGACACGAGCCCTATAAACGGAAATTCCTGAAACGCTACCACGCCAGAATCAAGCCGTTTTTGCTCCATGATACACGAGCCTAAACTGCACGTCACTCCTGATCCGCATGAGTATAAATTGTGTACAACAACCACCAAATGTAGTTACACGTGGTTAAAATGTTAACTTACACCACTAAAGGTATTTAGTGGTTAAATATCAAATACTTCTACTCGCCTACAAGATAGTTAAAGAATAGTCGGCCTACCAAGATGAAAGTATAAAAGCGCAAGACGACACCCCCTCAAATCAAATTATGTCTCCCTTGAACTACGTCATGACTTGATTCTATTTTAAAGAGATACGTAGGCATCTTAGAAATTCTCTAAGTTTAGTCACAATTCAATTATCTTATTTAAGTTCATAAATCTAATAAGTGATTGAAAAGAAAAGCGGCATACAAGATAGAATCCAATAAATTTTATTGACATGAAGATGGATTACATAAGGCGAAGAAAAAGAAAAAGTTGCAGTGAATATTCTTAATCGTTGGGTGAATCTATTCGTTTAAAAGTCGGCGCTCGTCATTTAAAGTTACCAAGTGTCCTGTACCAAATTATGTTGTGAAATTCTTGTAGAGGGACATGATAAAAGTCCTTATCATAGAAAATTGAGAAAAAAAAAAGAAAAGAAAAAAAAAAAGGTCATGCCAAAAGTTGGGCACTCAGTGCTTCTGTTTTCTAATTTCATTAATTGGGTATCAATTACTCCTAATTAATGTATTAGTTCGAGCTAAATAATAAAAATGAGCCCAAGATGCAAAAGGCTCAATAGTTCATTATATTAATTAACATTGGGCTTGATGACTTGATATATGGGCCAATGACATTAAAATATTCGGCCCTTCTCGTTTCTTCATCTGCAAAAGATAGAGAACGCCCAATTCACACTTCTTCTTCCCAGAATCAACGCCGCACAAATATGCTCCAATCCACCTCTCCAGAAATTTCGCCGCCATTGACGCCTCTCTGAATTCAATCAAGATCCGCCTCTGTTGCTTCCCGGAGATCAGGTCACGAGCCGCCGAATTCGCCGGTTAGAATCGCATTAAATTGCCATCCTTGAAGTTTCTCCGTCGCTGAGTCGCCGATGTATCGCCGCTGTCACTGCTTTACTCGCGTCGTCGCCTAGAAGCTCCAAATCGAGCCCGATAGCGGAAGTCCCTCTACAGCGCCGCCGCACTTTTCCACTAAGAAAGATCACGCCGCCCCGGCCCGGAGAAATCATCTTGAAAACCGCCTCGCTGAAATCCCTACAGTGACGTCTCCGTCAAAATCGGCCGCCAGAGATCAACGGAACCGCACTGGTGCCACGCGTCGCCGCCGTCATACCGCCTCTCTGATTGCGCCACCCATCTCTGTCTCTTTGAGCCACTCTGCCCAGAAAAAACCGCTGCTCGTCGCCTAAAACCGCCGAAATCCATCAGACGCCCGAAGCCGCCGCATATGCTACTCAATCCGACGGGAGTGCCAGTGCCGCCACTAATTGAGTCTCGTGCTTCACTTCTTCTTTAGAAGCTCCGATTCCAGACGCACGCCAGCTGCTCGACGAAATGGTTAGGTGAAAGAATTTGCCTCCAACATTGACGTAGGGCATATGTCAGATGTTGTCTCTATCCGACATAGAGTCTGCTGTTGTTTGATTCATTGGTAGTTGTAGTGGCATCGGATCCGAACCCATTCTTGCAAGCGGTAGTTGTAGCCATGTGGAACTTATGTGGAACACCATCGAAACGGGGCCTGCCCTGATCGAACCGAACTCACGCCATCGAAACAGGGCCTGCCCTGAATCGAGCCAAAACCATCACCGACAAGATTGCACCGTCAGGGCATGCCCTGAAACGACGATTTCACGAAGTATCAGGGCCCGTTGAAGTGGTAACTGTATTATTATTCACGAAGTATCAGGGCCCGTTGAAGTGGTAACTGTATTATTATTCAAAATTTCACGGATTCGAAGAGAGTAAAAGACCCACTAACAACACCCACATTCTCTTTCGAACTCCGCAAATTTGATAAGAATACAAAATTGTTGCTGTCATCAACGCCATTGAGAAGAACTTCCCATTGAGAAGAGCCGTGTGAAGATAATCGAGGCAGCGCCATAGAGTAATCTGTATTCATGAAAAAAAAAAAAAAGAGAAGGAAATACCCGGTAATTGCTCAGTTCTTGCTTGAGATGAAAAGAATAAAGAGTCCAAGATCCCTTTATATAGAGCTTGAAATCCTAAGTCGAAAATGATTCGAAAGATTTGATAAGATTCATATCTTGTGAGATTTTGAAAAATCGGATCTTCAGATTTATATCTTGTAGATTATAACGAAATCTAAAGAAAAATATATTCAATATCTTTGGATAATATGTATCTTATATATATATTTATCCATATCCATTAAGTCAATCTTATATGGAAATTTAGACTTACAAATTTATTCAAAAAATCGCAATTCGTCCACATCGAATTAAATCTCGTGAACAAAGTGCGAGGGGGCATTTGTAAGCAAATAAATTTAATTACGAATTAAATTATTACACGTGAAAAATCGGACGTTGAAAGTCAATTGAATTTATTTAATTGGGAATATAAGATTAATTCCTAAAACAAATAAACAATTGATGATGTAAATTGGGCCTCCAAAGTCCAATTTATCATATTGGGCCTTCAAAGTCCAATAAATTGAATTGAGTCTCTAAAGTCCAATAAATCGAATTGGACCTCTAAAGTCCAATAAATAAATCGAATTGGGCATTTAAAGTCCAATAAATCGAATTGGACCTCTAAAGTCCAATAAATAAATCGAATTGGGCCTCCAAAGTCCAATAAATCAAATTGAACCTCTAAAGTCCAATAAATAAATCGAATTGGGCATCTAAAGTCCGATAAACCAAATTGGGCCTCTAAAGTTCAATAAATAAATAATTGGGCCTCTAAAGTCCAATAAATAAATAATTGGGCCTCTAAAGTCCAATAAATTGAATTGGGTTTCTAAAGTCCAATAAATTAAGTCAAGTCCAGTCCAAAACTGTGGAGCCCATCAGATATTTCTAGAATCTTCCAGCCCATCAGATCAAGCCCGTCAAATCTAGGGCAAAGGCCACATTCCACACCTATAAATAGGGGTCTCATTCCTCTCATTTGACACAACAAAAAAAATACTGAATACACAAGAATTCGTAAGTCCTAGCGACCGAGTTTTGTGATTCAAAGTAATTCTTCAAGGTGTTCTTCAAGTTCTTCAAGGCGTTCTTCAAGGAAGTCGACCACGAACGATCTTTGATCCAAGATCACGGTGCTAAGCCTCTTGGATCCGCGTTCTCCAAGTTGAAGTTCTTCGAGTTCTTTAAGGAAGTTCTTCGCGTTCTTCGTGCCCCTCGAGTGTCCCTCGGTAGTCCCTCGAAAGTCCCTCGGAAATCAAGCAAGAACGGTCTTCGATCCAACATCACGGTGCAAAGCCTCTTGGATCCGCGTTCTTCTCAAAAGTCCCTCGAAAGTCAATCAAGAACGGACTTCGATCCAAAATCACGGTGCTAAGCCTCTTGGATCCGCGTTCTCACCACAAGTCCCTCGAAAGTCCCTTTAATCCAAGATCAAGGTGCTAAACCCCTTGGGTTAATATTACAAAGTCCCGAAATTCAAGCCACAGATATGATTCGGCTGCGGATCCGACTCCGAAAATCTTGGAAGAAAGTTAAAGTCAAGATCAAAGAGAGAATCAGAGGATCAAGTTAGAGATTGTACTTGAATTTATATTCAATACAAGAAATTATCTTTGTAATTCCTTTTTTGTGTTTATGCATAATATTAAATACGAAAATTTGTGTTTACAATCACGTTTGAGGGTGTTGATGATTTCCCCTCCCACACCACTTGGGTTCCTATTACGCCAAACAGCCCACACAATAGACATGACTTGCTCTATTTCTTTGGAGTCGAAATCACACAACATCTTATGAATAAGTGGCTGTGATTCTCTACTTGATAGCACAGTAAATCAATCTTCGGCCACAAATGACTACACGTCCAACATTCGGTCGCGAAGCGGCAATCCACAAAAAGGTGCCACCAAGATTCGGCGACACCCAGTGCCTCACAAACAGGACATCATGAACTCATCCCCGGATACCACCTACTCAACTTTGCCCGGATCGGCAGCCAACCCTTACACAATCGCTAAAAAAATGATTTGACTCGAGGAGGGACACGTCGCCACCCACCCCCATCAACACCCACCAATCCACCCGCAACCCCCAACTCTGGCGCAGGCTGACACACTTCTGCCCAACCTCGACGTCCACCCCCCGCAACCCCCAATTTCAAATTATTTGGTTTAGTTGAATTTTTTAACAGATTCAGAAGCAAATATGTTGTATCAATTCGATCTTGATCTAAATGAATTGACACTCTTTTTCTTTCTTTTTTTGTAGCGAGCAATGATTTTTCAATTTTCAGGGGTGTATGCGTTCAAAACCCGATGAGCAGAAAAAGGATTAATTTTGTCATTTCATCTATGTGCTAAAATAATAAGATTGGTTGGGTGATGTATTTTCCCAAAGAGGGGTGCTAATAACACGGGCTTTTTTTGGGGGAAAACATTCTCCTAATAATTAGTAATGACAAGATTGATAATTAATTTCAAAAGGTAAATAAATTAATTATTGTAAATAATAATGAAATGCAAAAGCTGAGAATCTCTGCAGAAAAGTGTGTAAAGGACGAGTGATATGAAGAGTGAATCAGAATATATTTTTGACAATCATTACAAGAAAGGAAAAAGGGGGAAATAAATATTAAATGAAAAAAATCATATGTTTTATAATATTGAGTTTATCATAATATTTACGATATGTATCACGACATTTTCAATGTTCTCGATAAAAATTACATTACACACTCATATCACGATGATGAAAAATGCGATACATCCACGATATATCACGATATTTACATCCTCGTGTTTACAGACAAGAGTCGAAGAGTAGAAAGTTTTGAAATCATTATATCTTGTTGGTCCCGGTGAAAGCGAGTCTTACACGTGTATGGGGGGGAATACACGTGTTCAGTGATTTTAAAACTTTTTTTCATCGAGGTCAACTTGGGGTCGATAATCTCGAAGATTAGGTTCGAGAAGCATGATCGCTCCGAGTCAAAGTCATCGAGACAATGATCCCGAAAGCCGCCAGATACCTCGAGATAATCCCAACCGAATCACGAGTGTCAGAGATCCCGAGTTGCTTGGATCGATAACTAGCCATCAATCCTCTAAGAGAGTTCGATTTTATAACTATCTGTTCTAGCTACTCACCAAAGCGGAATGGTTGGCCCTTAGATTATACTCGTTTTAAGCTTTCTTTGAAAAACCTTCCCTTTATGAAATAGTGATTAGGCTGTGATTCACTTATGCAACTTCAGTGGATTGATTCCAACTGAATATCAGTGAAAAGTATGCTTTCAAAATCGGTCAATGCAATAGATAAGCAAAGATAAGGAAAGCAATAAAGAAACACAAAGAATTATAGTGGTTCGGAGACTCAAGCTCCTACGTCCACTCTCTCCGACTCTTGGAGAAATTCACTATCAACTTCGAGCTTTTCGACTACCTCGTAGTTTACTTACTCAACTCGCCCTCGAAGTTTTCTAACTACTCCACGTAGTTTACTTTACTCAACCCGACCTTGAGTTTTCTCGACTACCTCCGTAGTTTACTTACTCAATCACACACAAGCTTTCGGACTACCTCTAAAAAGCTTACTAACTTCTCCTCTAGAGTTTTTCGACTACTCCGCGTAGTTTACTAACTCTTTACAACTCTACTCACCAACAAACACACTCCAACTACCTTCTCAAGGGTTTGGGGTTTCTTGGTTGGTTTCAACTAGGATGAGATATCCTTTACAATGAAGCACAATGCAAAGGTTTAGGATATCTCGACTAAGCTTTTGATAAATCTTATCAAGCTAGGCTTAGTAAAGTGAGCTCTCTTCAATATAGAAACACTTGGGAAATTCAAGGTATTTCGAAAGTGCTTTACTTTTGCAAGAATAAGTTCGAGCTCTTGAGTTGTGTATAAATTTTCCGTCACCTTACAATGTAGAGGGTCACCAAGATTTATAGGCATACACCAAGGTTACTCTTGAAAACTATCCGTTGGAGAGATAGCCGTGAGTTCCCTCTTATGGTGTGTGAAAGAAACTATATTTAGGGTCCGAAACTCCCTAACATGTTTTAGGCAATAACCTTTCCAGTAGTCGGTCTTCACTTTTTTTGTAGTCGGAACTTTTCAGACATCCGACATCTTTTTTTTGACTTGTCCTTTGTCATTGTCAAGGTATAAGGTGCATGTCGTCTTCTTCTTTTTGACTTTTGTCTTGATTAAAGGTAGACACCTTCAACGGCTCTTTTGATTTACAAACTCGAGTTTGATATAACCTTAACAACACTTCGACTTAGTTCCTTTTATGCGCATTTTTAATGTCTTGCAATATCTATCTTTCTAAGGCATTGCGTTTCTCTCGATGTTGCATCCTTCAGATAGATATATTTGGTTGCCTCGGATCATTCGAGTTCATCTTGAGCATTGAAGACATTCGAAGTCTTGATAAGAATGTGGTCGATATTCTTGATCTTGATTTCTCGATCTTGATCTTGCGTCTTGAGTCTTCGAGTCTTGTGGTCTTCTGAGTCTTGTGGTCTTCGAGTCTTTAGGGTTTATCTTGGTGATATCTTGAGTCTTCATCTTGAGTCTTGGTTCTCGATTTCATCTTGAATCTTCAGAGACTTCAGAACCTATCCTGAACTATATCTGCTGACTATACATTTTGCAGATAACATCCTGAATACTCTAATAACTGAATCGACTCAACTATCAAGATCATTTTGAACATGTCATACTTAGGGGTTTTGGGATCTTAATCAAAATCATATAATCTTTTATTAAATTCATCTCCCAACAATTTCCCCCTTTTTGATGATGCCAAAACCTATCTTGTTACAAATATATAACCTATACTCAGGTTTCAGTTTATCCTATTACAAGATTGGTTGTCTCCCAACTATTTCTTAGATCAGAGAATCTCCCAACAATTTCTGAGTTTCTCAACAGTTTAATCATATATCAAATTTCTTCAAGAATGAATCTCTTTAACTAGTTCATTACCAAATACTTAAACAATTTCCCTCTTATCAGCATACAATCAGTTTAGAGACATTCATTCAGCATATCAAAATAAAGACATGTAAATAAGATAATGAGATATTATCTTTTGAGCATAATGATAAATCTTCATTGATGATAAGTATACCTTTACAGATTACAATGAATTTATCAAACAAAATCAAAAGACAAAATTTAAAGATTACGAGTCTTCGAGTTCTTCATCTTGATCTTGATTCGGCTCTTCAGTTTGCTTCATTTTCCACTTCATCATTTGGTACCTCCGGGTTGAACATTCGAAAAATCTTTTCTTGACTCATTCATCTCTTTGATGATGTCGGGCCGTTCCTGTTAATCCCAACCCGACCAAAGATCTTGAGCAATTTCTTGCGTAATGGCCTTCTCATTTACCAAGCCATTACCAAGTCTTGGAGGAGGATAGGAATATGGATCAGGGGCTACTATCTGTACTCCACCTTCATCCGCAAGGTTAATCCAAACCTTGGAGATACTTTGGATAGAAGGTTAAAAGATATTCAATGAAAGCTTCGATTCGATATGAGCCTTCCCCTCTCCATTCCCTGAGAACATCGTAATTGAACCAGAAGGTTCTCTTCACTTCTTCCCACATGTCGTTGAGTTTAATGGGCATCCATTTATCAACGTGGGGCCACTTCAGCGCTTTCGATGTTCCCTTCCTCTTGCTCGCAAATCTCCTGAAATCACTCCTTAAACACGCTCTTCGTCTATCTTCTTTACGATCACAGACGCTCACGAGATCGCGGCGAGCTTTTCTTAGCTTGTTCTTTTTTGGAGTGTCTTGAGAGCATCTCGGTGTTGAAGACTTTCTTCCGAGGTTGAGACTCGGTTTCTTACGCATCTTCTTCATCGAATCGACTTTTCTGGATTGGCTTAGAAGCCTTCCAGACGTTTGCTTCTGAGTTGAACAACGCCCAAGGCTTTCCTCTTCATAGGCAGTTCAGCTCCAGCCTGGCTTGTTCCAACCTTAGTTCTAGCACTTAGTTTCTCTCTTGCAACCTCAAGCATGGTTTGCTCAGAAACTCGAGTGTAGATGGGCTTCTCCACTTGAGCAAATTTCAATTTCTCGGTAACCCGACTTCTTTTTAAGGCTTTGGCTAGATTGTACATTTCAGCATCTTTCTGAGCCTTCTTTTCCAAGGTACGTGCCATGAACTTCCTGAGGTCTTCACCTTCCTTTTCCCCCTTCTTGGCACCGTAATTTGGAAGAAGTCTGGAGAGAGCTGTGTCCATGTGATCTTGCTCTTCTTTGCTCACATTGGTGATCTCTCCTGCTAACTGATCTTGCTCATCTTCCATTCTCCTGATGTGGTTCTTAGCCACAGACAGTTCTTCAGATATGTGGGCAAACTGGCCAGAGAGTGCATCTTTAAGCATCTCTGTCATCTTGGTCATGAGCATTGAGCTCATTTCCTCAACAGCAGATTTGATCAGCACCTCATTTTTCTCTGCTAGTTTCACCTCTAGAAATTCAGTCGATTCCTGGTGCTTCTGTTTCATTTCAGCACTTAACTCTGTGTTGACTCCCTCCAGCTTTGCATTCAGCTTTTCTTCCATGGAGGTCATCTGATTGGTCAGAGTGTTTTGTATCTGCACCAGTTCTGAAGAATGGCTAAAACCTTCCATTGTCTGAGCTTGATTGGCCAACGTTTCTTCCATCTGAGCAATTTTGATCGCCATTGGCTCAATCTTCTCAAGTTTCTCCATTACGGGAGTGAGATCAATCTCTGCAGGTCTTTGCGAGACCTTCGTCTTTGTTTGATCATCCACGAGTTCGGCTTCATCCCGAGCTCCGGACTCAATTGAGCCTCAGTCTGTTTATCAGACAATTCAGAATTAAAGATAGTACTTTCAGTAACTTTGGCATATTTGTTAATAGTGCCAAAAGGTACCTGAAGAGTGCTAGCTTCAGTCTGAGGTTGATCAGCAACAGAAGTCTCTTTTTCCATTTGAGACTGATCCTCAACATCTCCCTGTTGGTCCCCATCTCCATCTTTGGATTTGTCTCACGCTCGGGCACCAACCAGTTGTTCTCTTCTCGGCTAGCTTCCTCCTCGAACCATTTCATCAAAATCGGAATTTTTCATCGAGCTTTGTCCATACGAACCCCGAAGTCGGTTAGGAAGGTTGTCTCCTCATTCCACGGTCTTCCCCTCTGAATGCGGCAATGTCAAGCATCTCGGGAAGAGTCGATTGAGGATATACATGCGCCGTCCTTGTCGTGTCTGAAAAACATCTTGCGATCGAGGTATGAGCTGAGCTCGGTATCGGTCAGGATGAACCGTTCCCCCTTGCTCCTCCGCTCCGCCCTTCTTGGCCTCGCCCTTCTTCCATCTCGGGCTCTACGGGTTCGGTAGAAGCCACGCTGGGGTTCAAGCGATAGATCACTCTGGAGCTCTTGAGAATATTTTGCTCTGAGCCCGTTAGTGTCCGAAGTTTGTGCATTCGAGGTCCTCGGTTTTTCATTTGAGTGGGTTGAGGGCTGGTGGCATATCCTCGGTTTAGTCTGGTGGTTGTCAAATGCATCTGCCCTCGCACATCTTGAGATCTACTAAATTTGGCTCAGCTCATGTCGAGCACGCTTACGAGAGTAGGTATCTCCGAGGTCCGAGCTCCTTTAAAATTCACGAGAAATTTTTATCTCAGTCTTGAGTGATGTCTCGAGCACCTCGAGAAGACACACGCTCCTCAGATCGATCCGTGTCTGCGGGAGATAACTTTGAGCCAACACTTGTAATGGCGAACTTTGAGCGGTTTTTGCCTTCAAGGTTGTATCTCCTCATAATCATCAAGCTACCTTCGCCGTCGGTGAGAACCACCAATCTTCTGCGTTTTGGAGCAAGATCCTTCCGCTTCATCAATTTTGCTCCTTGCTCCATTTTTGCCTCCAATGTAACCTTCCCCCGGGTTTGTTGGGTCTCTTTCAAAGAAATGACGAGAAGGTGATTCTACCTTCTTTTCTTTTTTCCTCGAATGGCCTCGCTTCTTCACAAAGAAATGGGTTTGAAGAGAATTTTGGTTTTAGGGAATGAGTTTGAATTGGCGAAGATATCCTCCTCCTCTCTAAGCACATCTCCAAAATATAAGCAATTTTGGTGACATGGTGGATCTTGCCTTTCATCATGATTGTCCCATTGACCCTTTTTATGACCTTGGCTTGCTCCTTCACCATCTGAATTAAGAATTTCAGCCAGTTGAAGTCAGTGGTAGGAGATGCCTCGATCGCGACCATCAACTCGAGCCGGGTACTAATCGCTCAAAACTCCCCAAGAAGACTCATGATGCACTTGCTCACAATATCCATCGGACACGATATTGTGGCTTTAGATGCCTCTTATTCAATGTCGCCTCAAATTTCACAGATTCTCGGCAATCTTATCAAGGTACTCCCCGCTCTCTCTACCCGACATATACATCGCGAGGATCCTTTCCTCTATCACGAGTTCAAACACATCGTTCAGATTTTTCGGAATTATGCACAAATCCCTCTCAAAAACGACGTATTTTGACGAATGCTCTAAGTGAGATGTGGTAATCGAAGAATGCATACCATCTCTTTTCATCTATTCTCAAATTACGAGATGAATTTGATTACCTCTTTTTTGCGAACTCTGATGTCCGTCAACTTGCGACTAGATGGGTGAGTTTAGCTTGATCGGATCATATCGAGCCTCCTCTTCCGGCTTTGAGTTGTTTGTGTTTTCGATCGAGACAACGAACTCGTACCAAGGCTTGTTGGTTATGGCTAATTTCTCTAACAAGGTTGGGGCCATTTTAGAGATTGATTTAAGAATTTGAAGCTTTAGGGTTTGGAGATTTCTGGGCAAAAGGGATTTTTGATTGCAGAGGATTTGGGAACGAAGGGTTTGATAAACTTTTGGCTTGAATGGCTTAAAGGGGTATATATAGCTTCGAGATCGTGGAGGATCGTGTGGGTTAGGTGAGAAACAACGGTTGAGATTAATCTCTCCGATTAATCGGGTATCTGAACAAACAATCTCTAAAAAGTAAGCCGCCAAAACATCCTCATTGGTCATTAATGTAGCAGAGCATTAAATGATTTATTGACCTTCTTCGAATATGAAACGATCCCGCCCAAAACATTCCTCGGTGTTTTGTATTTATTGCGAATGATTAACTGAGTTTTACTTGAGCAATAAATGAGTCGCATGAGTCTTTACTTCTTCAGACCAATTTCCCTCTATCAGTCTTTATCGAAGTAATCGATCTTGATAAAATGTCAAGATAATATCGAAAATCTTGAATGGGTTCAAAGATACTCATCGAGTATTGTCCTTCAAGAATCCGAAGTTTCTTGAGACTCGATTCAAGATTTCCATTTTATCCCGAGTTTCTCAAGAGAATTATGAGAAACCTTCATGCATCCGAAAATCTTCAAATTTTCGGTTTTTTACTCTATACACCGGTTCTAACATCCCTAATTCAATCGAAAGTTCACGAAATCTTGATTCAAACCAAAGGTTTAGTCAAGATATCGCTCTTTTGCCTATCAAGATGAATTTTCTCCATCCTTATGTCCTTTTTCTCGACATGATCTCGATGAAGTGATGTCCGATATCCACATGCTTGCATCGGTGTGCAATAACGGATTTTGTGAAATAGCAATGGCACTATTGTTGTCACAAAATATTGGTACTTCATTGGCTTCAACTTTATAATCCTCAATTGTTGTCTAAGCCAAAGAATGCGGCACGCAGCCTTCCCGCATCCATGTATTCAAATTTCTTCAAGAGATGGTTGCTCTTCGAGGTCCATTTCTTTGAAAACCAAGATATCGACTTGCTTCCTAGAAATTGACAAGTTCTGTTGTGGACTTCGCGTCAATTCTACAACCTCCATAATCAAAGATCCGAGTAACCGTTAATTCAAGGTTATCGTCATTTGGATACCATAATCCTCTATTCATCGTGTGCCCTTAAGATATCTTAGTATCTTTTTGGCGGCCTCCATGTGACTAGTCTTAGGATTAGCTTGATATCTTGCACATATCCCAACAAAGAAATGTTATATCCGCCTACTTGTCAGAAGATAGAGCAATGATCCAATGATTCCTCTATAATCAGTATGATTCACTTATTTGGCTTCTGAATCAGGATCCATCTTGTAGTTAGTATTCATAGGAATCCTAACTGCATTGCAATTTTGTACACCATATTTGGCAATCAGATCTCTGGTGTACTTTGCCTGGTTGATGAATATTCCTTCATTTGATTGTTTTACTTGAAGTCCTAGAAAGAAATTCATCTCTCCCATCATTGACATCTCAAACTTGCTTTTCATCAGTGTTGAAAACTTTTCACACACGGTGATGGTTTGGAGATCCAAAATGATGTCATCAACATATATCCGAACTAGTAAGATATCTTCCCCATCCTCTATCCCCAACAACGAGTTCTATCAACATTCCCTTCGACAAAACCATGGTCAAGAAGAAACCGAGAAAGAGTATCATACCATGCTCGGGTGCTTGCTTAAGACCATACAAAGCTTTTCCGAGCTCAGTAAACTTGGTCATTCTGTTTTGAAACCGGAGGTTGTTCCACATAAACCTCTTCTTTAAGCACACCGTTCAGAAATGCACTTTTCACATCCATTTGATAGACTGTGAACTTCATGTGGGCAGCATATGCAAGAAACAATCTGATGGTCCTTTTTCAATGAAAGGTGAGGTCCTTTATATAAAGAGGACCAGCACGACAAATCATAAAACATGACAAATCAATGAGCACGACAAATCACTAAGCACGACAAATCTTTAAGCACGACAAATCACGTGGTCTCGGTGGGATCTGCTGACTTGTGATAATTTGTTCTGCTGACGTGTGATAGCCTTCAGGTTATCTGAGCCTTCAGGTTCTCTGAACCTTCAGGTTACTCAGGCTTACTGAGTTCAGCTCTTCTGAATTCAGACATCCTGACCCTCAGGTCACTTGACTCAGGCTATCTGATTTCTTCTCGCTCCGATCGATGTGTGTGATAAATGATGATGCTGATAGGTGATAAATCTGGTGACAACAATTCCTTTTTCGTGTTTATGCATAATATTAAATACAAAAATTTGTGTTTACAATCACCTTTGAGGGTGTTGATGATTTCCCCTCCCACACCACTTGGGTTCCTATTACGAACAACCCACGCAATAGACATGACTTGCTCTATTTCTTTGGAGTCGAAATCACACAACATCTTATGAATAAGTGGCTGTGATTCTCTACTTGATAGCACAGTAAATCAATCTCCGGCCACAAATGACTACACGTCCAACATTCGGTCGCGAAGCGGCAATCCACAAAAAGGTGCCACCAAGATTCGGCGACACCCGGTGCCTCACAAACAGGACATCATGAACTCATCCCTGGATACCACCTAATCAACTTTGCCCGGATCGGCAGCCAACCCTTACACAATCGCTAAAAAAATGATTTGACTCGAGGAGGGACACGTCGCCACCCACCCCCATCAACACCCACCAAACCACCCGCAACCCCCAACTCTGGCGCAGGCTGACACACTTCTGCCCAACCTCGACGTCCACCCCCCGCAACCCCCAATTTCAAATTATTTGGTTTAGTTGAATTTTTTAACAGATTCAGAAGCAAATATGTTGTATCAATTCGATCTTGATCTAAATGAATTGACACTCTTTTTCTTTCTTTTTTTGTAGCGAGCAATGATTTTTCAATTTTCAGGGGTGTATGCGTTCAAAACCCGATGAGCAGAAAAAGGATTAATTTTGTCATTTCATCTATGTGCTAAAATAATAAGATTGGTTGGGTGATGTATTTTCCCAAAGAGGGGGTGCTAATAACCTGGGCTTTTTTTGGGGGAAAACATTCTCCTAATAATTAGTAATGACAAGATTGATAATTAATTTCAAAAGGTAAATAAATTAATTATTGTAAATAATAATGAAATGCAAAAGCTGAGAATCTCTGCAGAAAAGTGTGTAAAGGACGAGTGATATGAAGAGTGAATCAGAATATATTTTTGACAATCATTACAAGAAAGGAAAAAGGGGGAAATAAATATTAAATGAAAAAAATCATATGTTTTATAATATTGAGTTTATCGCAATATTTACGATATGTATCACGACATTTTCAATGTTCTCGATAAAAATTACATTACACACTCATATCACGATGATGAAAAATGCGATACATCCACGATATATCACGATATTTACATCCTCGTGTTTACAGACAAGAGTCGAAGAGTAGAAAGTTTTGAAATCATTACATCTTATGTATTAGTTTAATAGTCCTACAAATTTAATATGTGGTCTTGGGTGAAGAAGAAAGTGAGAGGTGATAGTTGCTTGGGAGAGTGAAGAATTAGGATTTATTTTAGAAGGGTATGATGGACCGTGCATGGTGTGGTGTATTTATTAATTTCGTCAATATTGATAGGTACAATAATCCACTGAGTGTAATTACCAAAAATAAAAGTGCGAATTGCCGGGCTTTATTTTATACTCCTACATCCTATATTAGTTTTCATATTTTTTTGTTTGTTTTACCACATCAGATTTCATACCAAGAAATAAAAATTTTACTCATAAATGATCTTATCCTCACAATATACACTTTTTCATTTTTCATGTCATTATTTTTTCTAACACAAATAAAGTTGATTTGATTCAAATATTTTTAATTTATCAATTTATTAAATAAATAAAAAGACAATTTTAAAAAAAAAAAAATCAGAGCACAAATCGAAAAACGGATCTGGTACGATGGATGTCCAAATTGAAAAAAATCTGTTGTGTTTAAAACTGCTAATTCTGGAAAAAAAAAAGAAAAAACTAAACTTCTAAGCAATTTCCTACGAGATCAAGTGAAAGCCTGACTTAATAGGCTCCTCTAAGAAAAAGTGTGATGGGCAATATATTTCTTCTGCATTTTACAATTCAAAATTCACGTCGACTCCTTCAATTGTTTATACTTATGAGCTTTAGAGAAACATATTTAATATACAGCAGTGTACTCCTTTTATATAAATTTTGCCTAAACTACACATAATTAGTGTTTAAATATTTGTTAATTTGGATATTTTATTTTTGTTTATAAAATAATACTATTTTCAAATAGTTTTATGTTTCTTAAATATTGAGTTTAATATACTACTTTCTCCATCCCCGAAATCAATTGAACATTTATTGTTTGCATGAAGTTTAATGTGAGAATTATTTATTAATATAAATTATTTTTTGTTAAGGATTAAATAATAAAGATTTATTAATATAAATTATTTTTTGTTAAGGATTAAATAATAAAGTAATGATATATGATGTAAATAAAATGAGATAAAATTATTTTAAGTGTGATAAAAATGATGACATATTGCGTAATATTGAGATATTTGGGGAGAATAGTTAAAGTTGATTGAATTGTTTTATGTCACTTTAGAAAATATTCAATCTAATTCGAAACGAACCTTTTTGGCAAATATTCAATTGAAAACGAGACGTCTTGCATAATGCATGCCTCAATTATTAATTCCGTTTGAAAGACATCACAAATGGGTATATTATGTAATTTTAATGATATATGTGTTACACTGTAAAATCATAAAAAAAATAAAAAATTGATTGGTTATTTAGTATAGTTTACCAAGTTTCATGTAAAATCCAAAAACGTTTTGACAAGAAAAAAAAATCACAAAAGAAAGAAGAGTATGATCATGATGTAGAGTATGTAATGGAGAAGGAAGAAGGTAAGGAGGATAAACAAAGACGGAGAAAAAGATGAAGAAAATGATAAAAAGGAGAAAAAAGACAAGTGAAGATGAAGAGCAACATTAATTCAAGCGGTCCTTTCAGCCGTTCCGACCTATTGTCTCTCGTTTTATCGTTTGCCTAAGAAAACTTAAATTTAGAGAAACAATTTTTTCATGGGGGAGGGTGTGAGGATAACAACAAAATTCCAATGGTTAGGTGAGGTGATGTTTGTAGAAAAAAATAATGGTGGGTTGCGAATTAGGGATTTGGGGTTGTTTAATTCAGTGTCTATGGGGAAGTGAGCTTGGAAAATTTTAAATGAGTCGGATATATTGTGGGTCAAAGTTATTAATTCAATATATGGGGTTTGGCTTCGACATCAGAGAGTGGGGATGGGAGGGGAGTGAGTAGGGATCGTGGAGCTAGAAATAATCAAGTGAGCTCGGGATGGTGGAAAAAGGTTTGTGAGTTGTATATAGAATCAAAAAGGAGGGGGATGTTCAAACAAATTCAGAGGGTTGTGGATAATGATTTGAAAACTTCATTTTGGGTCGATCATTGGGTACATAATTTATTAAAAGTTAAATTTATGCAGAGGGAGTCCGTTGTGGGAGAAATGGGTAGTTGGGTTAGGATTTAAAATGGAGACGTAATCTTCGTTCTAGGGAACTAACTTTATTAGATGGTCTATTGTGTCGATGGAGAGGATGGATGGAGGTGGATGAATTTCAATAACGGTATGTACTCTACAAGCATTGTATATAAGATCCGTTCGCAACATTCCAAGAAACCCAAGAGAGGCAACAAGAAAGGAAAGTATTCAAGAAATTTTTGAAAAGATATGCTCTAGAAGAGTGCAATCTACAAGAGATTTTAATGACAACAATCTCGTTATTATAACTTTTTCTAAAACTAAAAGTCTTTTGATGACATGAAACAATTTTTAATGACATGATAAAGACTTTTAGCTAGAGAATCTTTAATGACAAGATTATTGTCATTATATTTGTAGTTTGATTAAATCATTGCTTGGAAGACGATGCGACAAAGAATAGCGACAAAAGACAACCTTAGAAAAATAGGTGTCATACTAATGGGTGGAGATGTTTCTTGTCATATGTGTAGTGAAGTAGAGGCAAGCAACTATCACCTCTTCTTTCATTGCACATCGGCCCGCCAAATTTGGGATAACATTTATAAATGATTTAACATAGTTATGGTGGCACATAAATTGTCTGTGCCATGAAACTTAAAGTTTTTGTGTATATTAGAAAATCATTTATTTCTCTTTCGGTAATTTTTGTTTGACTTAATTTAAGATAAATAAAATATTCATTCAAAATGTATTTTATCTTAGTGTGAATTATATTCAATTATTAATTTCTTAATAAATAAGTTTATTTTATAATTTTTCTTATGTATATCTTAACATATTTTATGTGGCAAAAGTATTTTACATTATAATTAATTCACTTTTTTTTTCATTATTACCTATTAATTAATTAATTTATTAGTCTTTTTTTAGTCGATTTATTTTGTTTTGATTTGTAGATTTCAATTACATATTAAAATTGATAAATAATATTTGACACAATAATCTTATTCCAAGGTTTTAAAAAATTTACTAATATACACCTTAAATAATTATTAATTCATATTTAGTGTATTTATACATATATTTATATTTTAATTATTAAATATAATATTTATTGAAAATATTGCAAATTTTAATTAAACACCGCGTAACACACGGTAACAAAACTAGTACTACACCTAAAAGCAATCCCAATAACAATATATTACTACCTACAGGTAATGGTTAATTCTATAAAAAAATATAACTTTTATGCACAATACCAATTCAATCACGATATTTTATATTCTTTTTAAAAAACCTCAATCTCTTGTGGTGTTTCAATTCGTTATACATTTTTGAAACCGATAGGGAAAAAATTGATGTGGCTCATCGAACTTTGTGTTTGAGCGCCATATTGAATACTATGCATTAAATATTTATTTTACTTATTCCACATCAACAATAACACTTTTAGTCTTCCTATACTAACACTTTCAACATTCCTAGAACCACAACAACAAATAAGAAAAACAAACAATCGATCAATTAATACCTCAGCAAAATCAATAAAGCCAAAATGTAGCGCTCAGACACATTTCGACCTATTCAAAATTTGATCAGTCAATCTCGTGTCTTTAAGGGGTAAAAAAAGGTAAAAAAATTGCTATTCTATTAGATTTTGTGTGACTTGGGCGATTTGAAAACACAAAAATGAGTTAATCTTTAGTGATTTGAAAAGGCAGAAATTTGATCGGTCAATCTCGTGTCTTAAGGGAAAAAAAAGGTAAACAAATTGCTATTTCTATTTTACTTTGTGTGATTTTGGCGATTTGAAAAGGCAGAATTGAGTTAATCTTTAATGATATTGAGTTTTCAGTTACTAGAATTGTTAACGATATAAAAGTTAGATTGTGGAGTTGGTTCTATGTCAAAGGAGTGAGATGCTCTAGTTTTTCTTTTCTTGACTGACTTGCTAATCCTATGATGATTTTAGAATGCTGAGATTGTACACCTTGTAACCATTCGGGGTATCTCTTCTCTTGTATCCCTTTAATAAAAAAAAACACTTTTTGATCCGTCGTTTAATAAATGTTAGTTTAGAAAAATTGAAATTGTTATTATTAACTTGGAATAAGTAAAATAAAATATTTAATATGTGGCATTCGATGCTCAAACACAATCTCTATTGAGCCACGTCACTTCTTTTCGATCAGATATCTGTAGCATAAAAAAAGGGATAATTGCTCTCAGATACAATTTTTTAGACCCCATCATCAATAGGTACAACTGAATTTATTTATTATTAATAGATACAATTCTCATTGTGGTTTACCCATTTTAACCTTGTAACCCCCTATTCATTTCAATTATTTTTGGGGGAAATTCTTTAAATTGTTTAAGATTCCCTATTCCTTCCAATAAAAAATTCGGCGATTTCATTTGTTGAATTTTTTTTATCGACGATCATATCATTTTTAGTGTGCAAAAAATTTAATATTTTGTATAAAATATTTAGTTTTGCACATGTGCAAAAATATTTATACTATGTGCAATTTATTTATTACGTGTGAAAAATATTTAGTTTTGTGTGTAATTTGTTTTGCACATATTCACAATTCGTATCTGCAAAATAATATTGCACATTTAAAGAAATTTCAGCGCCAATTTTTTTTAATAGCATAATTTAAGAGATTTATTTTATTTGTAAGTTTTTTTAGTATTTTTATGTGCAAAATATTTAATATTGTGTGCAAAAATTTCAGTTTTGCACATGTGCAAAATTATTTATACTATGTGCTTTTTATTTTTTACTTGTGAAAATATTTAGTTTTGTGTGCAATCTTTTTTGCACATATTCACAATCAGTGTGTGCAAAATAATATTGCACATATAAATAAATTTCAGCGCCAATTTTATTTGTGAATAACACAATTTAAGAGATTTATTTTATTTGTAAATGTTTTTAGTGTTTTCATGTGAAAACTTAAATTTGACAATGAGAAATTGTATTGTATCTTCTCATGTGCAATTATAAAAGGATAATGAGGATTATCGGGCCTTGGGGGATAAATAGCTCGAGTATTCTTATTTATAAAATTTATATTTGAAATTCAATTCACATATCTTTTTTAAAAATTATTTGGGTCCTGAATATGATGATATTGTTAAATGTGTATCAAATTGCATTTAATAATAAATGTAGGTGTGAAGAAAATGGTCAATTTGCAGATCTTAAAATTTTCATAAGCAATGAGAGGAGTGATGGGGGAAATATTCTTGCTGAACAAATTTTTCGTAATAAGAGAGAAGGTTTTGGATAAGGGTTTGAATTTTAAATTTTGAGGAAATTATGAAAAGAGACATTATAGTCAATTTGGGTTCCATTTTGTAGTTAATAGTAATAAAATAAATGGCTTGTAGTTAATAATAAAGAATACTTCTATTTTGTATCTTAGAGTGAGTACCCAAAAAAAATATAAACTCTCATGTGAAACTCGTTCATAATATAAAACTAATACCATTGCATAATTATAAATTAATATCACAACTTTTATAAATTAGTACCAATAGCATTTAATACCATGATCTTAATTTATAAGTGTAATGATATCAGTTGATAAATTTAGTGATATTAATTTATAAGTATAATGATATAAATTTTATACCATGAACAAGTTTCATTGAAAACTTAACCCATACAAAATCACCAAAACCTCGTCACGTAAATCACAAAATCCCTCAATTTTTGTTGAGCCAACTAGCGGCTTAATTTTACCAAATTTGGTGGCCTAGTCCCGGCTAACGTCATTATCCCACAGTAATCTCTCTGAAACGACAAAAAGTATTGGTAAATAAAAGTCTAATTCTCCTAATAATTAGTTATGTATATTAACCAAACTGTCACCAAACTCTCCTAATTAGCAAACTTAATTAAAGATTCAAAAGTCACCACACTACCCATATGTAAGAAAGGGACGACTCAACTGTATTTATATCTCTTTATTTGTATTTTTGCGTAATCTACTCAAAAAAATATTCATAACATATACATTTCCTTGACATTAGTTTAATTCTTGAAAATAAAGAGAGAAGTACGCATAATCAAAGCAATCAAGACATTTATTACAATTACTGGACCCAGCCTCAGCCTTAAAATACTAAGTTTTGTGTTCCATCTCATACAAAAGTTCGAACAGCAGATTAGGGGAGATTTAATAAAAATTTGTATGAGACGTTCTCATCCATAATACGTGATATAAATTAACATAAATTCAAATCCACTCTTTTCAAAGTATTAAAATGTCATGCTCAAATTACATTCCGTCTCACCATATGAACGTCTCACGTAAATGTGCCTCATCAGATTTATATGTTTTCACATATATGCTTCGACCTAGAGTATAATAAGATTAACCCAAAATGAAAATATTATGACGTAATAATGCTCATATTATATAATTTAAAGTACAATATGAGATGTTGTATTAAAATAGCAGCCCACAGAAGAAATATCAGATCCTATAATTACATATACCACTGTAAGATTTTTTTTTTAATTTTTATTTTGCTCCATTCCAATCAAATATTCTCAATTTCTTAAATGATAGTTGTCTCTCCACACCCTGTTATAATTATTTATAAAATTAAATCTTATTACAATAATTGTTACTCAATTAATCAAATCTCTATGCCAAAAGCAAAGGAAAATCTTAGAGTGAGACGTAAGAAGTATATGAGGAACTCTTGGAGAAAAAAATTTCTTTGGTCCCATAATTTTTCTGTAATTTATTTTTTGTCAAAAAAAAACTAGCTATCAAATTTTGGTCCCCTAACTATCTCAATTGTCCAATTTTGATCCCATTTTCGCCAAAAAATAGAAAATTTTATCATTTTCGATCATGCGCAAGTCATGTATACGTTAAAATTGCGGGTTTCCGAGCTCATTGCTGACGTGGACAATGATTGTTAAAAGAAAAGTTAATTTTTCTAAAAAAATAGAAAGAACAAAAAAAATTCTCCCAAGTGCGGAAAAAAAAAGGAATTTTTAGCATCCACGTCAACTACAAGATCGGGAAACCCCAATTTTAACGGGCATGTGACTTGCGCGTGATTAAAAAAGATAATTTTATGTTTTCAGGCAAAAATGAGACCAAAATAGGACAATTGAGATAGTTATGAGATCAAAATTCAATAGTTAAATTTTTTGGGACGAAAAACGGATTGCAGGAAAGTTATGAGACCAAAATACTTTTTTTTCTCGGAACACTTGTGTACATCACTGTACGGTGCAATTTGTGTACAACTAATATTAGTTATTAGAAAAAACTAATATTATTCAACGAAAATAAGCCTAGCGTTCACCTAAAAACAACTAATATTATTCAGTGCAAACACTGAATAATATTGTAAAAAACACACCAATTACATGGGTGTATACAAGATTTTTTCTCCACACATAGATATATAGGCAAACACTTCTATATATGTATCAGTTGCATGTACAACTCAAGAATATTTTTAAATTGTATTAGTTGCCCTTTATAAGAGTTAATTGGTTAGTATTCTGTTTTCACAAAATAATATTAGTTGAATTTTGGACAAATTGCAAAAACAGGACTTATCTTTGCCCCTTATTGCACTTTAAGAACTTAACTTTAGATTTTTGCAGGGTAGGTACTTAACTCTTGATTTGTTACAAAAAAGGACCTGGTCAATTTTAAGACAAAACAATGTTTTTTTTTTCAATTTGCATCTAACTTCTTTCGTTTTCAACCCTAAATAAAAAATAAGGTACTACGGCAATAATTTTTTTTTGTTCTCAACCGTTGTGTAAATTCACTCATTTGTATTCACGGTTAGGGGTGGAAAATTATTAAAAAATCGGTATACTGAGCTTATCAAACTGAAAAATATTAAAAATGTCAATTTTTTTAATATACCGCGAACTGCGGTACAATATATGCATTCTAAAATTTTGATATTTCAATATACAAAAAAAAAAATCGGTATTTTGTTAAAAAAAATATGTATACTAATATTTCGGTATGACATAGTATATCAAAATTTAGGTAAGGGACAATATATATAGATACCATTCAAAATTTTTATATACCAAAATCTTTAGTACGGTAGGTAAATATTTTTTATTTATCGAAATTTTCTGTATATCGAATTTAGGTATACAAAAAAGATATGAATTTTTAAATATAAATTTTTTTGGTACGGTATATGATATGCATCACTATTTTCGGTACGGTATGCCACTTAATATTTAATTAGTAGTTCTTCTTTGTAATTCTTCAAACTACTTATTCGTATTTTCTACTGTAAGGTTTTGTCTGTAATTGTTTGAGTATTTGCACTCGTTGTATTTAATAAATTTATTTATGTTTTAAAAAAATATATATTAGCAGTCATTAAGTAAGTCATTATTAATATTTATTATAATTTTTATTTTTTTGAAAATATCATTATTTTTTATAAAGTGGTATATATATAAAAAAAAGAAATACATTTTTTTTGTTTTAAAATTAAAATTAAGTCCTTTTTTTGCAACAAATTGATAGTTTAAGTACCTACCTTGCAAAAGTCTAAAATTGGGTTTTTGAAGTGCAATAGGGGGCAAAGATAAATCCTGTTTTTACCATTTGCCCTAGAATTTTTTTAAGAATATAAGTTGTGCACCTACATGTATAAAAGAAAAGCAATTGGTTTTGTTTAATGGTGCTGGAACAAAGGCGCATAATGTAAATAAACAGATAAGCTACCAAGGCAAATCTAGAAACCAACCATATAAATTATTAGATAATCATAATGTATGAGAAAAAATCATTTATATATTCTTGCACTCAACCAATTCCCCATTTTCTACAAATAGATCCTTACTTTCTCCATTCTAATTCACAAAAACATTCTATTCAAAATGATCTCATTCGGATATCCCGAAATCTTACTATCATTCCTCTGTTTTTTCATCTTATGGTGTTTCAGAAACATCAATGGTCTCCCCTGGAATTGGCCCCTAGTGGGAATGCTGCCGAGCCTCTTCTGCCACGTCAGCCGGGCCCACGACCGTTGCGTCGATATTTTCAAGTTATCCGGCGGGACTTTCCTGCTCAAAGGCCCCTGCTTCACCAACATGGACACTCTTCTAACCGCTGATCCGGCCAACGTTCACTTCATCATGAGCTCAAACTTTACCGATTTTCCCAAAGGCGTTGAGTTCAAGAAGATTTTCGACGTTTTGGGGGACGGGATTTTCAACTCCGACGCGGAGTCGTGGAAACTTCAGAGGAAACAGGCCCGGTTCTTGATCAATCACGACAAGTTCCGTCGGTTCTTGATTGGAACGACGTGGGAGAAAGTGGAACAGGGGTTGGTTCCTGTTCTTGATCATGTTTCTAAAAATGGATCAGTGATTGATTTGCAGGATTTGTTCCAGAGATTTACGTTTGATACTACTTGTATTCTGGTGACGGGTTTCGATCCGGGGTGCTTGTCGCTCGATTTCCCCGATGTCCCGTTTTCCAGGGCGATGGACGAGGCGGAGGAGGCTATATTGATGCGCCATTGCTTGCCCGAGAGCGTGTGGAAGCTCGGGAGGTGGCTTGGAATCGGGCACACGAGAGGAAATTGAGTCGAGCTTGGGTAGTTTTTGGACGACGTTATCGGTGAGTATATTTCAATGAAGCGGGAAAAGTTGAAGTGTCAATCAAATGGCGACGAAAAAGGAGGGGCTCGATTTGTTAACCTCAGATATAGAGGGGGAAGCGGGTGAAAAACAGACGACAAGTTCTTGAGGGATACGATCTTGAACTTCATGATCGCCGGGGGGGACACGACTAGCTCGGCGCTAACGTGGTCTTTCATGTGGGCTCGTCTCGACTCATCCCGAGGTCGAAAGGAAGATTCAAGACGAGCTGGATCGCGCCGAAGGAGGCCACAAGTGGAAGCTCTTTCAGGTAGGGGCATAAGTAACCATATTAAAGCCAATTTTATGGTATTCAATTCAATTCCATAAAATATTTGAACATAGTTTAAATTTTGAATTTCTAATTTGAAACGTTATTCGGTTTGAAAGTAGTATTCGAACTATTCTATAGCATTCGAATATTTGATTCCAAATTTTAATTCTAGTATTTTTTCTAAAATTCATATAATTTTTAAAAATAGTTTATTTTTTCTCTCTCTAAAATGATATAAATATATATATATATATATATTCATTAATTATTCGAAAATATAAATAATAAATTGAATATGTTAATAATGTATCTTGTTAATTTTTATTAAAGAAATAATACATATTATTAACTATAGATAAATATATGTCCATATTCGACTTCAAAATTCAAATACCTTTTGAATCAAAAAATAAATTTGTGCTCGAATTCAAACCGTAATTTCAAATTCGAATACCGAATTGAATTATAATTATTTAATCTTATTTTTAGGTAGAGGAGGTTAAAAACCTAGTATACTTGCACGGTGCATTGTGCGAGTCACTAAGGCTGTATCCACCAGTGCCGTTTGAGCACAAGGCTCCAACCGAAGCCGTTGTTCTTCCAAGCGGTGATTATGTTGATGAGAATATGAAAGTGTTGTTTTCATTGTACGCAATGGGACGAATGGAGTATATATGGGGGAAGGACTGCAAGGAATTCAAGCCGGAGAGATGGATTACAGAACGTGGGACGATCAAGTACGAGCCTTCGTACAAGTTCTTGGCGTTCAATGCGGGTCCCAGGAGTTGTTTAGGGAAAGAAGTAGCTTTCACTCAATTGAAATCTGTGGCTGCTGCTATCATACATAATTACAAAGTTGAAGTGGTGAAAGGCCACCCTGTGAACCCTAATGTTTCAGTCATTCTTTATATCAAACAGGGGTTGAAGGTTAGGGTTACCAAGAGGTGGACTTGAGAAGAGAAACAAACTCTAAATCTTATTATGCTTATTGTTTTTTACAAAAGGTCATAGTTTGTAGTCATGTGTATTGCCATACTGGTATGCATTATTTCATTTTAATAATTCAAATAAAATAGTATGGTTTTATTGTGTATCATTAATTATCTCAGTTTAGAATTTTCTGGAATTTGTTTTTCATTGTTGGATATACTAAATCTTTCTTGCGACCATCTCACTAATTCCATTCTGTAACACGGAGCCCCATTTCTGAATTTTGATCCACCTCAGTCCCCTCTTACAATAATTCCTTAGGCATCACGGATACAGGAAGGGGCGTAATATAAACACAATGATAATCTTTAATTCAAAAACTCTTACACGTACACAAAGATTCCATATAGTACTACCCGCCCCGATTTACCCAAAATCGTCTACAAAAGTCATCTTTTGCTCTGGGTGCCATCTAGGCGGCCAAAGTCTGCCAGTTGGTTCCATCGCCTAAGCGGTTTTTGCAATTTTTTTTTTTAATAAGTTTATTCAGTTTTAAGTTTAATTTTTAATAAAAAATATATAAAAAAATAACAACTCACGTTCAGTCACAAAATTGGAGAAGAGAGAACCTTAGTGGAGAAAAATTCGAAACTAGCTTCTAAATCCTTACCCCCAGGCTGCTGCATGCGCCACTGCCGTGCTGCCGCCGCACCCACCGCCACACCAACACCCGAAGCGCGCGCCGCCCGTGTTCGTCTTGCTCAGTCCGCCCATCACCCCGCAGTGATATTTCAGATTTTCAGGTACTTTTTGAAAAAATAATCATTTACAACTGCTGAAATTTTCCGTCTATTACAAATTTACAATGATACTGCAATTTTAATTCATGATTTTCATGCTACAATGATACTACAAATTTGTGCAGTGCAATGATATTGTTTATATCTATTATAATTATTTAATTTATTTTCATGCTTGATGGTTGAATGGGTAGGGTCGTAGCGGTCAATTCTTAATGTGTGTGTATTGTTTGTGTAATCTGATACCATTCAAACTAATTTACATAGTAGTCATTAGATGATTTTTATGTTTTGAAAGTAGTTTCAAGTTCCAACTATATTCTCATTCAAGAATCAAAACTAAGTGTACTTTCCCTTTGTTTAGTGTTGAGTGTTGATTCAACTGTTGATATTTTTTTATATTTTTTTACAGTAACACAGTAACTAGGAATGTGGCGGCTTCTTCAACTTCTGTGACTAATGAGGCTCTCAAAAGAAAATAAAATGATGTGTGGTGAAAGTACATAGTGTTGGTAGATCCAAATAATTTGGATAGGGTGAAATGCATTTTAAGTGAAAAATTAATGTGTGGAGGAATTTATAGAATGAAGCAAATACATTGCGGGCATAAGGGGAAATGTGGCTGCATGCAAAAAATCTACAAAAGAAGATCAGATCAAGTGTAGAAATGCAATCATTTAGGCAAAGAGAAAGAAGGCCGGAAGAGATCAATATGATGAAAATATAAGACCGAAGGTGGATATAGACATCGATGATGACATCGATTTTGATGAAGAGATGATGCTGAGAGAGTCCACAGGGTCCAAGACGCAGCGCTCGCCCATTGGACCTATGGACAGATTTGCAAATCAAATCAACCTCGAGGAGGCCTTGAATTATGAAAAGAACTTGTGTGACCAAAACATCAAAGATCATTTGCAAAAAAAAGCTTGACAAAGTGAAAGAATATGTTTGTAGATTTGCATATGAAGCAGACATTTCTTTTGCTGCGTTCGAGTTGGATAGTTGCAAGGCGATGTTCGTGGATATTGGTATATATATATGGAACATGGTGTAAGTCTCCTACAAGATACGAAATGAGTGAGACTTTCTTGAAGAAAGAGGCCGAAAGGAAAAAAAGCAGAACTTAAGCCACAAGAAGAAGAGTGGAAAGTCAATGGGTGCTCAATTATTACAGATGCTTGGAGTTGTATTTTTAAATCATTGTATTCCCCATTCCTCGCTTCAAACTAAATTACACATGCACGTGACCATATGTCCAACCCTAAAATTGATGCCAAGTCCAAAATAAAGATCAAAATTATGCATAGCATGTGGTTTAATTTGGAATCAAGTTTCATTCTCGTCTCTGATTAAGGTACCATTGGTTAATGAATTACTTTTAGAAACATAAAATAACATGAAATATTATTTATTAATAAATTATCCCGAAACTTACAAGGGTGTGTAACCACCATACATACTGTCTTTTTCTCCAAATTATACCCAACCAAGAAATCCATTTGAGCCAAATTCCCATAAATAAAAATACTAGTAGACGGTGCAAAAGCAAGACACAGAGAACTCTTGGTGGTCTTAACAAAAGTGTTTGAAGCTTTCAACTTCAAATCAACCCCTTTAAAATGAGCAGTAATTTGTGGAACATTCAATGTGTCCTCTGACGTAAGAAAGCACAAATTCAAAATCCCTGCTGGATCGCAAATTTGTTTCATCCTCATTTGCCTCTTCACTTCAGTTTCTACTTTAAAGTACAAGTCACTTGGGAGAAAAGTTAATGTCTTTCCCGAGTCAATAATTATGTTTCCTTCTATAGACCCCATCCCATAATCATCCTCATCTAATGGGACTAAGTTGAGTCTTTCACCACCGACGGTCATTGTTGAGAAATATCTATTTGAGATACAATTTAAATACAAATTTAAATTATTTAATTATTACTAGCATGAATTAATCATATATTAATTCAAATAATAATCAAATAACAACACATATGCACGTAAATCCTACACATGCGAATTTCTAGGAGTTACGTAAGGCTTACCTTTTTGGCGAATTAGATGGAGACAGATGTGCAACAGTTCAACGAACACACCCAAAGTCCTTCTTTAGTATTCCCACGTCCTTGTTCAACAATCCGGTGGTAGGAAACTCGCGAACAATTAACAAAAGGGAAAAAGAAAAATATATGCCACCACCTTTGTGGATTTCTAATTTTTCCAACACATGAATTGTAGTGGGGATAAAAAATTCATCCCCTATTTATAGATATAGAGGGGGGCGAAAATGTCATGATAATTAGGGCTTAGGAAATTTCTTTGTATCTTCCCAAGATACAATCTTGAATATATCTCATATATTCTATTTCCATAATAATCACAAAATATCTTTTATTCCCCAATATCTATAATTTTCGAAAATTTCCCAATTAAAAGGAAGAGAAGGAATCTTTGACTTTTCTTGAATCTACGGGATAAACTTGTATCTCAAGAATACTTATTCCATAAAATATTTCCAAGAAAATCAAGAAAATCTTTTTCTCTCTCCTCTTAATTTTTTTTTCGGAAAATTGAAATAAATATGGCATTAATATTTCTTTTATTTTAAGCACCTTTTTCAGTTATTTGACTTTATCTTTGGGCTACTAAAGTGCCTTTAGGAGAATTAAGATTGGACCTTATAATGGACTTTGAACTTTCAATATTGAGCCACAATATTATTCAAGCCCATAAATATTAATTAATCCCACTACATAATTAATATTGCACTATCCATCTTAACCCATATTATTGTAATATGTCTCCCAGTTATTATTTCCTGTGTTTAAGATTATCTTAGTCCATTAATTAATTCAAGCCATTGAAAAGCTTTTGGTTTAAGAATGACTCAACATTATTATCCATACCGGAAACTAATTCCACTTGCAAGATTTGATATGATAAATCTTCTGAGCCTTCCAAGGGGACAAATCACGTAAGACGTACTTGCACACGATTCTCCGTATTAAATCTTAGCTATTGGGAGATGAATTTAATAAAAGATATATGATTTTGATTAAGATCCCAAAACCCCTGAGTATGACATGTTCAGAATGATCTTGATAGTTGAGTCAGGATTCAGTTTTAGAGTATTCAGAATGTTATCTGCAAAATGTATAGTCACAGATATAGATCAGATAGGTTTCAAGACTCTAAAGAACTCAAGATGTTTCAAGAAACCGAAAGTTTTCAAAGATGAAACCGGTTTTCAAGACTCAAGATGAAATCGAGAATCAAGACTCAAGATGAAATCGAGAATCAAGACTCAGCAGAAACCGAGATATCAAGACTCAAGATGAAATCAAGAATCAAGACTCAACATGAAGATTCAGTATATCACCAAGATATCTTTGAAGACTCGTAAGACTCAAGACTCGAAGACCCTCAAGACTCGTAAGACTCAAGACACGTAAGATGTAAGATCAAGAATCAAGATCAAGAATATCAAGGCACAAGAATTATCAAGACTCAAGAATGCATCAATGCTCAAGATAAACCCGAATGTTCCGAGGCACCGAGAATATCTATCCGGAAGGATTTAACATCGGAGAAGATCGCGATTTTCGTGAGAAATAGATATTTGCTAAGACATTCAAATGCGCATAAAAAGGAACTAAGTCGAGTGTTGTTAAGGTTATATCAACTCAGAGTTTGTAACCAAAAGAGCCGTTGAAGGTGTCTACCTTTAACTGGAGACAAAAGTCAAAAAGAGGAAGACAACATGCCACTATACCGACATCGACAAAGGATGTGTCACGAAAAACGATGTCAGAAGTACAAAGTTCCAGACTGCAAAAAGTGAAGACCGGCTACATGAAAGGCTATTGCCTAAAACGTGTTAGGGAGTTTCAAACCCTAAATATAGCCGTTCTTCACACACCATAAGAGGAAACTCATGAAGCTATCTCTCCAACGGATAATTTTCAAAGAGTGACCTTGGTGTATGCCTATAAATACTTGTGACCCTCTTCATTGTAAGGTTACGGGAAATTTGTAAGCAACTCAAGAAGCTCATACTTATTATCGCAAAGTTAAAGCACTCGAAAAACTTAGAATTTCCCAAGTGCTTTTATATTGAAGAGAGCTCACTAAACTAAGCCTAGCTTGATAAGACATATCCAAAGCTTAGTCGAGATATCCTAGCCTTTGCATTGTACTTCATTGTAAAGGATATCTCATCTTAGTTGGAAACCAACCGAGAAACCCCAACCCCTTGAGAAGGTAGTTGGAGTGTGTTTGTTGGTGAGAAGAGTTGTAAAGAGTTAGTAAACTACGCGGAGTAGTCAGAAAGCTCTAGAGGAGAAGTTAGTAAGCTACTGAGGTAGTCCGAAAGCTTGTTTGTGTTTGAGTAAGTAAACTACGGAGGTAGTCGTAAAGCTCAAGGTCGGGTTGAGTAAGTAAACCACGTGGAGTAGTCGAAAAGCTCTCGGGCGAAGTTGAGTAAGTAAACTACGCGAGGTAGTCGTAAAGCTCAAGAAGTGATTAGTGAATTTCTCTCGAGGATCGAGAGAGAGTGGGACGAGGGAGCTTGAGTCTCTCGAACCACTATAAACCGCTTTGTGTTGTTTATTCGCTTTTATCTGTGCTTAACATTGTTGCATCACCGAGTTTGAAAGCATATTTTCACCGATATTTCCGTTGGAATCAATCCATCGGAAGTTGCATGTAATTGAATCACGCCTAATCACTATTCCATTAAAGGAAGGTTTTTCAAACAAAAGCTTAAAACGCAGTATAAACTAAAGGGCCAACCATTCAAGACATCCGAGTAGCTAGAACAGAGATAGTTACCAAACCGAACTTACTCTTACGAGGGTTCAAGAAGTTAGTTATCGATCCAAGCAACTCAGGATCTCTCAAACTCGAGGACTCGGTTGGGATTATCCGGGGTTTACGAAAATTTTCAGATCACTTTGTCTCATGAGACTTTGACTCGGAGCGATCTGTGCTTCTCGTAACCTAATCTTGAGGATTATCGACCCAAGCCGACCTCGAAGAAAAAAAGTTTTAAAAACACTGAACACGTGTATTCCCCCCCAATACACGTGTAAGACTCATTTTCACCGGGACCAACAAGTGGTATCAGAGTAGTGGTTTAACTTGACCACCTGCTTTGTTGACCAAAGTTTTATTTGCTAAAAATACTTGTGGTCTATCCGAATCGATCTTATTTCTTTGAATTTTTCAAAAGCTCGAGATAAAAATGTCTTCTAAAAACTTCCCATGTTCTCAGTGGAGAACTATGATTTATGGAGACTGAGAATGCAGGCTCACCTGTATTCCAAACATGAACGAATGTGGAGAGTGGTCTCTGAAGGGCCATTCCAATTTACTGTGGTGAATCCCAGAGGAACAGAAGATGAGAGAATTGATCCTAGAGCAGAATTTCCTAAGTCGGTGACCAAACCGACTCTCGAGGAGAGAAAGTTAGTCAATCTAGACTACATTGCTAAAGACACACTATACAAAGACAATTGATGATGGTGTGATGGGAATGATCTCTCACCGTAATCTTGCTAAAGAGATTTGGGATACACTATCAGAATGTGCCAAGGCACAGATCATATCAAGGAAAACAAACTTTCAGTTGCAATAGGAAAGTTTGATAGTTTTGAAATGGATGATGGTGAATCAATAGACAAATTGGAAGTCAGATTCACTAGCATCATGAATGATCTAAATGCACTTGGAAAGAAATATCCACAAAGAGAAGTTGCATTGAAAATTCTTAGAGGTCTTTCTAAGAAATGGGATATTCATGCAGTGGTGATTGAAAACACAAAGAACATTAATTCAATGCCATATCAACAAGTCTTCTCTGAGCTGAAAGGCTATGAATTTGTAATTGATAAGAAATCCAAAAAGGCTGACAACAAAGATGATTCATCATCTAGTAAGAATGTGGCTTTAAAAGCCAAAGATAAAACTCAAAAACTAGAGAGTTCGAGAACCCCCATGCCAAAAAATCGGGATGAGCTTGAGGAAAAGCTAAGATCGATGGCAAGGAGGTTTGAAAGACTTAATAGTAGATTTGGAAAATACAAAAGCTATTACAGGAACCACAGGTACCAGAAGAAACCTGAGGACAGATCAACTGAGAAAAAGAAGGACCTGAAAGCTGAGGGATCTTCATCCAAAAGGAAGGACTCCAAGTCCAAAGAAGAAAGTGATCAGGATGATGATACCAACAGATGCTATAATTGCCAAAAAGAAAGGTCACTTCAAAGATGATTGTCAGATTTGAGTGCTAAGGAGAGAAGAGAAAGGCAAGCTAAAAAAGAGACAAGAAGTTCTCAAGCAAAAAGGCCATGGTTGCGAGAAGAAGAACACTCGAGGAGGGATCTAGTTCTTCGGATGAAATATTCTCGAGACGGTGAAAGTGATGACATATGTCCGATGGCCATTGAGGAGGTAAACTCTTATTTCTCTCGTTGTTGCTCCTACACTAGCACAAGAGTTTTCAAGTTCCAATCGAAAACAAATATTTTGACTTCGATGGATTCTTTTGAGAATCGATGAAGGACTATCCGGGTTTACAAAAAACGCCTAAATAGAACTCAAGAGAGAATAAGGAACCGAAAGTAAAAAATCTAAAATGGAAAGACTCTAGCAATAATCAAATCACTTCTCAATTAATGGGAACTCATGATGAACTGGATGTTCAAAGTACAACTCTCGAGAAGAAAGAGAAGTTGATAATGACCCTAATCGAAAAGCTAGAGAAATCCATCAAGAGATTCAAATTAATCAGACTAAGTTCAATGACCTCTCTCGAGAAGCATGAAACTCTACAGAACTGTGAGGATAGCGATGTAAGAAGTTAACTCTATTGAATAATGCATCTAATATAATAGATGAAATTCGAGAGTTACCAGAGGTCTGTCACTATAAAACTGGATTGGGATACATTCCGGGGAACCTCACAAGGTCATCCGAATCTTCGCATCAAGTAGCAAAGAAGACAATCTTTGTAAAACCAAATGGCACCTACACTTCAAATCAAGAAATGCCCAAGTTTGTAGACAAGGAAAAGGACCTATGGTCTCAAAGAAACTGGATGATCGGGTAGGAAAGCCCAAACCTCGTAAAGGCTAGAAAACCCGAAAGCACTCGATTTGAAAGTTTTAAGTAAGTACTTCAAAGCCTCAGCTAAGAATGCAAACCTGAAAGGCTCCACACTGAACCATCAGAGGAATCCTCAGATGAGAAACACTCAGCAGAGACATTCTCAACTGAAGAGACCAAGTCTGAAAGACCCAGATTTCAGTATAGGCAACCTGAACCCCACTTGCCTAAGGGTAAAGGTTATCTGAACCCGAGTCAACAAAGATTTAGACCAGCTGCACAGAAGCCAAAGCAAATGAACAAAAGGCCTGAACCAAAGAAAAATTCAAAGGCACATGTTCATGCTAAAGCTAGCACACATACACAGAAAACTGCTAAGGCACCCAGAGTAGTAAATGTTGATGGTCCCGGTGGGAAAATCCATTTTGCGCGTGCAGAAGCAAACATTTCGTGCGGTGCATATAAAAACAGGGGTGAAGGAATGGTGATTTCATATTTTTCTCTTTTAAGCTCATGTGTTGTGTTTTGCTTATAATTGAATGCATATGACAATATAAGAACATAAAGCAATAAAGAACACAACAAAGTATAGTGGTTCGGAGGCTCAAGCTCCTACATCCACTCTCCCTGTTCCTAGGGAAATTCCTTCCAACTGGACTTATCACTATCTCGGGTTCGCCTTTAGATATTTAACGAGCTCTCACTCAAACGGGACTTATCACCCTCCACGGGATTACCTACAAATGTTTACCGAGTTCACACTCCAACGGGACTTATCACCCTCACTCGGGATTGCCTACCCTCCCTTTCGGGATTGCTAGATGTTTACCGAGTTCACACTCACCTACAAACTTAACCGACTGATTTGGGTAAGGTTTGTTTGGTTTCCAACTAGGTTGAGATTTTCCCTTACATTTGTTTAGCCTCAATGCTAAGGTTGGAAAATCTCTCTAAGCTTAGGATACATCGTGGGTTGCTTAGATTGTGTTCTAGAACACTCTTGAACATATTTGTATATCTACAGACTTGTGTTCTAGGGTGGGAATGCTTTGGGTATAACTCTCTTTGGCTCTGTAGCATCTCGTGCTATAATCTCCATGCATCCACACATTAGAATGATGAAAGACCTTGTATTTATAGTGAGGATTTGAATGTTACCGTTGGAGAGAATCACATTCAAATCCATACTATTCTTGTAAGTACAACAACTTCTTCAGGCTGGTTGTCTTCCTCTCATTGGTCCACGTCAGCTGATTCTAACGACTATATTCCTCAGATTCCTCGCCTTGGAATCATTCAGATTCTCTCGAGTCTCGGTGTCTTGAGAGACATCCGAAGTCTTGATTCTATCGAAGTCTTGAGTTTTATCCGAGTCTCGATTTTCATCCGAGCCTCAGTTTTATCGAGCCTCGGGATACTTGATTAAGCCAGACTTCTCTTGGCGGACCTTGTCCGATCAGCATACCGACACTCGTGCAACCCGAGTTCGATTCTATGAATTCAGACATCGACCTTCAGTCACTTTGACTCAAATTTATCCGATTTCTTCTTTGCTCGATCCGATCATTTCGACTAATCGAGATCAACACATCTTCAGATCAACATCTCGGGATAGCATCAGTCAAGACATTAGGTTTAAGATATCGGTTTAGCACATCCGATCTCAATCACGTCGATCTTGATCATCCGCTTCATCTTCATATCGATCTCGATCACGTCGATCTCGATCGATCTCATCCGCCTCCTTTTACGATCCGCAACCTTCTTCCGATCTTCGGTCGATTTTTTTCTCGATCGTTTATTCGCTCTTCCGATCACCATATCACCGATCATTTGTTCTTCCGATCATCCGATCAGTCTGTTTCGGTCATCCGATCTTCTCGATCGGTTGGCTTTTTTTTCTTCTCTTCTGATTTTGCACAGCTTCATCAGTTAATTCAGAACTCATCTAACTCATCTGATCTCGATCATTCTCGTCTGCAGCCTCGTCTGATCTCGATCATCTACGTCTGATTTCGTGAGTTCCCCCTCAATTTGTTCTCTCGTTCCCCCTCAACTTGTTATCTGTAGATTAGCTTCAAAAACACAAGTTGATAATTTTTTGGCATAATTCATCAAAACTAAAATATCCCAACAAATGTGTATGTTGATGTTTATGGAAGACAAATTAGCCACTCTAAAGTGATTAGAGTTGTCAGGCAGATTTGGATTCCAAAAGGTACAGCTAACCAGATAGGACCCTATACCAAATGGGTACCACAGATCTAATCTATTTTTCAGGTAAACAGAAAAGGGCACTGAACTGAATGAAGACATCATTAGCCCTGTTGAAAGAAGATCTGAGATATCATTGTTGGAAGATGAATTTCCTCATGGACTTCAAGAGAAATAAAGCTGAAGAAGGAACTTCATCAGAGATCATATTGAAAAAGGACATAAGGATGGAGAAAATTCATACTGATAAGCAGAGAGCTGATATCTTGACTAAACCTTTGGCTGAATCAAGATTTCAGGAACTTTCAGTTGAATTAGGGATGTTAGATCCAGGTGTATAGAGTAAAATCTGAAAAATTGAAGGTTTTCAGATGCATGAAGTTTTCTCAAAATTCTACTGAGAAACTCAGGATAAAATGGAAATACTGAATTGAGTCTCAGGAAACTCAGATTCATCAAGGTCAAGATCAAGAGTATATCTTGAACCCATTCAGTACTCAATATTATACTGACATTTTATCAAAGGTCATAACTCATAAAGACGGATAGAGAGAAATTAGTCGAAGAAGTAATGACTCATGCAACTCATTTATTGCTTAAGTGAAGCTCAGTAATCATTTGCAATAAATACAAAACACCTAAGGAATGTTTTTGGGCGGGATCTTTTGAAATTCGAAAAAAGGTCAACAAATCATTTAATGCTCTGTTACATTAATGACCAATGAGGATATTTTGGCGGCTTACTTTTCGGAGATCGTCTGTTCGTATACCCGATTAATCGGAGATTAATCTCAACCGTTGCTTTTCACCTAACCAACACGAATTCCCACGATCTCGAAACTATTTATACCTCAATAAGCCATTCAAGCCAAATTTTATCAAACCCTTCGTTCCCAAAATCCTCTGCAAGAAAATCCCCTTTGCCCAGAAAATCCTAAACCCTAAATCTTCAATCTCTCAAATGGCTCCTACCATTTTCGATAAATTAGCCGAAACCAACAAACCCTGGTACGAGTTCGTTGTCTCGCTCGATAGCAAAACCAACTCCAAACCAGAAGATGAGGCTCTCCATATGATTCGATTGGCCAAACTCACTCATCTCGTCGCAAGCCGACCAGACCAAGAATACGCGAAAGAGGTAATCGAGTTCATCTGTAATTTGAGGATAGATGAAGAGGATGGTATGCATACTGAGATTACTGTATCACATTTAGAGCATTCGTCCAAATACATCGATTTTGAAAGGGAATTGTATATAATTCCGAAGAATTTAAATGATGTTTTTGAGCTTTGTGATAGAGGAGAGGATCCTGCTGTATATATGTTGGGTAGAGAGCAGGAGTATTTAGATAGGATTGATGAGAATCCTGTTAAATTTGAGGCTACACTGCATAAGAGGCATTTGAAGCCACAATATAGAGTTTTGATGGATATTGTGAGCAAAAGCATCATGAGCCTTGTGGGGAGTTTTGAGCAGATCAGTACCCCGAAGCTCTGATTGATGGTGGCGATCGAGGCCTCACCCACCACTGACTTCAACTGGCTCAAATTCTTGATTCAGATGGTGAGTGAACAAGCCAAAGTCTTCAAGAAGGTTGATGGGGCTATCACGATCAAAGGCAAGATCCACCATGCCACCAAAATAGCATTTATTTTGGAGATGTGCAGAGAGGAGGAGGACATCTTCGCCAATTCGACCCCATTCCCCAAGTCCAAGATGCTCTTCAAGCCCATTGCTGTGAAGAAACAGGCCATCAGAGGGAAGAAAGAAAAGAAAGCAGAATCACCTAAAGCTGCTGCTGCTGAAGAGACCCAACAAACCAGGGGGAAGGTTTTGTTGGAGGCAAAGATGGAGCAGGGTGAGAAGTTGAAGAAGCAGAAAACCCTCGCCCCCAAGCGCAGAAGATTGGTGGTTCTCACCGATGAAGATGACAGTGATTCTGAAGAGATTCAACCTGAGGGCCAAACCGCTCAGAATTCGCCATTGCAAGTTTTGGCTCAGGTTATCTCTAAGGCACAGGAACAGACTGAGGAGCAGGTCTTCTCTGAGGTACTTGAGACTTCGCTCAGTTCAGACAAAATTTCTCAAGAAATTTTCAAAGGAACTTAGGCCTCAGAGATTCCTACCAAAGATGTGCCGGCTCAGACAGCAGAGCCAACTCAGAGTCAACCGAGCGTGCGCTTCGACCAGACCCGTAACCCACTCAGATGCAAACTAAGGACCTAATCGCACAACATTCGGGATGTTCTTTGAGACTGAGAGCAACTTATTCTTGATGAGCTCCTGAGTGATCTACTTCTTGATCCTTCAGCTGATGCTTCGACTGAACCAGAAAGCCCGAGATGGAAGAAGGGCGAAGCTGAAGAAATCGAGTGGAGGAGCAAGGGAGAACGGTTCATCCTTGACCGCTACCCTGAGCTCAAATTTCATTCCTCGATCCGCAAGATATCTTCTTCAGATTAAGGTCGACGGTTTTCATCCTCAATCGACTCTTCCCGGAGATGCTTAACATTCTTTGCATTCAGAGGGGAAGACCGGTGGAATGAGGAGACAAAGATTCCCGACCGACTTCTCGAGATTCGGGAGGACAAAGCTCGGGATGAAAAATTCCGATTTTGATGAGTTTGGTTCGTAAGAAGATACCGGAGGAAAGCTACCGGGTTGGTGCCCCTAGCAAAGCAGAGACAAATTTCAAGATGGGGACCAACAGGAGATGATGAGGATCGATCTCGGATGGAGAAGGAAACTTCCGTGGCCGATCAACCCGAAATCATTCACTCCTCGATCGAAAGCAAGCACTCTTTCAGATACCTTTTTCGCACTATTAACAATTATGCCAAAGTTCTTTGAAAGTTCTATCTTTAATTATGAATTATCGATGTCTGATCGAGGCTCGCTTGGAGATCTGGAGCTCGGGATGAAGTCAAGCTCAAAAGCAGACCGACCCTCGGGTTAGGTTCAACCTCAGATGATCAATCGGCCAGACAGAATGCGAGAAGGTTCCGAGATCGACCTCACTCCCTTGATGGAGAAGCTTGAGAAGGTTGAGCCAATGATGAACAAGATTGCTCGGGATGGAAGAAACATTGGCCAACCAAGCTCGGAAGATGGAGAATCTTAGTCACTCTACAGAACTGGTGCAAATCCAAAACACTCTGACCTCACAGATGACCTCCATGGAAGATAAGCTGAATGAAAAGCGTGAGGGATTCAATCGAGCCGAAAGGCCGAATCGAAAATGTATAAGCACCGGGAGAGAACCGCATTTCTAGAGGTGAAATTAGCAGAGAGAGGAATGGTTACCGATCAAATCTGGTTGTTGAGGAAATGAGCTCAATGCTCATGACCAAGATGACAGAGATGTTCAAAGATGCTCTCTCCGCCGCTTTGCTCATCTCTCGAAGAATTTTTGTGGCTAAGAACCACATCGGGATTTGGAAGACTAACAAGATCGATTAAGGAGAGAGAGGTCTTGTTTGTGTGAGCAAAGAGCAATATCACATGGACACAAAGACACTCTCGGACTTCTTCCAAATTACGGTGCCAAGAAGGGGGAAAGACCAAATGAGGACCTCGGGGAAGTTATTGGCACGTACTTTGGAGAAAAAAGGCACAAAAGAAGTGAAATGAATAGCCTATCCAAAGCCTTGAAGGAAGTCGGGCTCTTGACAAAGTCAAGTTCGTTTCAGTGGAGAAGCCTATCTACACTCGAAGTTTCTAAGGAAACCATGCTTGATGTTGCAAGAGAGAAAGCGTGGTGCTAGAACTAAGGTTGGAACAAGCCATTTCCGCTTTGAAATGCCTATGAAGAGGAAAGCCTTGGGCATTGTTCAACCCGAAAAGCAAAGCGTCTTAAGGCTTCTAAGCCGGTCTGAGAGAAAGATGATGGAGGAATTGGAAGAGTCTCTGCAGTCGCCAGAAGAAAAAAAGTCTTCAACACGAAGAATGCTCAAGACACTCCGGATAGAACAAAGTTAAGAAAGCAATTGCTGCGGCCTCTCAGCGTGTTCGTGATCGGGAAGAAAGATCAAGAAGAGTGAAGCGAAGGAGTGGATTCATAAAGTTTATGCGAGCAAAAGGAGAGAGACATCAAAAAGCGAAGTGGCCACACGCGTTGACAAATGGATGCCTATCAAATTCAACGATGTGTGGGAAGAGGTCAAGAGAACCTTCTGGTTCTATTATGATGTGCTCAGGGAGTGGAGAGGGGAAAGCTCAGATCAAAATGAAGCGTTCATTGAATATCTCCTAACCTTCTATCCAAAATATCTCCAAAGTTGGATGAACTTAGCAGATGAAGGAAAGGTACAGATAGTAGCCCCTGGTCCATATTCCTACCCTCCTCCAAGACTTGGTAATGGCTTGGTGAATGAGAAGGCCATTACTCAAGAAATTGCTCAGTATGCTGGTCAGTTGGGTTTGACAGGAAACAGTCCGGATATCATTAAGGAAAGAAATGAACTGAAGAAGAGGTATTTCGGAATGTTCAACCTGGAGGTGCCCGCTGATGAAGTTGAAGAAGAAGCAAACTGAAGAGCAGAAGACTGAAGAGCCAAATCTGAAGACTGAAGACTCAGAAGATTCTTGTAATCTTTAAATTTTTGTCTTTTTTGATTTTGTTGATAAGACTCATTGTAATCTGTAATGGTATATCAATCATCAATGAAAACTTATCATTTATGCTCAAAAGATAATATCTCATTATCTTATTTACATGTCTTTTATATTTGATATGCTGAATGAATGTCTCTGAATTAATTGTTTAAGTATTTGGTGATGAACTATTTAAGAAGATTCATTACTGAAGAAATTGTTAATTGTTGGGAGACTCTCTGAATTTGTTGGGAGATTCTCTGATTCAGGAAATTGTTGGGAGACATAACCAATCTTGTAATAGGATAAACTGAAACCTGAGTATAGGTTATATGTTTGTAACAAGATAGGTTTTGGCATCATCAAAAAGGGGGAAATTGTTGGGAGATGAATTTAATAAAAGATATATGATTTTGATTAAGATCCCAAAACCCCTGAGTATGACATGTTCAGAATGATCTTGATAGTTGAGTCAGGATTCAGTTTTAGAGTATTCAGGATGTTATCTGCAAAATGTATAGTCGCCAGATATAGATAAGGATAGGTTTTCAAGACTCAAGAACTCAAGATGTTTTCAAGAAACCGAAAGTTTTCAAGATGAAACCGAAGTTTCAAGACTCAAGATGAAATCGAGAATCAAGACTCAAGATGAAATCGAGAATCAAGACTCGCAGGAAATCGAGATATCAAGACTCAAGATGAAATCAAGAATCAAGACTCAAAGATGAAGATTCAAGATATCACCAAGATATATCTGTGGAAGACTCGTGAAGACCGTGAAGACGTAAGACCTCAAGACTCGTAAGACTCAAGACACGTAACACGTAAGATCAAGAATCAAGATCAAGAATACTGGGCACGCGAATTATCGAAGACTCGAAGAATGCATCAATGCTCAAGATAAACTTGAATGTTCAGAGGCACTGAGAATATCTATCTGGAGGATGCAATACTGAGAAGATCGCGATTCCTTAGAGAAATAGATATTTGCCAAGACATTCAAATGCAGACAAAAGGAACTAAGTCAGAGTGTTGTTAAGGTTATATCAACTCAGAGTTTGTATCCAAAAGAGTCGTTGAAGGTGTCTACCTTTAACTGGAGACAAAAGTCAAAAAGAGGAAGACAACATGCCACCATACCGACAATCGACAAAAGGATGTCAGTTTGAAAAAAAGATGTCAAGTAAAAAGTTCGCATCGCAAAAAAGTGAAGACGGCTACATGAAAGGCTATTGCCTAAAATGTGTTAGGGAGTTTCAAACCCTAAATATAGCCGTTCCTCACACACCATAAGAGGAAACTCGTGAAGCTATCTCTCCAACGGATAGTTTTCAAAGAGTGACCTTGGTGTATGCCTATAAATACTTGTGACCCTCTACATTGTAAGGTTACGGGAAATTTGTAAGCAACTCAAGAAGCTCATATTTATTATCGCAAAGTTAAGCACTCGAAAAACTTAGAATTTCCCAAGTGCTTTTATATTGAAGAGAGCTCACTAAACTAAGCCTAGCTTGATAAGACATATCCAAAGCTTAGTCGAGCTATCCTAGCCTTTGCATTGTACTTCATTGTAAAGGACATCTCATCCTAGTTGGAAACCAACCGAGAAACCCCAAACCCTTGAGAAGGTAGTTGGAGTGTGTTTGTTGGTGAGAAGAGTTGTAAAGAGTTAGTAAACTACGCGGAGTAGTCAGAAAGCTCTAGAGGAGAAGTTAGTAAGCTACAGAGGTAGTCTGAAAGCTTGTTTGTGTTTGAGTAAGTAAACCATGAGAGGTAGTCGTAAAGCTCAAGGTCGGGTTGAGTAAGTAAACTAAGTGGAGTAGTGTAAAGCTCGGGGCGAAGTTGAGTAAGTAAACTACGCGAGGTAGTCGAAAAGCTCAAGAAGTGATTAGTGAATTTCTCTCGAGGATCGAGAGAGTGGACGAGGAGCTTGAGTCTCTCGAACCACTATAAACCTCTTTGTGTTGTTTATTGCTTTTTTATCGTGCTTAATGTTGCATCACCGAAGTTTGAAAGCATATTTTCACCGATATTTCCGTTGGAATCAATCCACTGGAAGTTGCATGTAATTGAATCACAGCCTAATCACTATTCCATTAAAGGAAGGTTTTTCAGCAAAGCTTAAAACAAGTATAAACTAAAGGGCCAACCATTCCGCATATCTGAGTAGCTAGAACAAATAGTTACCAAACTGAACTTACTCTTCCGAGGGTTCAAGAAGTTTAGTTATCCGATCCAAGCAACTCGGGATCTCTCAAACTCGGGACTCGGTTGGGATTATCCGAGGTTTCGAAAGAAATTTCGGGATCTTTGCCTCAAAGAGACTTTGACTCGAGAGCGATCGTGCTTCTCGTAACCTAATCTTGAGGATTATCGACCCAAGTGACCTCGAAGAAAAAAAGTTATAAAGACACTGAACACGTGTATTCCCCCCATACACGTGTAAGACTCGTTTTCACCGGGACCAACATTAGCAATCGTCGTGTAACTAATAATATTGCCCAAGATATAAAGTATCGAGTCACAATGACTCTCTACCCAACATAAGTCAAAGCAATAGTTATTAATTTCACACGATCCTATTAAAGGAACGAAGATTAAGAAATAATAAACTACTGAGGTCTAATTCTTCCATATTCAGTACTGAAGAATTCATCCTCGTTGTAGGTCCTATTCAGTGCATCATAATGCATTAGTGTAATCTCTTGGTCAAGACAAGCCATTCTAAGCCTTACACTTCAACCTTTCACGATGGATTGTTCATTTCCATCTAGGTTGAGAATTTGTACTTAGTTACAAGGATTTGTTAATGTGATCCTCCGTGATCTGGTATCACCACATTAACTACAATGTAACACGTACTATTTAATGAACAGATATGCAGCAAATATATATAACATTCAATCATATTTAATGCAACAATGATAAATAATTTATTTCAGTAAATAAATAAGAAATTCAGTTTGGTTATATATAAAGTAAAAGAACACTTTACAGTATAACCACAACAACCATTCCTTCCAATGTAAGGTAGTAGAACGTATCAGAGGCTTTGGGGACGATCAACGTCTTAAAAACACTGGTGCTGGAAACCACCACATTGTCACCGAAATTCATCTTGCTCGGCGAAGGATTCTTGTTGCCTAATAACAGAACAAGGCAATATGAAAACTTGCCTTGGATTAAAGATCTCAACTGTGTGATCAGCGACACTTTTCCTCCACCTAATCCAACGATCCCTGATGCACCAGTACCGAATGTACCTGTATGTAACAAAAACATCCATAATATTGAACGAGATAAAAAATTAAAGAGTTAGTCTTAGGTAAAAAAATAGTTACCACACAATTATTTACAACTATCACTTTATATTATAACAACAAATATTTTTTAATGAAACATCTAATAGTACCTTGATCATTGTGTCCGCATCCAATGATAATGTTACGAATTTTTGTAGACCCTAATTATGTGATGGTTTCTGTAGCGAGTTCACCTCTACTGTAAGACCTATCACCGTACCCAATAGAATAGCTGCACATTTTTGTATTAGCGTTACATGATGTCCTAGAAAGGGCATCACATGTCTTGGAATCACAAGCAGCCGGTTTGTACGTCGAAGAGTAGCTCGAGTCGAAGAGAGGTGATTTTTGCTTAAAGCAATTTGTACAAGGCTTGCAATGTATCCACGTTAGGTCACTACCTGTATCGGCAATGGCTAACGTTTCAATTTTAGGCGTACCAAGAGAGAATCTCAGAAGGTATTCTCCTCCATCAGGGATAATGTCGGTTGAGGCCGATTGTATAGAGGAGTTGTGGTGGTGGCGGTGGTGGTGGTGGTGGATGAGGGTTTTAAGGCACTTGAATGACCGTTCCAATGAGGTTTTTAGTGCTTGTTCGGTCGAGGAATGGAGGGAAGGAGATTTAAGGGAGTTTCTATGAATGAGATCAACAGTGAAACCAACAACTTTAGAGACTTGAAATTTTGGTGTGGAGATTATGAAGATTAATATAGCACAAACTAGGGTACCCTCTACTGTTGCACCCGTGATTTTTTTTTCTTTAACAAATGATGATTTAATTTGAATGTTTATTAATTTGTTCAGTTTAAACATGTTTATATAGAAAAAAAAATATTGGTGGGGGCATGGGAAATTCTTTTAATTATCAAGATAATTAAGATGGGCATTGATGGAGTTATGGATTTCCTTGCATCAATGACACTTATTTTCATTAACTCCACTTTAATCGCACCATTATTGAAAATTCCATAAATTGGTAAAAGAGGAATAACTTTAAAATCTAATATTTCCTCATTCATTTATCCCTTAAAATTCCAATACCTTTTTATGGATAGGAAAATTTGGGTGAGGGAAGATTTTCAAACTCTAAACCTTTCATTTAATAAGACATTTCATTATAATATACTCCCTCCGTCCCCCACCAATATGCACACTTGACATATTAAGAAAGAGCATCTTTTTGGTATTATGTTGACTTTTTAAAGTTGATGGAGGGTGGAGATTGTGAGGGTGGAGATTGTGAGATTCTTTGCCATTTTAAGGCGTGCAAGTTGGTAAGGGACGAACGAAAAATGAAAGTGTGCAAGTTGCTAAGGGACAGAGGGAGTAGATGGTAAGAGATGTACTTTAATAAAGGCACATCCATTAACAGATGTAGTTTACTAAAGGCACCTCCCATGGAGGAAAATTAAAATATGTAATTGCGTATGAGGAAAAATAACATTAGGATGCCTTAGATAAAAGTTATGTTTTAAAAGCGAAATCGGATGTAGCAGTCCTAGCGCTTTCGATTGAACCGGGTTTGACCGAATTTGATCGTTATTCAAGCGGTTGAGTCGGTATGATGTCATATTACATAATATAATTACATATATATAGACTACGAACAATTATTTATATTTTTTTTTAAATAATAGCCCCTCAATTTTTTTTTTCAAAATAATTCCTCAAAAATTGCAAAATAGTCCCTACAAATTGCAAGATGGACCCTTCAATAAGATTAAAAAATTGCAAAATTAACCATCAGTTTTAATTTTTTCAAAATAATATCAAAAGGGCGAGTTGTCTGGTTCAACTGGCCAGCAGTTTACACCACTTTTCCCATTTTTGAGCGCTTTATGAGCGATTAGAAAGTCAAGCGGTACAATGCTTTAAATCAGTTCATTGTGCTTACCGAGTAGCGGTCGGACCGGCCGGTCCAACCCGCTTTTTAAAAATGGATAAAAGAGAGAAATAAAATTTTGAGGTAAAGAAATTCTTACATGAGGAAATAAGGATGTGAGACACAAAAATTGAGGTCACGTTTGGTAGGGATGATCCTATCTGGATGGAGATATGTCATCCTCCATCCCATCTAAATTTGGATGGGAAAATCTCAACTTCCATTAAAATACACATCCACTCCTATAATACAAATATACACCTATTTTTATTCAAGCCTATACAATCACTTCATTGTCTCATCATATCTTCTACCTTTTCTTTTACACTCTCTTTCTCTCCAATTCATTATTCCTCCCATTTTTCTTACACTCCACTAACTAACAATAATAAAATAATATATTATTTTTTATTTGACATAAAGCTCCATATGCCCCTATTTCTCCATCCCTAACAAAACACTTAATTACTATTCACTAGATCACCCTTACCCACCTTTTTCTATCTCTATCTCCATCCCCCCACCACTATCCCTAATCAATGTCAATGCTCATTTTCCTATTAATAGCCGATTGAATATTAATTTATTTTAAATATATTAAAAATATTAATGTCATTCTAAAAATTTATTTATTTTTTATGTAAAAGTCAAAATTGCTTCAACCAACATATATATTAATTTGAATATTACCATAAAATTATTTTATTTAGTTTGTATAATAAAACAAATAAGTGAATAAAATGAATAATTTAATGGTGGGACCTCTGACACTGATGCTTGTACGTAAATGATGGGGAAAAAATGTATAAAAGAGGTAAAATGATGTGGCACTGATACGACACAATAATTTTACCTAAAGTGAGTAAATTGTTGGAGATGTCCTAATCAAAAGCTAGCACATGTTATTCATAATAAAAATTCTTCTATTCGGAGTTATACGGAGATCAATTGTGCACGTACGACGAGCTTGCGATACTACTAGCGAATCTAAACCGGCCGAAAGAGGGACACGATGAATTGGGAAGAAAATAGAAAGTTATGTGATTAAATTTTTATGTTGTAAAAGGGACCTCAGTCGCACCGTCACACAATCCATCCACATGTTAGGCACTGTTGCCAATGACTGTTAACCCAAAACATGGCGACCTCATCGACGGTTCTAAAGCACCAATATGAGGAGCACAATCGGCGAAGATATCAAGAAATATTGGACATATTATCACTGCATGTCTCTAAACCCTAGGGTCTCTAGAACGAGTCTAACAGATGTATAGGGGGGAGGGGAATACACATGTGTGAAAACTTTGCAGATTTTTAGTCTGGAAACCTGAGACAACAATAGTAAATCTTGGCACAGATAATGAACAATGAGTCTGGAAACCTGAGTGAACAATAGTAAAGAACAATTAGGTTCAAGTCTTAAGAACCCTGAGAAATAATTCAACACTTCAAATACACTCAACTGTTTTAGGTGCAAGTGTCCTGAAAAAGCTTGGCATAGATAACCAACTTACTGAGATCTTATCAAGTTATTCAGTTAGGTAGCTAGCTACACTAACTTTAAAATATGCGGAAGTTGTAAGTCTTACTTATTTATACTCTTTTTACATTGTTGAAAACACTTTTCCTTTAATGCATAAGCTGTAATTAAGGTTATGCTTCAATTAATGCAGTTTCAGGTGAGATGTCCTCCTGAAGTATTTTAAACACAAGACTTAAATGTTTTTCTAAAAATAATGCAAATGATAAGCAGTTAATAAAGCAAACTCAAAAAACAATAAATGCACAACCATTTATGTGGTTCATAGATTTAAGCTCCTACATCCACTTTTCCTGATTGAGCGGGAGAATTCATTAACTCTGGAATTACTTGTCTTAGAGTACGGGTGTGAATAGTAAATCTTGGCACAGATAATGAACAATGAGTCTGGAAACCTGAGTGAACAATAGTAAAGAACAATTAGGTTCAAGTCTTAAGAACCCTGAGAAATAATTCAACACTTCAAATACACTCAACTGTTTTAGGTGCAAGTGTCCTGAAAAAGCTTGGCATAGATAACCAACTTACTGAGATCTTATCAAGTTATTCAGTTAGGTAGCTAGCTACACTAACTTTAAAATATGCGGAAGTTGTAAGTCTTACTTATTTATACTCTTTTTACATTGTTGAAAACACTTTTCCTTTAATGCATAAGCTGTAATTAAGGTTATGCTTCAATTAATGCAGTTTCAGGTGAGATGTCCTCCTGAAGTATTTTAAACACAAGACTTAAATGTTTTTCTAAAAATAATGCAAATGATAAGCAGTTAATAAAGCAAACTCAAAAAACAATAAATGCACAACCATTTATGTGGTTCATAGATTTAAGCTCCTACATCCACTTTTCCTGATTGAGCGGGAGAATTCATTAACTCTGGAATTACTTGTCTTAGAGTACGGGTGTGCAGTATTAGGTTAAAACCGAATTAGCCGACCGAACTGACCAAATTTTTTAATTTAGTTAAGTTATTAGGTTTTTGATTCGGTTACGGTTTCTAATTTCACCGAAATTGATTTTCGGTTCGATTATTCTACGGATAAAAACCGAACAAAAACCAAAAACCGAAATAATTATTAAATATATAATTATTAATTTATTATATAAATAATATATAATTTTTTAAAAATCTTTACTTAAACCTACCTACAGTATTACTTACACGACGCGTATTCTTCCATCTATTCCCAAAATTCAATTCTCAATATCTCAGTGTCTCTCCCCATAAAAAAACCCTAACTTGATGAACTTATGAATTGATATTTGGTAGGACTTTTGTTTAATGAGCTTGTGGGTTGTAGTTATTTAGTGCATGAAATTTATGAATTGGGCTTTTCTATTGAAAAATTATGTTATTTTAGTTTATGTATGTCTTGAAAGCCAAAAAAAACCATATTATTTTGGTTATTCGGTTAATAACCATAATCGAACTAAAATTTTTGGTTCGGTTACATTCGATTTTCATACTATTTCGGTTGGTTCTGTTACCAATAGTGAAATTTTGGTTCGATTTTGATTATCCTGTTTGGTTCGGTGACCGAATCGACCAATGCTCACCCCTATCTTATAGTACCAAGGTGTAACGAAAAAATCAACCTCTCTCAGGTAATTTGTTCCCTAGAATCAACATTGAGACCTAGTTCTTAGACTGCAATCAATACAAGCTTTCAAACTGAACACTTCTCAGCTTACTTGCTCTCACTGCTCAAACTTAACCTCTTTCACTCTTCTCAAGATATACGGTTTGTATTTGGGTTCTCTTTCCAAGTAACTTGAGATCGTGTTTATAAACAAAACACATGTAAATTATAGGATATCTCTTTCTAAGCTTAGAATAATTTCAGTGTAGCTTAGACTTATACAAGAGTTGAGCTCTCTTCAATGTTGAAACACTTGGAAAATATGCATTAAATGCTAGCTTTCACCATTCTGCAAACTATCCAAGTTGCAGGTTTTGACATTTTCATAACCGATCACTTTCAGACTCAGAGTCTTTACAATGTTGTCAACCTCTCAATGGTCCATATATTCAAGTTGTAGAGATATTCCAACGGCTATTAAAGACAACTCTGTTGATGAAAAAGTTACTTTAAGTGGAACAAACAATAGACTTTAAGTCTGACATTCTTTTTGCCTACAATGATTTCTAATAGTCATTTATTGTCCTTTTTAATGTTCAGGACAAATGACTCAGCATCCTTGTCTTCAAGACTTCAGGTCTTCTGCTCTTCAAATGACTTGTCTTCAACAATCTTCAGCACTGGGGCCGTTGCACATCTCTTCTAAAAGATTACAAGGGTTATCTTCAGGTCTTCTGCTCTTTAGAATTTTTGGTCTTGTGCTCAGGTTTGTTAATCCTTAAGGTCTTCAGATGGATTGACCAAAACTTGATACTTATTGAGTTTCCCCTCAACCCGATCTTCTCTTCAAATGCCTTAGCCGTCAATCTTAACCTGGAAATCTAACCTTACTACCAAGTCTGCTGACTATACAAGTGCATAACTTTAAGCCTGACTAACTAACCTGGCAGCTAAGCCTGAATATTTCTACTAAAATGTTTTGATATTCATCTAATCATGGGTTTTGAAATCTAATTAAATCATTATTAAATTCATCTATCAACACAAATATATTAGTAGACCACATTATTAATTTTAAATAAGTTAAACATATGATATGATTGAATTAAACTAATCGAACTAAACAATTATTTGAGCATTTTATCTAAAATTAATAATCTAAAATTTTCTTCAAGTTTTCGTAGTACGCGAGATTAAATGCTAGTACTCTATAAACTAGTACATATTAGTTTGTTAGAGTAATGACATTAATTTATAGATGTAATGATATCAATTTTATACTATGAACAAGTTTCATTGGATACTTTGTGTTTTTGAAATTATTTTTTTAAGGATATCGTATTTAGATTTCACGTATACCTTTTAAATAGTGCTGGCAATAGAAAGCCTAGCCCGATGGGCTGGGCCAGCCAACCAAAAGGTAAGTACGGGTTGGACTGTAAAATATAGGCCCGAATTTATTTGGCTCGACATCTTTTTCTTTATATAAATAATTTATCTTTTTCACTAGGAATTTGATTTTGTATATTATAAAATTGTATTTTTATAGAAGGATTTTGTCCATTTGGATTTTAATTTGAAATTTATATTTTTAAATACAAATTATTAATATAGAGCACTTGAATATTTTTTTATTCTTAAATTATGTGCTTTGATTTAACATAAATCTTTGTGCATGAGACACATTTTAATTTCTCCTCAATTTCTTATATTATCAAGAATTTCGGATGCCTATATTGAATTTTTGTAATATTTAACTTTGAATGATTTAACTATGTGAATGGATTTAAAGCGACTTAATATTTTTATGCTAATTTTTTGTCTCCAAAAAATCAAATTTGGCATATGCCAAATTTGATTTTTTGGATAGGCATTAGGCTAGGCTGACCCCTTGGCCCGCATGTATGACTGGGCTAGGCTACACTTTTACATGCCCAATGAGAATTTGGGCTGGGTCGAACATCAATAGGCCCGATGGGCTGGACATAGGGGTGGATCGTTATGACATATCGATTTTTTTTGGCCAAATCGTATACCGTATCGAAATTTTCGATATCGAAAAATGCATACAGCTGGTATACCAAAATTTTTGATATGTCAATATTACATACCGATACCGTACCGATCTTTCAGTATATATCGAAATATTTTTGGTATACCGAAAATATTTTCGGTATACCGGATATTTTTCTGGTATATCAAAATTTTTTCCGGTATACCAATTTTTTTTCGATATATCGAATGATTTCGTTATATACCGAATACCAAAATTTTCTATATCATACAGTTACCGTACAGAAATTTTCGTTACGGTACCATACCAAAAATTTCGATAAAATCGATATTTTTGGGTACGGTAAGTGCGGTATACCGGTATTTTTGGTATTTTCTCCACCCCTAGTTAGGCAGGGCTAGGCCGGGAGGCCCGAATTGTGAGCTCTACTTTTAAATCTCCAATTCATTCTTTTTTTTTAAAATATTTATTTATTTTTATTTTTCTCACTTCTTAATTATTCCTTCAATTGTATCCCATAAAAAAAATGTTTTTTAAAATTATACTCCTCATATTTTTGGTTTTTTTTTTTTAAACTATTTTTTCAAGGATCTAATATTTAAATAAAGACAAATTATTATGTGAATAAGTTTCAAAGTTAGAAGATCCATAAAACTGGATCCGTTTGACCCACATAAAAATTCGCTTGTCTTTTTCTACTAGTGTGTGCTTATTGGATTAACAGTGTGGTGGGTCCAGTAGTTGGGCACTTGGGCTAGGTTTTTCCAAGTGGGTTTGTTTTTGATACCCACATGCTAGCCATTTCTTTTAGGTTCTTTTTTCTTTTAATTCTTTCTTTTCCTTTTTTTCATTTTCTACTTTTAATTTTTTTTATCCTTTTGTAACTCTTTTCCTTTTCATTTACCTTTTATAATTCAATAGTTTTACTAGATCTTTTAACTACACTAAATCTACTTAAACTATCTGAAAGCAAGGGCGGATCTATTGTATGGCTGGGCCGGGCTACAGCCCGCTCAGCCATTAGAAAATGCTTCTTTTTTATATTAAAAAATTGCAAAAAATATTGAATATTGGCCAATAAATTCGAACTAGTGATCTATCTGAGCTAAAAATTGAACTTGACCACTACACTGTATCGATTTTTATGCAATATTCTGTCAAAAAATAAATTATGCAATATTTTGTAAAATAAAAGTATTTAAACCATTACGTTTATTAAAAATTATCAGAAACAAAAAGAATATGCCTCATTGCACTAGTAATAAAAAAATCCAACATTTATTTTTTGTAATGCATTTATTGTAGCCTGTCCTATTTATTGGTCCTGGCTCCGCCATTGACTGAAAGTATTAGTTGTAATTAAAAGGTAGGGATTTTCTACGGCCAGGAACGGTTTTGCCCTTCCTAACATTAGGAAATCATTTGATTACCGTTGAATCGTTGATCCAACGTATAATTTTAATTTTAAATGATTGCACTTTGCACTAGTACGTTTGTGATATGCATACTGCAATCGCACTGCATTGCCCTAATAATAAATTAAATTAATATTTATAAAATGACGAGATTATCCTGGACTCAGACCCCGACCCATCCTGACCCAGACCTAAATCCAGAACTGAATCCTGACCCTAACCTGGACAAGATCCGGACCGAACCCAGACTCGAACCCTAATCCGAACCCTGACCAGACCCAGACCCTGACCTGGACTGAACCCGGGCCCTGCCCGAGCTGAACCCTGACCTAGACTCGATCCTGACCTCGGATCCGGACCCAGACCGTACCGAACCTGGGCCCAGACCGGACCTTGACCCGCATCCAGACCCTATGTAACATCCCAAAATCACTATATGATTATTAAGATTTAATATTTATAATCAATATTGAGAGTCCCTTTATAATTGTTGAGACTTCATTCGAATAAGGGGAGTGGTCTATCTTTGAATAGTCTAATAATTTAGTGATTAATGATACTAATTAAATAGGATTAATAAATGAATAATAAATAAATATATAGAAAATAAAGAAATGACTTATGGATTATATATATATATATATACACGCACACTTGTAGATAGCATTGGTGTAATTAGATATAATAATAATTAAGTGGGGTCTTAGTAAGGTCAAATATCATTAAACATTATATAACTTTATTAAAAGGTTGACAATAATAAGCTTACTAGCTTACATGTGGTGTATATGTGCATACGTCAACAAGATCACTACCATACAATAATATAATATATATATATATCTTAGGAATTGGTATATATCCATCAGACTTGATTAAATTAGAAAGAAAATGTGAGGCGGTTACTTGGGTGATAAGTGTCGACTCCAATCCTCTATTCATTCTTATCTAAATAATACACCCTCTTAATAAACCATAGTTGAGAAAAGTAGAGCTTGAGAAAGCGTTTCAAGGAAGACGAAGCAGGTAAATATATATCATACGCATATGTATATCTATCCATGAATTTAAGTGTCTAACTACTCTCATATTGGGGTCTTATTGTGGGAACTATCGAACTAGTATTTATAACTTTATGTGATTAGCTAATCTTTTAATTAGTTGATCAGTTATATCCAATTGATATATGTAGATAAGAATTGTTATTGTATTGAAATAAGACTTCCGCAATTGTTTTATTAAAGGGAATGCTACAATTCAGTATTTTGGTATATGGGAAGAAATTCTTGAAGATATATAGTGAGTTAATCTTTATATCAATTAAAGTTCAGTTAGATGTATCCTAAATCTCTAATATATAATAATGAAATAGTTTCTCGTTTACATTAGTTAGTATTTTAAATAATCTACCGTAATTCTTGAGGATATGAGGAAAAGTTTAATAATTACGTAAGATCTAGTAGAGTAGAAGTCAAACTGGTATTGAACATCATATTTTGTAGGATTTGGTCGCGAGCTTGAGACTCTATGGACTAGCTTATCAGTAATGATGAAGTTTAAGAATAATAAAGGGGTATTGCATTGCATCATTTGGTGCAACATTCTTTTAAGGAGAGGTCAAACTCCATTCTTTATTGAATTAAATATTTCATGTTATGATTGCTACGTTGAAATGGTATATGTGAGTGATATATATTAAGACAGACAATGACCCGCACTATATGTAAGTCGGGTAATGACCCGTACAATATGCAAGTCGGGTAATGGCCCGTACAATGTGCAAGCCGGATAATGGCCCGTACTGTATGCAAGCCGGGTAATGGCCCGTACATTGGGTCGAGGTCGACAAGGGCCGCTGAGTGACCAGTGAGTGTCAGTGTCTCTCCCCATTGTGTGTCATTGGGTCGAGGTCGACGCGGGCCGCTGAGTGACCAGTGAGTGCCAGTATCTCTCTCTGATGTTGCATGTGTTATGTTGTATATTATTTACATATGTATTTTAACAACGCAATCATTGATGTTTTCCTCACTAATTGTATTTCAGACACTCATTCCTCCCCAGTTTGATATTTACAGGGTAAAGGAGCTCGGGCAAGGCATTGCGAGAAGGCTTGCACAAGTAATTTATGACGAATGTAGTAATGTTTTTAAGATACCAGTCTTGCGCTGTAATTTCCAATAATTTGTCTTGTAATAATCTCATCTAATTAAGCATATTTTCTTTAATTAAGTTATCATGCCAATTTGAGAACACCTCGTCTCATTTGTGTGTTATTTTTAAATTTGGGGCGTTTCATCAGATCTGGACCCAAACCCTGACTAAGACTTGGACCCAAACTAGGGCTCGGATTCTACTCGGACCCAGGCCCGAACCTGACCCGGGTCGCGCATGGCCCGAGTTCGGGATCGTGGATTAAATTTTTTAAATTTATGAATATTGTATTTTTTATTTAAAAAATATTAAAAGGATATTTCATTAATTTTAATATTTTTATTAAAAAAATAATTATTTAGTTTTATGGCGAAACAGTATTGCCCATGACGATGATGTGGTAATCATTTATTGAACGTCTAACGTCAGGAAGGGCGAAATCGTTCCTGACCGTAGAAAAATACTAAAAGTTATTATTGAAATAACTTAAATGTATTTAGGGTAATTATAAAATGTATCATGTGATTATTTTTTTCTAAATTCTACCAAGCTCGATTAATTTTAACTATACTTTTTATTTGCTATTTACCTTCAAAATTACCTTCTTTTTTAATTAATATATAAATATTGTTAAATATTGAAATTTGTCTTTTTTTCTTCTTTTATTTTTTGCTAATTAATAAATATTGTTCATTATTATTTAATAATAAAAAATTAAATTATTTATAAATAAGTATTTCTTTATATGTTTCACTTTATTTTACCTTCAAATTTACCTTTATTATTTTTATTTTACTGATTTATAAATATTCTTAATAATTTAAAATCTGCCTTTGTTTTGTTACTAATTAATAAATATAATTAAATATTCTTAATAATAAAATATAATTCATTATAAAGGAAAAGTATTTTTAGAATATTGTTCATTATCTTTTAAGAATCAAATTATATGTATATCAAATTATAAATGGATATGTTTTATATTATAAAAGAGTATTAGTCGTGATATTGAAGGGTGCGACTTATATTATAAAATGATATTAGTTTTAATAACTTAAGAGTATGTCTTATATTATAAAAGAGCGTTGGTCGTGATAATCAAAACGAATGTCTTATATTACAAAAGATCATTAGTCGTGATAATCATGCAATTATTAATATGGAAAATAAGTTGCACAATTCAGTGTAAACAAGTTTCATATTTCAATGCAACAAGTTGTATGATTCTAAATATACTATAGAGTGCACGGTGTGCATAGTCCACTTGAGACCCACTTATATCTTTATTGTTTTAGTTTGAAAATATTTAGTTATACTATAATATAGCATATATATTTTACTATCATACATTTTATTTTATTTGATTAATTAATGGGATTGTCTTCATATTAATATATATTTTTATTTATGGTATGAAATGAAGGATTTTTTTTTTCTCTGCATGGGGCTTTTAAAATCGTAGGATTGTCTAAGTATGTAATTACATAATATACAAGAATTTTTTTACTAATTTTAAATGTTTGACAATTTGTATGTTTTATATTTAAGAGTAATACTTATGTGAATCAGGTCTATACATTAACTCTATCACTATTATGAATAAAAATTATTATTATTATGAATCAAAACTGTAGCTATTTATAAAATGCTTTATTTTTCAAATAGTGATAATTTTTGTGTATAACAATAATATTCTTTATACATAACAATGATATTAAAAAATAAAGTTCATTGTGAACTCGAGTTCACACAAATTTTTATTTACATTTAAAATATACAAATAAAAATGGTTTTGTAGTATTGTATAACTATCTTGGTTTTTTTTATTATTTCAAGTTTGACAAAAATTCAGCTGTTATATAAGACGGGGTGCAAACTAGTATTCCCTCTGTCCCAAATTAATTTTCATACTGATTTATGCATGGAAACCAAAGAAAAACTGATTTTTATTTTATTAAAGTAATAAAGTAAGAATATTTGAGTCAAATCAACTTTAATTTTGTAAATGTGAGTTAATTGTATTAGAAAAAAAATAATTAAATAAAGGGTAAATAAATGTGGGGGGCTTACTAATAACTATAATTGAAACCCCCCTCAGTAACTAATACCTACAATCAACTTAAAAATTGCTCCCCACTATAATAATTTACAAGGAAAAACCCAAGGCTGACTCTAAAATTTCCACGTGCTGACTCTACAATCACGGATGCGCGCGTCGCCTACCGAGAACTGTCGATCCCTGCCGATACCTGCCGAGGCGTGCGAAACCTTCTTGGCCAGGCGGTGCTCGCCGAGTCGCCGAGGTTGTCCCCAGCCAAGTGGCGGCGGATCTTGGCGTGCATCCCGGCCGCGAAGTTGCTTGGCGTGGAGGTTCGAGCAAGTATTTTTTTCGAGACGAACGAGTGGGAGAAATTCGAGGCGTGTTTCTTCAAGATCAAGTCAAGAAAAATCAAACCATGACAGTTGGATAATTTGTGCCCAATATGTTTATTTTTTCGATTTTTGCTTGATTTATTTGTCTTTATCTTATGCTTTATTTAATTTGTTTAAAATGTGTTTGCATGAGGGTTGCCAAATGGAAAAATCTCAACTTCAAAATTACTAAGTATGTTTAAATAATTAATTGACAATTTTATTAGAATATTAAAATTGAATTAATTTTTGACCTCCATGATTTATTTATTTGTGAATTCTTTTGGAGAAATTTCACGGGGACCGGTCAAAAGATAGGTTTCACATGAATGAATTTCAAAGCGGATGATTGTGGGTTATTACTAGTGGCGGCGATGACCCTCCCACGAGGCTCGATCAAAGCGAAATAGTAATCTGTATTTAATCATGGTTATTACTTAGGTATAAAATTGATATGCATATACTTCCCAAGTCCCCGTCAATTTTATATTGGTCAAGTGGGAGCCAACTATTAACTGGATATTAAAGGTTTATAATCGTTCTTGTTTGTAACCCGCTTGAATGTGTTTAATAATGACCCACCCCACGTGGCTTATTTAAACTGCTTTTTTGAGATGTTCACGATCGTTGTTCATATTTTTTGAGATTTTAATATGATGCATGTGATCAAACCTTGTGATAATTTTGTGCTTATGCATATTATTGTTTATTTCGGTTCATCATGTCGCATGACCTTTTAATCCACCGTTATATACACTCAAAGAACACCAATTATCCGGAGAAAACTATAATGTTTGGAAGCGAAATATGATGCATGTCCTACTGCACAAAAAACATTATTGGATTCTTGATGTACCCAAGCCACGTAAGCCTCTTGATGAATCAATCGATGCAAGACATGAGTATAATATTTGGGAGCGAGTTAATGAACCCATGAAACGCGTGTAATCTTGACTTCCGTCTCGATGATTTGAAACACGTTCATGAAGGTGTTGAGTCCATTGCGGAAATTATGCAAAGTCTTGAAGAAATATTTTCAACAAAAGACCGCATGATCGTCGGTTTAAAAAACGACGACGGGGCTAGGTGAAAATGGTTGAGGGAACACTGTAAGGGAGCATGTTCTCGAGTCAAAAACCATTTTTAAAACCGGCTTATCGGAACTAAGTATTGTGATGAGGCCAAAATCGAATTTCTGTTGCTTACTCTGCCAAGGAGCTTCAATGAATTTTACTGTGGTTTTGTGATGAGTGATCACATGTTTACCATGGATGATCTTCAAGAAGCCTTGGAGAAAGTGGAGAAGCATTTAGGAAAGAAAGACGAAGCATTGGTGACCAAAAGCCTTTTCTCGAGATCTAGGCCAGTGGAAGGCAAGTCTCAAGAAAAGGAAAAAGTGGTCGAGAACCAAAGCAAGCTCATCATTAAGAAAAGTGAGAAAAAAAGACGGTTAGGTGGTTGGGTGTCAAGAAAGAACCAAAAGGAATATGTTTCAATTGCGGGGAGAAAGGACATTGGAGGTCAGCCTGTTCCAATCCCAAAAGGAAAGGAAAGAAAGGTAATCCCCACTCACTAGTTGTTGAAACTTGTTTAGCGGCGTATGCCTCCCATTTATGGGTGGTGGATCTGGGATCCATCGATCATGTTTGTTTCACGTTCTGGGGGTTCAAAATGACCCGACAACTAAGTGGAAGTGAGATCCTCATCACACCGGGCGATCTTCTACGAGAGTGGCGGTGAAGCGATGGGAGAAGTGCACTGTGTTTTGAAGACCGAAGTTTTAATTTTAAGAGATGTTCTCATGCGTTAGGAGTTTTAGAAAGAATTTGATTTCGGTTTCTAAACTTTTTCATGATGGATATTCGGTTACTTTTAATAAAGTTGTTACCATTTCTCTTTATGATAAATTTATCTGTCATGGAACGTTGGCGAATAATCTCTATACAATTAACTGTGCACACCACTCAAGAAATGCGTCCTATAACACATCAACTATTTCCGAGAAAAGAAAACGTTCATCAGATGTGAACGAGACACTTCTTTACCATCTAAGATTGGTTCATATAAATCCAAAGAGGATCCAAAGGTTGGTGAAAGACGGTTCACTAGAACTTCTCCAAGTTGAACCGTTTCCAACCAGCGAATCATGTTTGGAGGGTAAAATGACCAAGAGGGCATTTGGAGCTAAGGGGAATAGGGCCAAAGAAGTGTTAGAGATCGTTCACATAGATGTATGTGGTCCAATGTCAACCAAAGCAAGAGGAGGTTATGAGTATTTTGTCATTTTCATTGATGATTACTCAAGGTACGGTTATATTTTCCTTATGAAGCATAAATTTGAGACCTTTGAGAAATTCAAAGAATTTAAGGCTCAAGTAGAGAATCATAGGGAAAAATGTATCAAGTCTCTACGATCTGATCGTGGCGGCGAATACCTCAGCGATGAGTTTTTGAACTACTTATCTGATGAAGGGATTGTATCCCAGCTCACTGCACCCTGAACCCCTCAACAAAACGGGGTTGCAGAGCGAAGAAACAGAACTCTTTTGGAAATGGTTAGATCAATGATGAGTTATGCGGATCTTCCCAAGTCGTTCTGGGGTCATGCCTTGGAAACAACGGCTTACATTCTGAACTTGGTACCATCCAAATCGGTTCCCAAAACTCCCAAAGAATTGTGGACCGGGCGCAAGCCTAGTATGAGACACATGAAGATTTGGGGGTGTCCGGAGTACGTGTTGGATAAGGAAGTCGGTAAATTGGATCCTCGATCAGAATTAAGGCTGTTTGTAGGATACCTCGAGGGAACAAAAGGGTGTATGTTCTATGGTCCTGAAGATCAAAAGGTGGTCATAAGCACCCACTTTAGATTTTTGGAAGAAGACTATATGAACCAAAGAAAACCCAGAAGTGAGATTACCTTAAATGAGCTTAGAGGGCAAACCTCATTACCAACTGTACTAATGATATACCAAACGATACGTTTTCACAACCGGAGCCTCGTCGTAGTGGGAGGGTTGTTAGACAGCCCGAGAGATTCATGGGAATAGGAGAGTCCTCGGACTTGATTCCCGGACAAGACGAATCAGACCTATGGACATATGACGAGGCACTCCAAGATAAGGATGCAGATTCTTGGCAAATAGCAATGAAAGCCGAAATGGGTTCTATGTTTCATAATAGAGTGTGGGAGCTAGTCGAACCACTTAATGGGGTCAAACCCATTGGATGCAAGTGGGTATATAAGAGGAAAAGAGGACCGGACGGGAAGGTTGAAACCTTCAAAGCAAGACTAGTGGCGAAAGGTTATACTCAGAAAGAAGGGATCGATTATGAGGAAACTTTTTTGCCAGTAGCCATGCTTAAGTCCATCCGTATTCTCATATCGATTGCTGCACATTTCGACTTTGAAATCTGGCAAATGGATGTCAAGACAGCTTTCCTTAACGGAAGTCTTGACGAAGAGATCTATATGCAACAACCCCAAGGTTTAATTGAAACAGGCCAAGAACATCTTGTTTGTAAGCTCAAGAAGTCCATTTACGGACTCAAACAGGCATCCAGAGCTTGGAACCAATGTTTTGATCATGTTATAAAGTCTTATGGGTTTGATCAAAATGAGTTTGAAAGTTGTGTGTATAAAAAGCGTGTCGGAACTGCATTGGTATTCTTAGTACTATACGCAGACGGCATTCTAATCATTGGGAACGATGTGAGGGTGTTATCAGATGTAAGGGCATGGCTTTCAAAATAGTTTGATATGAAGGACTTAGGGGAAGCCGGACACGTCCTTGGGATCAAGATCACTCGAGATTGCTAGAAAAGGATGTTAGGCTTATCGCAAGCTTCATACATAGACACTGTCTTGAAACGTTTCAGTATGCAAGATTCCATGAAAGGATTCGTACCTTTCAGGCATGGAATCCATCTATCCAAGAAAATGTCCCCTAAGACGAAAGAGGAGATAGATGACATGAAAGGCATTCCTTATGCTTGGTGCCGGAAGTCTTATGTATGCAAATCGTGACGAGACCCGATATCCGCTTTGCCGTAGGCATGGTGGCAAGATATCAAAAGTAACCGGGGAAAGAGCATTGATGGCAGATTAAAAAACATTCGAAGTATCCGAAAAAGAACTCGGGATAGAATGTTGGTTTATCAGTCAGGAAGTTCAATCCCCATTGGTTACACGGACTCGGATTTCCAATCAGACATAGACTCCAGAAAATCTACCTCCGGTAGTGTGTTTTGCATGGGGGGAGGAGCCGTGACATGGAGAAGCGTCAAGCAGAAATGCGTCGCAGATTCTACCATGGAAGCCGAATATGTAGCTGCTAGCGAGGCAGCGAAAGAAGCGGTTTGGCTCAAGCACTTCCTTGTGGACTTAGATGTGGTTCCGAATTTGCCCAGCAGAATCACTGTTTATTGTGATAATGCCGGAGCAGTTGCCAATTCAAGGGAACCAAGAGCCCACAAAGCCAGCAAACACATTGAAAGAAAATACCATCTTATACGAGTCATCGTTAAGAGAGGAGATATAGATGTGGCAAAGATAGCATCTGAGGACAACCTAGCAGATCCATTCACAAAGAGTCTGCCTCTGAATACATTCGAGAGACATGTGGAAGGAATGGGTGTCAAGACCGTTGTCAATCTGCTTTGAGTATAAATGGGAGATTGTTGGGATTATACTGAAAGTATGCTTTTTACTTTGTATAATCGAAACTGAATTTTCAGACTTATTTACTGAAATAAATTGTTTATCACTGATGCTTTAAATATGATTGAATGTTATATATATTTCTTTGCATAACTGTTCAATAATTCGTAGTATGTGTTACATCAGTAGTTAATTTAGTGATACCGGATCACGAGAAGATTAAATTAACGAGTCCCTTGTAACTAAAAAGTACGTCATTCACGACCTAGATGGAAATGAACAACCATCGTAAAAGGTTGAGGTGTAAGGCTCAGATTGGTTTGTCTTGACCAAGAGATTACACTAGTGCATGGTGATCTTGTTGAATAGGACCTCTGGGAGGATAAATTCTTGAGGCCCGAACAAGGAAGAATTAGACCTCGGTGGTTCGTTGTTTCTTAACCTTCGTCCCTTAAATAGGATCACGTGGGATTGGTAACTATTGCTTTGACTTATCATGGGTAGCGAATCAGAGAGATTCAATACTTTTTATCTTGGGCAATATTATTGGTCACATGTGATTGCTAAGATTTAATCGAAGAATCGTGTGCAAGCACGCTTGCTTGATTTGCCCCCTTGGGAGGTTCATAAGTTTTATCATACCAAATCTTGCAAGTGGAATTAGTTTAGGTATGGATAATAATGTTGAACCGTTCCTCGACCAAGGACAAAAGATATTAATTAACGGAAAGCTATTTCGGTGGCTTGAATTTATTAATGGGCTAGATAATCTTAAACACGGGAAATAATGACCGGGAGCCATATTGACTGTAATATGAGTTAAGATGGATAGTGCAATATTAATTATGTAGTGGGATTAATTAATATTTATGGGCTTGAATTATATTGTGGCTCAATATTAGATATTCAAGATCCATTAGAAGGTCCAATCTTAATTCTCCTAAAGGCCCCCTGAGTAGCCCAACATATAGTCCAATAACTGAAAATGTGATTAAAATAAAATAAATATTGTTGCTTATATTTCCTCTAAATTTTCGAAATTTATGGATAAAAGAGGGAGAAAGATTTTCTTTGAATTTTGTTATGGAATGAAGATATGTATTCTTGGAATACAAGGTTATCTCATTAAATTCAAGAAATCTCCGACTTGGTTATTCATAAGGGATATTTCGAAATTTTGAAAATAGAGGGCAAGTAAGATTTTCTTGATTTTCTTGAAAAGATATTATGGAAGATATGTATTTCTTGAAATACAAGAATATCTCATAAATTCAAGAAGATCCAAATCTTGGAATCTTGCACTCCAAATTTTTGAAAATTCCATATATTGAGGAGGTGGAATTTTTTGTGGAATATTTTAATTATGGGAAAAAGAATATAAGGGATATATTCAAGATTTCTTGGTGACCAAGAAAAGTCTTTTCCCACATTGAAATATCACTAAAATTTCGACCACCCTCCCTCTTATAAATAGGGGATGATTAGTTCATTCCCAAGTAAAAAAAATTTCATGTGCTGGAAATATTAGCAAATCCACATAAGTTGTGCAACACAGTTTATTTTTTCCTTTTGTTAATTGTTCGCGAGTATCCTTCCACCGGATTGTCGAGCAAGGGCTAAGGGAATACTTGGGAAGTCCTTTTGGTTAGTCCGTCCGACCAAAGCCACTGCCATCCTGAGAGGTACGTTCACGTAAACCAGTAGATTCCGCATGCGTAGGTTTTACGTGGCTTTTTATATGCATGATATGTTGTTGCAATTATTATTTGAATTAATATAGGATTAATTCATGCTAGTAATAATTAATGAATTAAATTTGTATTTAAATATTCACCCCGAATAGATCTGTGCAACTCATTCCCCAACAGTTGCCTGGTTTGGTTGATAAGGCACAATCGGCTTTTGTATTGAGTTGTGCGATTCAGGATAATGTGATCATGGCTTTTGAAATAATACATGCAATGAAGAATAGGCGACGAGGTAGGAGAGGGGACATGGTATTAAAGATCGACATTAGCAAAGCTTACGATAGAGTGGATTGGATGTATTTGGAGCAGATTTTACAGCCATTGGGCTTCTCACCTAGATGGGTTAACTGGATGATGATGTGTGTCCAGTCGGTGAGATACTCAATCAAGCTGAATGATGATTTGGTGGGTCCGATTATTCTGAGTCGTGGGTTACGCTAGGGGGACCCGTTATCGCCCAATCTATTCATTTTGTGCACGGAAGGATTGTCAACGACAATTAACAGGGCATGTACTAACGCGGTCTTACATGGGAACAAAATCTGCCCGGCATCTCCGAGTATTAGCCACCTCCTTTCGCTGATGATTCTCTAATGTTCTGTCGTGCTACGGTTGAGGAATGCCAAGCCATGAAGAGTATCTTAAATGAGTACAATAGGTTTTCCGGCCAAGCCATAAACTATAACAAATCGTTCATCTTCTTTAGCAAGAATGTTGATGACGAAAGGCATGCAACTCTAAAGAACCTGATGGGAGTCCAACAACCCCTTAATACAGGGAAATATCTTGGGCTGCCGTCGTTGGTGGGGCATTCCAAGAGAGAGATATTCTCCTACATCAAAGAGATAATTGCAAAAAAACTACAAGGTTAGCGACAACGAAAACTCTCTAAAGCCGGGAAGGAAGTGTTGATTAAAGCGGCGGCTCAGGCCATTCGATCTTATTGTATGACTACTTTCTTAATTCCGTCCACATTGCTTGACAAAATTCATATTATGTTGAATAAGTTTTGGTGGGGGGATAGTACAGATGCGATGAAGGGAATCAAGTGGATGAAGTGGGAGAGGTTGTGTGTCCATAAGAATGCCGGGGGTCGTGACTTTCGTGATCTCCATATGTTCAATGTGGAGCTGTTAGGAAAAATGTCCTGGAGATTGATTACCGAACCGGATGCTATTATTTGTCGTTTGCTTCGATCTAAGTACTATCCGAGAGGTGATTTTATTACATCCCGCGCAGGGGAAAACCCTAGTTACACTTGGACTAGTATCTTGGCTAGCCAAGATCTCATCTGAAAGGGTATGCGATGGAAAGTTGGCAATGGCGACCGAATTATGGTATGGGAGCAGCCCTGGATTAATGACGCCACACATTTTATAATAAGGACTCCTTGTCCTGAGGGTTTTGAAGGAATGCGGGTACAGGAGTTGATGTATCATAATAGTCGGTCTTGGGATATTGATCAGTTGCAGCACTTCTTCACGCCTGCGGATGTTGAAAGGGTGCTGAAGACGCCAATTTTGCCGAGTGAAGCAGTGGATCGACCCCTGTGGCACTTTGATCGTAGTGGCAACTACACAGTGAAGACGGGCTATAGAACCCTGGTGGAAAGCTTTGAGGATCATGATCTGGAAGTTGAGGGACGGTGGAATCTCTTATGGAGTTTGCACGTCCCACCGAAGGTTAAGGACTGCTTGTGGCGGATGTGCAGGAATTGTTAACCGCACAAGGTTAACCTCTTTCAGAAGAGGGTCGTAGAGGATAAATGGTGTGTATTATGTGGAAATCAACTTGAGGATATGTGGCATGTCTTTTTTAACTATAGATATGTGTTGGAATGCTGGGAAAAGGTCGGCTTAAGGGAAAAGTTGGAGGCCGCCATTGAAAACGCCGAGAGCCTATTGGAAGTCTGCTTCTCGATGCTCCAAGATACGGGGAGGAATACAACAGGCATATTTGGGATGACGATATGACAAATTTGGAAGGAGCGGAATTCCATGGTTTGGGGTAACACTGGTAAAATGTCGACGGAGGCTATCTATGCAGCAACGGTGTTTCTTCGGGAGTGGTTACAGGCAAAGCTCATCATGAGCCAACATGCTGATAACTTGGTTGGTGAACGTCGTACATGCAGTGGATGACACTCACTACCTGAAACTTTTTATAAAATAAATGTGGATGTTGGTGTATTTACTGACATGAGGAAGATTGGCGTCGGCTTAGTGCAGAGGAACTCGAATGGAGGTTTTATTTGGGCAAAGGTTATGACTAAAGTATGTGGCGACGAGGCGGAACTGGGAGAGGCCTGGGGGTTCTTAGAGGCTCTCAAATGGGCGACTGAAATGGGTATCGAAAAGGTGATAATTGAAGGTGATGCAAAGGTTGTTGTTGATGCTACAAATCACGGTACGTCTAGCATCAATGTGTTTGGAGATTATATTCGAGCAAGTATACAATTATTGTCGCATTTTGAGTCTGTTCGTATTGTTTTTGTCAAAAGGGAAGCTAATGTTTTGGCTCACATTTTAGCGAGATCTTCTATCAATTTTGGAAGCTCGTTTTGTTGGACCGATCCTCCGAACTTTGTGGATGGACAGTCCTACACTACTTGTCCATGCAATAATATGAGCTAAGCATTTTTGCGCTAAAAAAAAAAACTGATGTTACTCACATGGTCAATTATTTGGTCATTAGTAATGAATGGGGCATATTTTGTGCTCAATTTATTGGTTGATTAATTTGCAATTAACACTGATTCCTCAATATTTGTACCTTTTTGTGGTTTCGGTACTCACACAACTTGCATTCAATCTGTTAATTTCTCTCAAGCTAAAAAGGACTCCAAAACAGCCTAAAATCCATAGAAAACACAAAACCATAATAATCGAGACCAAGATAAAATAAGTCGAGTAAAAATAAAAAATCTACACCCACCTATTAATAGTTGCATAATTTAATGTAAATAAGTTACATATTTCAGTGCAATAAATTGCTATGATTTTGAAATACATTATGGAGAGCACAGTGCATCTGATGCATACCAAACTTAGTCATAATAAATAAGTGGAGTCATTCACAAACCATTCGAAATTCATCTTTTTTTTCGTTTTCTTTTTACAGGAACTATTCGAAAACCATTAGGGTATGTTTGTTTTGGGATTTAGGCGTGCGGGGAAGTCATGACTTCGAAATCCTATGGATTTGAAAGTCTTGGTGAACAGTAAAAAATATGTGTTTGTTTTGAGATTTTGATAGGGTGAGATTTTACTTAATGTCAAATCAATGTTATTGATATGGTATTATTATATTGTGATGAGAGTGGGAAAAGTAGTGATGTGATTGTATTGAATTTTGTGAAAAATAGGGGTATAGGCGTACTTCATAGGAGATGATTTTGAAGTCTAATTTTAAATCTCAAACTATAATGGGACGTAGTTTTCAAAGTTCTAACTCCATCCGGGTGAGTCTCGAAACAAACATACCCTTAAGTGTTCGTTTGAGTTCATTACTAAGATTCATTAAAATTGACGAATCAAATTCAATTTTAATAAATATTTGATTTATTAGCTCGTGAAAAGATTCATTACTAAGCACATATGAATTACAAATTAGAATTAAATGTTCGACTTTAATTTATAAATTAATATTAATTAATTAAATAAATATATATATATATATATATATTTTAATCTTAATTTTAATCTTAATCTTAATCTTAATATATACTATATATTGGTAAACCTGATTCAGCTTATGTGGCGAAACCACATCTGTCTATGTAAAGTCCAATCAACTAGATTATTTTGTTTTAAAATCGTGCACTCTCATTAAAAGTTAATGATGGTCCCGGTGGAAAACCCATTTTGCGCGTGCGGAAGCAAATATTTCTTGCGATGCATATAAAAAAAGGGGTGAGGGCAGAGTGATTACAGATTTTTCACTTTTAAGCTCATGTGTTGTGTTTTGCTTATAATCAAATGCATATGACAATATAAGAACATAAAGCAATAAAGAACACAACAAAGTATAGTGGTTCGGAGACTCAAGCTCCTACATCCACTCTCCCTGTTCCTAGGGAAATTCCTTCAAACTGGACTTATCACCCTCTCGGGTTCGCCTCGGGACTTATCACCCTCCACGGGATTGCCTACAGATGTTTACCGAGTTCACACTCCAACGGGACTTATCACCCTCCACGGGATTGCCTACCCTCCCTTTCGGGATTGCTAGATGTTTACCGAGTTCACACTCACCTACAAACTTAACCGACTGATTTGGGTAAGATTTGTTTGGTTTCCAACTAGGTTGAGATTTTCCCTTACATTTGTTTAGCCTCAATGCTAAGGTTGGGAAAATCTCTCTAAGCTTAGGATACATCGTGGGTAGCTTAGGTTGGGTTATAGAACACTCTTTGAACATATTTGTATATCTACAGACTTGTGTTCTAGGGTGAGAATGCTTTGGGTATAACTCTCTTTGGCTCTGTACCATCTCGTGCTATAATCTCCACGCATCCACACATTAGAATGATGAAAGACCTTGTATTTATAGTGTGGATTTGAATGTTACCGTTGAAGAGAATCACATTCAAATCCATACTATTCTTGTAAGTACAGCAGCTTCTTCAGGTTGGTTGTCTTCCTCTCATTGGTCCACGTCAGCTGATTCTAACGGCTATATTCCTCAGATTCCTCGCCTTGGAATCATTCAGGATTCTCTGAGTCTCAGTGTCTTCAGAGACATACTGAGTCTTCAGTTCTCATATGAGCTTTCAGTTTTATCTGAGTCTCAGATTTCTCATCTGAGCCTCAGGTTTATCTGAGCCTCAGGATACTTGATTCAGCAGACTTCTCTTTGGCGGACCTTGTCTGATCAGGCATACTGACACTCAGGCTGACTGAGTTCAGTTCTCTGAATTCAGACATCCTGACCTTCAGGTCATTTTGACTCAGGCTATCTGATTTCTTATTTGCCTGATCTGATCAGCTCGACTGATCTGAACAACACTTCTTCCTATCAATATCTTAGGATAGCATCAGTTCAGTACATTAGGTTTAGCATATCAGTTTAGCACATCTGATCTCAATCACGTCTGATCTTGATCATCTGCTCATCTTCATATCTGATCTCGATCACGTCTGATCTCGATCAGTCTCATCTGCTCCTCTTCTGATCTGCAACCTTCTCTTCTGATCTTCTGGTCAGTTTCTTTTTGATCAGCTTGTCTGCTCTTCTGATCTGCAACCTTCTCTTCTGATTTTGCACAACTCATCAGTTAACTCCGGAACTCTTTTTACTCATCTGATCTCGATCAGTCTCGTGTGCAGCCTCGTCTGATCTCGATCATCTTCGTCTGATTTCGTGAGTTCCCCCTCAATGTGTTCTTTCGTTCCCCCTCAACTTGTTATCTGTAGATTAGCTTCAAAAACACAAGTTGATAATGTTTTGACATAATTCATCAAAACTAAAATATCCCAACAGTTAAGATAAATTTTTAATACAAAAATTATATTCTTTTATTTATAGAGATATATTTATACATATATCATTATATATATTCACACCCCACCTATAAAAATATGCTTACTCATATATTATTTTATATATTCACGGCCCAACAATTATAATGTTGCGATCAACTAATAAAATGATGAATCACTAGCATATATATATTACGTGCAGTTCCAAAGGAAAAAACATGCGCGTTTATAAATAATAAGATGCACCCTCCAATAATCTTTCTAATTTTATGATTTTTTTAAATTTAATTTTTTGTCTTATATTTAATTTAATTTATATTTTTTTATATTGCAAAAAATATTGAGGTAAGTAATTTGAGTTATGAATTGATTTATATTTATTATAATTGAGTAATTACTTTTCATATTGCATGTTTTATTTTGTACAAAATATTGAGGTAAGTAAATTAGTGTTGAATTAGTTGTGTATGAGTTTCTTCTAATTTGTTCGTAGCGATTAATATTCACATTTTGTATATATTGAAGGGAATATTGAGGTAAGTAATTTGAGTTATGAATTCGTTATGAATATTTATTGCAATTGTGTAATTATTTTGAGTGTTGAATTAGTTGTGGATGATTTTTCTAATTTTATGATTTTTTTTTAATTTGATTTTGTGTTGTATATTTATTTTGATTTTATTTTTTTTATATTGCAGGGAGTATTGAAGCAAGTAATTTGATTTATGAATTGATTTATGTTTATTGCAATTGTATAATTATTTTGTATATTGCAGAGAGTTTTTTTTTTATTACACGGAGTATTGAGGTAAGTAATTTAAGTGTTGAATTAGTTGTGGAGAGGTTTCTTCTAATTTGTCCATAGCTATTAATATTCACGTTATATATATATATATATATATATATATATATATATATATATATATATATATAATATTGAGGTAAGTAATTTGAGTTATGAATTCGTTATGAATATTTATTGCAATTGTGTAATTATTTTGAGTGTTGAATTAGTTGTGGATGAGTTTTTTCAAATTTGTTCGTAGTGATAATATTCACGTTTTGTATATATTGCAAAGAGTATTGAGGTAAGTAATTTGAGTTATGAATTCGTTTCTAATTTTATAAATTTTTTAATTTGATTTTGTGTTGTTTATTTAATCTGATTTTATTTTTTTTATAGTGCAGAGAATATTGAGGTAAGTAATTTGAGTGTTGAATTAGTTGTAGAGGAGTTTCTTCTAATTTGTTCATAGCGATTAATATTCACATTTTGTATATATTGTACGGAATATTGAGGTAAGTAATTTGAGTTATGAATTCGTTATGAATGTTTATTGCAATTGTGTAATTATTTTGAGTGTTAAATTAGTTGTGGATGAGTTTATTTCAATTTGTTTATAGCGATTAATATTCACGTTTTGTATATATCATAGGGAATATTGAGTTAAATAATTTGAGTTATGAATTCGTTTCTAATTTTATGAATTTATTAATTTGATTTTATGTTGTATATTTAATATGATTTAATTATTTTATATTGTAGGGAGTATTGAGGTAAGTAATTTGAGTTATGAATGCTTATTGCAATTGTGTAATTATTTTGTATATTGCATGGAATTTTTTTATATTGCACGGAGTATTGAGGTAAGTAATTTGAGTGTTGAATTAATTGTAGAGGAATTTCTTCTAATATGTTCTTTTTTTTTTTTTTTCCGAAAGCTCTTCTAATATGTTCTATTTAATCTGATTTTATAATTTTATATTGCACGGAGTATTGAAGTGTGAAAATAAAGATAATTATATCTCGATAACTCTTGTAGAACGATTTCAATATACTTTTATTTATATAAATTCTCGATTAGTTGATTGGTCGTCAGTCGACGGTTAAATTCTGGACCGATAATTGGTTGGGTTATCGCATTGCTGACAGGCTATCTATCTCTCCGGACATTCTGGTTGATCTTGATTGTACTGTGGGGGACTACTTTGTTGAGGGGGTATGGTACTTCACTTCCTACTTCATCACACATCATCTGGATGTGGTTTTGGACATTCTTCAGACCCTGGTTCACGAGGGCGATCAGCGTATCTGGCCTGACTCTGGCATAGCTACTCTCACTTCAAGGCAAGCTTATGATCTTTTAAGGGCTCCGTTACGTCCGGTTCCCTGGGTGTCTTGATTTTGGGCCCCCTTCATCCCTCAGATGCGGAGCACTGCCATCTCGAGGGCTATTTGGGGGAAACTCCCCACGGTGGGGGTCTATCACCGCTTTGGTTATCCTGGCCCCACTGCATGTCCCCTATGTTTTCAGGCCTCGGAGACTCAGGAGCACATTCTCACTCAGTGCAGGTTTACTCGCTCTATTTACACTTCTATCTCTGCTATATTTAGTGTTCAGCTCTGCTATGATATGGGATTTTCCGACTTGATTTTACAGGCACAACGGGTTCCTATGAATAAGCAGATTCATAATCTTTGGAGACTCACGTTGACGATGGTTTGGGCCATTTGGTCTACTCGGTGCAAGGCGGTTCATGAGGACATTGCCCCCTCACTACATGGGTGCATGACTCTCATTCTCAGTTTGGTTCGGGAGGCCCAATTTTTCAAGATGGGTTCTTCTCACGGGATGGATGACTTGTTGATTTGCCGGAAGCTTCGCGTTCCGAGTGTTCCACAACCGCCAAAGACCACTTCTGTGGTCCGTTGGAGGCCCCCACCCCCTGGGTGTTGCAAACTGAACGTGGATGGCAGGGTTGCTGATGGTCACATTTATGCTGGATGTGTCATCCGAAACTCGAGAGGGTTGTTTGTTGCTGCTTTTTCGGTTGCTCTGGGACAGGGTATGGCGTTGGATGAGGAGATTCTTGCGGGTATGCATACGGTCATCTTTGCCAGAGTCAAAGGTTGGACTAGGCTTTGGATTGAATCGGATGGCAAAATTGTTGTCAAGGTACTCACAAGCAGCGGGGGAGACTTACCCTAGAGGATCAAGGCCGCCTGGCTGAAATTTGAGGATGCTCGTCACCAGGTTTCCCTTATTGTGTCTCATCTCTTTCGAGAGGGAAACTCAATTGCTGATAGATTGGCTAAACTTCACAGGGACGATGTTTAGATCGGGGGTTGTCCCGACTTTCTTCAGGACTTACTTTATTCTGATATGAATAAGGATTACTTCCACCTTTCGAAGTAATTCTTTGCTTTAGAGGAGTTACCATTTTCCCTTCGCTAGGGGTTTTGGCCCCAAGGGGGGTTTTACCCTAGCAAGGTTTTTAGTGGGCCTCCGGCCTCTGGTACGACTTGTGTGCTTATGACTTTAGGTTTTTTGTTTTTATTTTAGGTACCACTTATTCGGGGGTATATATATATATTCATTTACGTAAAGTTAAATGTGTCATATTAAATTATCTTTTACTTACCATAATATTTTCTGCTATAATATTAAAATAATTTTATATTTCCCCAATAATCAGTAAATTATAAATTAAAAATCTAAGTAAATCATTTTTGCATAAGATATAATTTTTATGTTTATATATCAATTAATTAGTATAACAATTAGATTTTTTAAAAATAAAATTATATATCAAATCTTGCGTAGATATGAATAGTTATAACTCATTAAAATTGTTTGAAATATTAGATTTTTGATAGATTTTGTAAAATATACAAATAATTAAATTTTATTTTTAAAATTTTTGTATAATAAATATTTGTCTGAAAAAAATATGTATTAAATCTTGTGTAGATATTGATTAGTTATAACTCTTTATAATCCTTCAAAGTTCAAACAACTAAACTTTTCAAAAAATTTGAATAATAAATATTTGTCATTCACAATAGAAAAAATATCATTTTACCTTTCCAAATTGCGAAATCTTTCATAATAAATAAATAAAAACATTAGAGTTAATTTTATAGTATCAAAATTATTTCAACCCCGCGTAATATGCGAGTATACGAACTAATATTATATATTGGTAAACCTGATTCAGCTTATGTGGTGAAACCACATTAGTCTGTGGAAAGCCCAATTCAATGATTTTTTTTTATCAGAAATAAAATTCTGGATTAATTATGAATGTTTATTGCAATTGTGTAATTGAATTAATTATTTTATTTTGTATATTGCAGGGAGTATTGAGATAAATAATTTGAGTACTGGATCGGTTATGAATGTTTATTGCAATTGTGTAATTAAATAAAATCTTTGATTTAGGGTTTTTTCTTTTCTGTTTATAGTGATCACGCCCATCGATTTGTTTTGTGTATTGCAGGGAGTATTGAGGTAAGCAATTTGAGCTCTGAATATGCTATGAATGAGTTTCTTCTATTCTGTTCATAGCAATTCTTCTAATTTGATTAATTTATTAATCTGATTTTGTTTTGTATATTGCAGAAAGTATTGAAGTAAGTAATTTGAGTTCCGAATTGATTATGAATGTTTATTGCAATTGCATAATTAAATTAATGATTTGTTTTTGTATATTACAGTGAATATTAAGATAAGTGACTTGAATTTTATATTGATTATAATCGTTTATTGTAATTGTGACGATGAGGAATATCATGCTAACTAAAAATCGATGATGTGAGGGCATTTAGGGTTAGATAGATTATGTTGCTGCCTTCTTTTGCAAATTTAAGCTTTGAATATACAACTCCTTATTTATTTTCTCCATTATGGTTGTTATTGTGATATGCAATACATAATTTGATTCACATATTTAATACTACTAGTTTTTACCACGCGCGTTGCACGTTTTATGTAAGATGTTAATAACAATAATAGTTAAATTTGTTCGTCGAACATCTTATCAAGCTTAAAATTCTCGTTCTTTTTGTATTGTGTTTCTCTTGAATTCTTTTATGATATATTGTAACGTTTGAAGACCCTTTATCCACCGAAATAATTTTATCTTATCATAATTTTAATATTCAAAATATGTTAATCTAAACATCTCAAATTTATGCTTTCAAAAGAAAAAACTTCTCAAATTTATTATATAAAATCAGATATATATATTGAGATTATTCATAAATTCATATTATTGTAATAAATATTTCTGACAGTTGCACAATACTTTTTTATTTATTAAGTGCACAAGTTTCAATCATTTTTTAAAGAAGGGCTCACCACACTATATACAATAAATAATTTGTATCTCACATATATATAACTCGACATTAATTTAAATCAAATCGTATAAATACTCACAAGTTAATGATCAATGTATTAATTATTCGTCACTGAGGACATCGACAATACCGAAGAAACCAGAGAAAAAAAAAAAAAAAACCAGTCCCCCATTTTTCAAAATTGTTGGGATATTTTAGTTTTGATGAATTATGCCAAAAAATTATCAACTTGTTTTATTCAAGCTATGTTGGGAGATGGATTTAATAAAGATATATGATTTTGATTAGATCCCAAAAACCCCTGAGTATGACATGTTCAGGATAATCTTGATAGTTGAGTCAGGATTCAGTTTTAGAGTATTCAGGATGATATCTGCAAAATGTATAGTCAGCAGATATAGATCAGGTTAGGATCTAAAGATTCTAAAGAACTCAGTATGTTTATGAAGAAACTGAAGTTTCAGTATGAAACTAAAGTTTACGAAGACTCGAAGAAAGCGAGATCAAGAAGACTCGAAGGAAATGAGAATCAGAATCGAAGACTTCGATGTGGCGAGATCTTGGGAGATGTGGCCGAAATCGAGAATCAAGACTCGGTGAAATCGAGATATCAAGACTCAAAGATGAAATCGAGGAAATGAAGACTCAAGATATCGGTCCAAGATATCTGTGAAGACTCGAAGACGCCAAGACTCGTAAGACCTCAAGACTCAAAAGACTCAAGACACGTAAGATGTAAGATCAAGAATCAAGATCAAGAATATCAAGGCAAAGAATTATCAAGACTCAAAGAATGTATTGAATGCTCAAGATAAACCTGAATGTTCAAGAATCGAGAATATCTATCCGAAAGATGCAACATCGAGAAGATCGCGATTCCTTAGAAAAATAGATATTTGTTAAGACATTCAAACGCATAAAAGGAACTAAGTCGAGTGTTGTTAAGGTTATATCAACTCGAGTTTGTAACCAAAAGAGCCGTTGAAGGTGTCTACCTTTAATCGGAGACAAAAGTTAAAAAAAGAGGAAGACAACATCATACCATATCGACATCGACAAAGGACAAAGTCAAAAAAAAGATGTCAAGTACAAAAGTTCCGGATCGCAAAAAGTGAAGATCGGCTACATGAAAATTTATTGCCTAAAAACGTGTTAGGGAGTTTCAAACCCTAAATATAGCCGTTCCTCACACACCATAAGAGGAAACTCACGAAGTTATCTCCTCCAACGGATAGTTTTTCAAGAGTGACCTTGGTGTATGCCTATAAATACTTGTGACCCTCTACATTGTAAGGTTACGGGAAATTTGTAAGCAACTCAAGAGCTCAAACTTATTATCATAAAGTTAAAGCACTCGAAAAACTTAGAATTTCCCAAGTGCTTTTAAATCGAAGATAGCTCATTCCACTAAGCCTAGCTTGATAAGATATATCTAAAGCTTAGTCGAGATATCCTAGCCTTTGCATTGTACTTTATTGTAAAGGATATCTCATCCTAGTTGAAACCAACCAAGAAAACCCCAAACCCTTTAGAAGGTAGTTTGAGTGTGATTGTTGGTGAGAAGAGTTGTAAAAGAGTTAGTAAACTACTGGAGTAGTCGAGAAAAGCTCTAGAGGTGAAGTTAGTAAGCTCTGAGAGGTAGTCCGAAAGCTTGTTTGTGTTTGAGTAAAGTAAACTACGGAGGTAGTCGAAAAAGCTCAAGGTCGGGTTGAGTAAGTAAACTACGTGGAGTAGTTAAAGCTCAAAGCCGAGTTGAGTAAGTAAACTACGCGAGGTAGTCGAGAAAAGCTCAAGGAAGTGATTAGTGAATTTCTCTGAAGAGATCGGAGAGAGTGGGCGTAGGAGCTTGAGTCTACGAACCACTATAAATTCTTTGTGTTGTTTCTCGCTTTCTTTTATATGTGCTTAAGCATTGCATTGACTTAAATCTGAAAGCATATTTTCATCGACATTTAAATTTGGAATCAATCTTTGGAAGTTGCATATAATTGATTCACAACCTAATCATTATTCCATTCAAATGAAGGTTTTAAAGAAAGCTTAAAAACGAAAGTATAACTAAAGGGCCAACCATTAGCACATCCGAGAAAGTAGCTAGAAAGGATAGTTACCAAACCGAACTTACTCTTTCGAGGGTTCATTAAGTTAGTTATCGATCCAAGCAACTCGGGATCTCTAAAACTCGAGGACTCGGTTGGGATTATCGAGGTTTTAAAAGCGACTCAGGATCCTTTGTCTCATGAGACTTTGACTTAGAGTGACTTGTGCTTCTCATGACCAAATCTTCAGGACAACGACCCAAAGTGACCTTCAATAAAAGAAAAGTTTTAAAAAACACCGAACACGTGTATTCCCCCTCATACACGTGTAAGACTCGTTTGCTTTGGGACCAACAAGTGGTATCGGAGCGGTGGTTCAACTTGACCACTGCTTTGTTGACCAAAGTTTTATTTGCTAAAAATACTTGTGGTCTATCTGAATCGATCTTATTTTTGAATTCTTAAAAGACTCAGATAAAAATGTCTTCTAAGAAACTTCCCATGTTCTCGGTGGAGAACTATGATTTGTGGAGATCGAGAAATGCAGGCTCACTGTATTCTAAACATGAGTGTATGTGGAGAGTGGTCTCACGAAGGACCATTTCAATTTCTTGTGGTGAATCTAGAGGAGCAGAAAATGAGAGAAACGATCTGGGAGCGAAATTTCCTAAGTCCGATGACCAAGTGACTCTGAGGAGAGAAAGTTAGTCAATCTAGATCAGATTGCTAAAGACACACTATCAAAGATACAATTGATGATGGTGTGATGGGAATGATCTCTCAACTGCAATCTTGCAAAAAGAAATTTGGGATACACTATTTTGTAATGTGCCAAGGCACGAGATCATATCAAGGAAAACAAACTTTCGGTTGCAATTGGAAAGTTTAGCCAGTTTTTTGAAATGGATGAAGGTGAATCTATAGACAAATTGGAAGTCGATTCACTAGCATTATGAATGATCTAAATGCACTTGGAAAGAAATATCCACGAGAGAGAAGTTGCATTGAAAATTCTTAGAGGTCTTTCTAAGAAATGGGATATACATGCAATTGGTGATTGAAAACACCAAAAACATTAATTCAATGCCCTATAAACAAGTCTTCTCTGAGTTGAATGCCTATGAGTTTGTAATTGATAAGAAATCTAAAAAGGCTGACAACAAAGATGATTCATCATCTAGTAAGAATGTGGCTTTTAAGGCCAAAGATAAAACACTGTAAAAACTAGAGAGTTCGAGAACTCCTTGCTAAAAATCGAGGATGAGCTTGAGGATAAGCTAGCAATCGATGGCAAGGAGGTTTGAAAGACTTAATAATCGATATGGAAAATACAAAAGATATTACAGGGAATCACGGGTGCGGAAGAAACCCGAGGACATATCAACCGAGAAGAAGAAGGACACGAAAAGTCGAGGGATCTTCATCCAAAAGGAAGGACTCAAGTCCAAAGAAGAAAGTGATCGGGATGATGATGCCAACAGAGATCTACAATTGCCAAAAGAAAGGTCACTTCCGGTATGATTGTCGAGATCGAAAGTGCTAGGAGAGAAGAAGAAAGGCAAGCTAAAAGAGACAAGAAGTTCTCTAGCAAAAAGGCCATGGTTGCGAAGAAGAACATTACGAGGAGGGATCTAGCTCTTCGGATGAAATATTCTCGAGACGGTGAAAGTGATGACATCATCGATGGCCATTGAGGAGGTAAACTCTTCTTTCTCTGTTGTTGCTCCTACACTAGCACAAGAGTTGTCAAGTTCAACTGCTTGATCATTTTGACTCGATGGATTCTTTTGAGAGTCTAATGAAGGACTATCTTTGTTTACAAGAAGCGCTAAATGAAACTCAAGAAGCGAGAATAAAGGAATCGAAAAGTTTGAAAATCTAAAATGGAAAGACTCAGCAATAATCTGAAATCACTTCTCAATTAATGGGAGCTCTTGTGAATGGATGTTACGAAAGTACAACTCTCGAGAGAAAGAGAAGTTGATAGTGACCCTAACGAAAAAGTTAGAGAAATCCATTTGAAGAGATTCGGTGATCGTAACTAAGTTCAATGACCTCTCGAGAAGCATGAAACTCTCTGTAATGTGAGGATAGTGCATGAGAAGAAGTTAACTCTATTGAAATCGCATCTAAAGTAATAGATGAAATTGAGTTACGAGAGATATGCCACTATAAAATCTGGATTGGGATACATTCGAGGGGAACCTCACAAAGTCATCCGAATCTTTGCATCAAGTAGCAAGAAGACAATCTTTGTAAAAACCAATGGCACCTACACTTCAAAATGAAGAAATGCCCAAGGTTGTAGACAAGGAAAAGGACCCATGGTTTCAAAAAGCTGAATGATCGGGTAGGAAAGCCCAAACCTCGTGTGAAGGCTAGAAAACTTGAGCACTCTCGGTTGGAAAATTTCGAGCAAGTACTTCAAAGCCTCGGCTAAGAATGCAAACACGAAAGGATCTGCCTTTGAACCATAAGAGGAATCTTCGAGAAGAGAAACACTTTCGCGAGAGACATTCTCAATTGAAGAGACCAAGTCCTCGATATCTTGAAGAGACCCTAAATTTTAAGATGAGACAACCCGAAACCCCACTTTATTAAGGGTAATGGTTATCCGAACCCGAGTCAACAAAAGATTTAGACCCGGTGCCGCACAGAAGCCAAAGCAAATGAACAAAAGGCCGAACAAAGAAAAATTCAAAAGCCCATGTTCATGCTAAAAAATTTAAGACTCATACACAAAAAATCTGCTTAAGGCACCTAGAGTAGTAAATGTGTATGTTGATGTTTATGGAAGACAAATTAGCCACTCTAAAGTGATTAGAGTTGTCGAGGCGATTTGGATTCGAAAGGTACAATTTAACCTTGTAGGACCCTACACAAATTGGGTACCTAAAAATTGATCGATTTTTTCAGGGGAGGAAAACAAGGGCACTAAGTCGATTAAAGATCATAACAGCGATGAGCGAGAGATGAAAAAGCCCACGATGTATGGTATCTTGGCGGTGGATGTTCAAGACATATGACAGATTCAAGAAGATATTCAGTGACTATGTTGAACAAAGAGGCCCTCGGATCACTTTTGGAGATAACTCAAGGACGATCAAGGATATGGAACTTTGGAAATCGACTCGATTCATATTCTTGGTGTTTCATATGTATGCGGATTGAAGCATAACTTACTTTCAATAAGCCATTGCGTGATAAGGGTTTTAATGTTGAGTTCTCTAAGAACTTATGTTATGTGAAAGATGATACAACACGTAAAAATATTCTTGGTTGGTACTAGAAAAGGAAATGTGTATCTTGGCGATTTGAGTTCAACTCCTAAAGATACATGTTTGGTTGCTAAAAGTTCCATAGATACCCGATTGGTTATGGCATAAAAGAATGAATCACGAATTTCAAAACCACGAATAAGCTTGCAAGATTAGCTCTTGTGAGAGGGTTGCCTAATGAAGTGTTCAGTAAGGAACATATTTGTGATGCGTGCCAGAAAGGAAAACATGTTAGAGCATCATTTAAAAGCAAAGTAGATATTTCTACTGAGAGAATACTTCAGTTATTGCATATGGATCTCTTTGGTCCAATAACTCCAGTAAGCACCAATGGCAGGAAATACACACTAGTAGTAGTTGATGACTACTCAAAATATACTTGGGTCATATTCTTACTTTTCAAGAAGAAAAAGAGACTCGGATAAAAAGTTGCCGAAATCATTGAAAAGGCTCAGTATTGAGAAAAATCTGAATGTGGTCAAAATCAGATCTGACAAGGGAACTGAATTTATAAATCATATCATATCTGATTATTGTGTAGCAAATGGAATTACTCATGAAACATCAGCTGCAAGGACCCCTCAACAAAATGGTGTTGCTGAAAGAAGGAACAGGACTCTGAAAGAAGCTGCAAGGACAATGATAGTTGAAGCTGATATTCCTAAAAGGTTTTGGGCTGAAGCTATCAACACTGCTTGCTATTCACAGAACAGATCCATGCTGACTAAGAGTCAAGGCAAAACACCTTATGAGCTTTGGAATGAAAGGAAGCCTCTTGTTTATTTCTTTCGTGTGTTTGGTTGCAAGTATTTCATACACAATAATGGTAAAGATCAGTTGAAAACATTTGATAGTAAAGCTGATGAAGGAATATTCTTAGGATATTCTGAAGTCAGTAAAGCTTTCAGAGTTTACAACTGTAGAACTCTTATTGTGGAGGAAACACCTCATGTTGTTTTTGATGAATCTACTTGTGTTCAGAAGAAACATGAACATGATGCAGATGAACTGACCAAGAGGATCACTAGATTAAGCCTGAAAAAGAATGACAAATCATCCATTTTGAACTTTGAAAAAGAAGAAGTCAGTCACTATCTATGATTGGAGTGACTCAGACTCAGATAAAGAAGTTCAGGATGGAACTCAGGATGGTGAGACTCAGGAAAGCCAACACACCAAAGGTGACCAATCTGAACAAACACCAGTTCAGACTTAGGTATGTGATGCCAATGAAGATATGGTCACAGCTGAAGCAAATTCTGAATCTATCAACCAAAGGGGAACAATGTCTCGACAATGTTACAATAGAATTTCCGAGGAAGATGATTCCCTTTCTCCTTTTCTGTTGTTCCCTGAGTTTATTGAATTAACTGAACCTAACATTTCAAATGTTGAGGATACTGTTGAAGGGGGAACATCTAGAAGGAAATGGTTAGATAGTCATCCTACAAGTCAGATTGTGGGTGATCTAACTGATGATGTTAAAACAAGAAGGTTCAATGGTGAGAGTGCACTATTCTCAACGCTTCCTATCGGAGAAAGAGCCTCTTGAGATTGGTGAAGCTCTACAAGATTCTCATTGGATTCTTTGCTATGCAAGATGAAATTTGAATCAATTCTCAAGGAATGAAGTATGGGAGCTAGTAGATAAACCTGAAAGGCACAATGTCATTGGAACCAAGTGGGTTTTCAAGAATAAAAGAGATGAAAATAACAACATTGTAAGAAACAAGGCAAGGCTAGTTGGACAAGGTTATTCCCAAGAAGAAGGCTTGGATTATGATGAAACCTTTGCTGTTGTTGCAAAACTAGAAGCCATCGATTGTTTCTTGCATATGCTACCCACATGAAGTTCACGGTCTATCAAATGGATGTGAAAAAATGCATTTCTGAGCGGTGTGCTTAAAGAAGAGGTTTATGTGGAACAACCTCCCCGGTTTCAAAGCAGAATGACCAAGTTTACAGTGCTCGGAAAAGCTTTGTATGGTCTTAAGCAAAGCACCGAGAGCATGGTATGATACTCTTTCTCGGTTTCTTCTTGACCATGGTTTTGTCAAAGTGGATGTTGATAGAACTCGTTGAGAATAGAAGATGGGGAAGATATCTTCTGGGTTGAGATATATGTTGATGACATCATTTTGGATCTCCAAACCATCAGCTGTGTGAAAAGTTTTCAACACTGATGAAAGGCAAGTTTGAGATGTCAATGATGGGAGAGATAAATTTCTTTCTAGGTCTTCAAGTGAAACAATCAAAGGAAGGAATCTTCATCAACGTGCAAAGTACACCGTAGATCGATTGCCAAATATGGTGTATGCAATTGCAATGCGTTAGGATTCCTATGAATACTAACTACAAGATGGATCGATTACTGAAGGCAAATCAGTGAGTCATACTGATTATTGAGGAATGTTGGGATAAATTTAGTTTTGATTATTATGCCAAAACATCTTGTAATAGGACAAGCTAACTTGTATAGAAAGCTTGTGTTTCTAGACTTAGTTTTATTCTTACAAGTAACAAGTTGAGGGGAACTCATCAAGAGAAGATGAGGCCGATCGTAAGCTAAACGAGACCGATGAGTTCCATATAAACCGATGAAATTTGAACAAGAAGAACCATGCTAATTTGTGAAGAGAAGTGCCGATGCAAAGAACGGATGGTGATCTTGATCTGGTAATCTGATCTTGTCTATTTATCTTTGAATCGATCTGCGATTCGAATCGATCTCTTTATCTTCGACCGATCTGCTATCGAATCGACCGATCTGCCGATTCGATCTCGACGATCTAATCTGCCGGTCTCGGCAGCTTCGATTCAATTAAGGGCTTATAAGGATTCGCAGCCCCGAATCGATTCTGGCCAGATATTTAACTGACTGAAAGGGTTGAATCTTTGCAGCTTCAACTGATTCTACGGTGTCAAATCGATCCGGCAGTCTTTGAATCGACTGGATCAGGTTTAACGATCAGCTCGAATCGACGGCATCGTCAGGTTAATCGACCGGACTCGAATCGATGGCTGAATCTGCGATAAAGAGGATGAATCGCTGCAAAGATCGGCCGAATCATGCATTCCGGGATCTTCGATTGAATCGAGGCAAGATTGGATGACCGATATAAAGATTAATGTTGAATCGACGCGAAAGATTGATATCCGAATCGATTGAAAACTGGACGGGGATAAATCTTTGAAATCATGGCGGACGAATTTCCAGGACGTAAATATGTATACCAGATTCAATAGCCGACGATCCGGTAGACACACAAAAGTACCGACAATAAGAAGATAACAACACATATATGAATGTGACATAAAGTGGCTAAAACAACAAAGGCATAGACAAAAGAAAAGTTGGAAGACTATTAGTATGGATTTGAATATTACTCTCCAACAAGCGGTAATATTCAAATCCACACTATAAATAAATTGCACTATCTTCAAAAAGAAGATGATGGAGTTCTTTGCCAAAGTGAAGATTAAAGCCAAATATTCAAGCATCTCCATTCAAGAACACAGAGCATTACATATCCAAATTTACCCAAGAGTGTTCTTCAATAGATCTAAGCACAAATGTAATATCCTAAGCTTAGAGAGATTTTCCCATCCTTAGCATTGAGACTAAACAAATGTAAGGGAAAATCTCAACCTAGTTGGAAACCAAACAAACCTTACCCAAATCAGTTTGATAGGATAAGTTTGTAGGTGAGTGTGAACTCGGTAAACATCTAGCAATCCGAAAAGGGAGGGTAGGCAATCCGTGAGGGAGATAAGTCCCGTTTGAGTGTGAACTCGGTAAACATCAAGCAATCCCGAAAGGGAGGGTAGGCGATCCCGTGAGGGTGATAAGTCCCGTTTGAGTGAGAACTCGGTAAACATCTGTTTGTTAAGTTGGTGCCCCATGAAGGGAAGAGTGGATGTAGGACGAGTTGTCCGAACCACTATAAAATTGTGTGTTCTTATTTGCTTTCATATTAACTGTCATACATACTTTAGCAAATCTGCATATCACATTTGAAAAAAAAAAATTTAAGTCACCTCCCATTGAAATTTTACGAGTTTTAAATCGGGTTTTTCGGGACCAACAAGGAATCATTGGATCATTGCTCTATCTCACAGCAAGTAGGCCGGATATAACATTTGCTGTTGGGATATGTGCAAGATACCAAGCTAATCCTAAGGCTAGTCACATGGAGGTCGCAAAAAAGATCTTGAAGTATCTTAAGGGCGCGATGAATAGAGGATTATGGTATCGGTGATGATAACCTTGAATTAAGCGGGTTATTCGGGATGTTGATTATGGAGGTTGCGAGAATTGTGATGAAAAGTCCACTACAGGAACTTGTCAATTTCTAGGAAGTAAGCTGATATCTTGGTTTTCGAAGAAACATACCTCAGTAGCAACCAAGATTACTGAAGGGTGAATACATGGTGCGAGGAAGCTCATGTGCTTTCAGATTCTTTGGCTCAGACAACAATTAAGGGATTATAAAGTTGTAGCCAATGAAGTACCAATATTTTGTGACAATAATAGTGCCATTGCTATTTCACAAAATCCGATTATTACACACCGGATGCAAGCATGTGGATATCGAGACATCACTTCATCGGAGATCATGTCGAGAAAAAAGGACATAAGGATGGAGAAAATTCATACCGATAAGCGGAGAGTCGATATCTTGACTAAACCTTTCATTTGAATCAAGATTTACGGAACTTTCGGTTGAATTAGGGATGTTAGATCGGTGTATAGAGTAAAATCTGAAAAATTGAAGGTTTTCGGATGCATGAAGTTTTCTCGAAATTCTCTACCGAGAAACTCAGGATAAAATGGAAATCTTGAATCGAGTCTCTCGGGAAACTCAGTTCTTGAAGGTCATTACTCAAGAGTATCTTGAACCCATTCAAGACTTTCAAGTATCATCTTGACATTTTATCAAGGTCAATACTCAGTAAGACTGATAGAGAGAAATTAGTCTGAAGAAGTAATAACTCATGCGACTCATTTATTGCTTAAGTGAAACTCAGTAATCATTTGCAATAAATACAAAAACACCTAAGGAATGTTTTTGGGCGGGATCTTTTGAAATTCCGAAGAAGGTCAACAGTCATTTAATGCTCTGTTACATTAATGACCAATGAGGATAAAATGGCGGCTTACTTTTTGGGGATCGACTGTTTGCATACCCGATTAATCGGTGATTAATCTCAACCGTTGCTTTTCACCTAATCGACGCGAATCCCCACGATCTCAAGCTATTTAATCCGTAGAAGCCATTCAATCCAAATTTTATCAAACCCTTCGTTCCCAAAATCCTCTGCAAGAAAATCCCCTTTGCCTAGAAAACCTAAACCCTAAATCTTCAAATCTTTAATCTCTCAAATGGCTCCTACTGTTTTCGACAAATTAGCCGAAACCAATAAACCTTGGTACGAGTTCATTGTCTTGCTCGATAGCACAACCAACTCTAAACCAGAAGAGGAGGCTCTCCATTTGATCCGTTTGGCCAAGCTCACCAATCTCGTCGCAAGCCGACCGGACCAAGAATACACGAAAGAGGTAATCGAGTTCATCTGCAATCTGAAGATAGATGAAGAGGATGGTATACATTCCGAGATTACTATATCACATTTAGAACACTCGTCTAAATACATCGACTTTGAAAGGGAATTGTATATAATTCCAAAAAATTTAAACGATGTTTTTGAGCTTTGTGATAGAGGAGAGGATCCTACTGTGTATATGTTGGGTAGAGAGCAGGAGTATTTAGATAGGATTGCTGAGAATCCTGTAAAATTTGAGGCTACACTGCATAAGAGGCATTTGAAGCCACAATATAGAGTTTTGTTGGATATTGTGAGCAAATGCATCATGAGTCATTCAGGGAGTTTGTAGCAGATTAGTACCCCGAAGCTCCGATTAATGGCGACGATCGAGGCTTCACCCACCACCGACTTCAACTGGCTCAGATTCTTGATTCAGATGGTGAGTGAGCAAGCCAAGGTCATAAAACAGGTTGACGGAGCTATCTCGATCAAAGGCAAGATCCACCATGCCACCAAAATAACATTTATTTTGGAGGTGTGCAGAGAGGAGGAGGACATCTTCGCCAATTCGACCCCATTTCCCAAGTCCAAAGTGATGTTCAAGCCCATTGTTGCGAAGAGGACTATTAAGGGAAAGAAAGAGAAGAAAGTGGAATCACCGATTGCGGCTGCTGAAAAAGAAACCCAACAAACCAGGGGTAAGGTTTTGTTGGATGCCAAGAAGGAGCAGGGTGAGAAGGTGAAGAAGCAGAAAACCCTCGCTCCAAAGCGCAAAAGGATGGTGGTTCTCACTGATGAAGATGAAGAGAGTGAGACTGAGGAGATTCAGCCTGAGAGCCAAGCTGCTCAGAAATCGCCCTTATTTGTATTTGCTCAGGCTATCTCAAAGGCACAGGATCAAACTGAGGAGCAAGTCTTCTCTGAGGTTCTTGAGACTTCACTTAGCTCAGATAAATTTTCTCAGGAAATTTTTCAAGGACCTCAGACCTCAGAAAATGTTCAGATTCCATCTGAGGATGTGGCGGTTCAGACCACAGAAGATGCTCAGATTCCTGCTGAGGAAGTGCCCGTTCAGTTCTCAGAGCAAACTGAAAATCCCACCGAGGAGGCGCCTGCCCAGACCTCAGAACCAAGCCAGATTCAAACTGAGGAGCAGCCTGCCCAAACCTCAGAGTTTGCTGAGCCTCAGGAGCAAGTGAATTTTGATGAGCTCCTGAATGAGCTATTAGTAGATCTTTCAGTAGATTTTCCAACTGAACCTGAGAGCTCGATGCTCAAGAAAGGTGAAGCTGAAGAAACCGAGTGGAGGAGCAAGGGGGAATGGTTCATCCTTGACCGCTACCCTGAGCTCAGCTCATACCCTGATCTGCAAGATATCTTCTTCAGATCAAGGTCGACGGTTTTCATCCTCAATCAGACTCTTCCAGAGATGCTTAATATTGCTGCATTCAGAGGGGAAGACTGGTGGAATGAGGAGACAACCTTCCTAACTGAATTCTCAGGATTCAGAAAGACAAAGCTCAGGATGAAAATTTCCGATTTTGATGAGCTAGTCCAGAAGAAGATCGCTGAGAGGAGAGCTACTGAAGTTGGTGCCCCTAGCAGCAGAGATAAATCTCAAGATGGGGACCAACAGGGAGATGCTGAGGATCAGTCTCAGATGGAGAAGGAAACTCCTTGTGCTGATCAACCTGAAATCATTCAACCTCAGACTGAAACTAGCACTCTTCAGGTACCTTTTGGCACTATTAACAAATTATGCCAAAGTTACTGAAGTTTCTATCTTTAACTCTGAATTGTCTGATGTACAGACTGGGTCTCAGTTAGAGACTGGAGCTCAGGATGAAGCTGATGCTCAGGTGCAGACCGACCCTCAGGTTGTGTCTGAACCTCAGGATAATCAATCAGCACAGAAGGTGCAAAATGTTCCTGAGATTGACCTCACTCCCATAGTGGAAAAATTGGAGAAGGTTGAGCCAATGCTGAACAAAATCGCTCCGATGGAAAAGACATTGGCTAGCCAAACTCAGAAGATGGAGAATCTGAGTTCATCTTCAGAACTGGTGCAACTTCAAGACACTCTGACCTCAAAGATGACCTCCATGGAAGACAAGCTGAATAAGAAGCTGAAGGGAGTCAAGGCTGAGCTGAGTGCTGAACTTAAACAGAAGCACCAGGAGAGAACTGAGTTTCTAGAGGTGAAATTGGCAGAGAAGAACAAAGTGTTGTTCAAGTCTGCTGTTGAGGAAATGAGTTCAATGCTCATGACCAAGATGACAGAGATGTTTAAAGATGCTCTCTCTGGCCAGTTTGCCCATCTTTCTGAAGAATTTTCTATGGCAAAGAACCACCTCAGGAGGCTAGAAGATGAACAGGATCAGTTAGCAAGAGAGGTGCGCTGTGTAAGCAAAGAGCAATGCCATATGGACACAGCACTCTCTAGACTCCTTCCAAATTACGGTGCCAAGAAGGGGGGAAGGCCAGGTGAAGACCTCAGGAAGTTATTGGCACGTACTTTGGAGAAAAATGCGCAAAAGGAAGCTGAAATGAATAACATATCTAAAGCCTTAAAGGAAGTCGAAGCTACTGACAAGATGAAGTTCAGTAAGATGGAGAAGCCGATCTATACTCAGGTTTCTGAGGAAACTATGCTTGAAGTTGCAAGAGAGAAACTGAGTGATAGAGCTAAGGTTGGAACAAGCCAGGTTGCTGCTGAATTGCCTATGAAGAGGAAAGCCTTGGGCATTGTTGAACCTGAGAGCAAGCGTGTTAAGGCTTCTAAGCCAGTACAAAGAAAGTTGATTGAAGATTTAGAAGAGTCTGCAGGTCAACCTCAGAGAAAAGTCTTCAACACAAGGAATGCTCAAGACACTCCTCCGGATAGAACAAGCAAAAAGAAAAGTTGCCGGTCTCGTGCATGCTGTAATCAGGAAGAAGGCTGAAGAAGAGCAGAAATGAAGGAGTGGATACAAAAAGTTTGCGAGCAAACGGAGAGGGACTTCAAAAGCACAGAAATGGCCACACGTTGACAAATGGATGCCCATCCAATTCAATGATAGTTGGGAAGAGGTCAAGAGAACCTTCTGGTTCTACTATGATGTGCTCAAGGAATGGAGAGGTGAAAGCTCAGATCCAAATGAAGCATTTATTGAATATCTCCTAACCTTATATCCTAAATATCTCCAAAGCTGGATAAACCTTGCGGATCAAGGAAAGGTGCAGATAGTAGCCCCCGGTCTATATACCTACCCTCCTCCAAGACTTGGTAATGGCTTGGTGAATGAAAAAGTCATTTCTCAAGAAATTGCTCAATATGCTGTTCAGTTGGGTTTGACAGGAAACAATCCGGATATCATTAAGGAAAGAAATGCACTGAATAAGAGGTATTTCAGAATGTTCAACCTGGAGGTGCCCGCTGATGAAGTCGAAGAAGATGCAAACTGAAGAGCAGAAGAATGAAGAGCCAAATCTGAAGACTGAAGACTTACCTGAAGACACTTGTAATTTTTCTATCTTTTTGTCTTTTATTTTTATTTTTTTATAAACTCATTGTAAGCTGTAAACTCAAAAATCATCATCAATGAAGCTTTATCATTTATGCTCAAAAGATAATATCTCATTATCTTATTTACATGTATTTTTACTTTTGATATGCCTGTATGATTGTCTCTGAATTGTTTGTTTATGGGGGAAATTGTTTTAAGTATTTGGTGATGAATTCTTTGAATAATTCATTACTGAAGAAATTGTTGAGAGACTAACTGATAAGAGATTCTCTACTTAGGAAATTGTTGGGAGATTCTCTGTTCAGAAACCAATCTTGTAATAGGATAAACTGAAACCTGAGTTTAGGTTGTATGGTTGTAACAAGATAGGTTTTGGCATCATCAAAAAGGGGGAAATTGTTGGGAGATGAATTTAATAAAGATATATGATTTTGATTAGATCCCAAAAACCCCTGAGTATGACATGTTCAGGATAATCTTGATAGTTGAGCCAGGATTCAATTTTAGAGTATTCAGGATGATATCTGTAAAATGTATAGTCAGCAGATATAGATCAGGTTAGGATCTAAAGATTCTGAAGAACTCGATATGTTTCAAGTGGAAGTTGAATATGAAACTAAAGTTTCGAAGTTCAGAAGAAATCGAGAGATCAAGAAACAGAAAAATCAAGAAGAAATCGAGATATCAAGATTGTGGCGAGAAATCGAGACTCAAGACTCAAGCGAGAAATCGAGATATCAAGACTCAAATCTGAAATCGAGAATCAAGACTCAAGTGTGAAATCGAGATATCAAGACTTCGATATGGCGAGAAAATAAAGACTCAAAGATGAGACGCAGAAGACTCGTAAGACGCCAAGACTCGAAGAAGACGCCAAGACTCGGATGACTCAAGACACGTACATGTAAGATCAAGAATCGAAGATCAAGAATATGAAGGCACAAGAATTATCAAGACTCAAGAATGTCATCAATGCTCAAGATAAACCTGAATGTTCCAAGCATTGAGAATATCTATCCGAAAGATGCAAAATCGAGAAGATCGCGATTCCTTAGAAAAATAGATATTTGCTAAGACATTCAAATGCGCAGACAAAAGGAACTAAGTCGAGTGTTGTTAAGGTTATATCAACTCGTAATTTGTAACCAAAAGAGCCGTTGAAGGTGTCTACCTTTAATCGAGACAAAAGTTAAAAAAGAGGAAGACAAACATCGTACTTTCATCGACATCGACGGTGATAGGTCATTTGAAAAAGATGTCAAGTACAAAAGTTCCAGATCGCAAAAAGTGAAGATCGGTTACATGAAAGGCTATTGCCTAAAACGTGTTAGGGAGTTCAAACCCTAAAATATAGCCGTTCACACACCATAAGAGGAAACTCATTTATCTCCTCCAACGGATAGTTTTTCAAGAGTGACCTTGGTGTATGCCTATAAATACTTGTGACCCTCTACACATTGTAAGGTTACGGGAAATTTGTAAGCAACTCAAGAGCTCAAACTTATTATCAAGAAAGTTAAAGCACTTTCGAAAAACTTAGAATTTCCCAAGTGCTTTTTAAATAAAGAAGAGAGCTCATTCCACTAAGCCTAGCTTGATAAGATATATCAAAGCTTAGTCGAGATATCCTAGCCTTTGCATTGTACTTTATTGTAAAGGATATCTCATCCTAGTTGAAACCAACCAAGAAACCCCAAACCCTTTAGAAGGTAGTTTGAGTGTGATTGTTGGTGAGAAGAGTTATAAAGAGTTAGTAAAACACGCGGAGTAGTCGTAAAAGCTCTAGAGGTGAAGTTAGTAAGCTCTGAGGTAGTCCGAAAGCTTGTTTGTATTTGAGTAAGTAAACTACGGAGGTAGTCGTAAAAGCTCAAGGTCGGGTTGAGTAAGTAAACCACGTGGAGTAGTCGTAAAGCTCGGGCGAGTTGAATAAGTAAACTACGCGAGGTAGTCGTAAAAGCCTCAAGGAAGTGATTAGTGAATTTCTCACGAAGAGATCGAGAGAGTGGACGTAGGAGCTTGAGTCTCGGACCACTATAAATTCTTTGTGTTGTTTCTTCGCTTTTTCTTTATACGGCTTAATCGTTGCATTGACTTAAACCGAAAAGCATATTTTCATCGACATTTCAATTTGGAACCAATCACTTTGGAAGTTGCATATAATTGATTCACAGCCTAATCACTATTCCATTCAAAGGAAGGTTTTCAAACAAAGCTTAAAACGAGTATAAACTAATGGGCCAACCATTCCGACATATCGAGTAGCTAGAACAGATAGTTACCAAACCGAACTTACTCTTCCGAGGGTTGAAGAAGTTGTTATCCGATCCAAGCAACTCGGGATCTCTCAAACTTCGGGACTCGGTTGGGATTATATCGAGGTTTACGAAAAGGCTTCGGGATCTTTGTCTCAAAGAGACTTTGACTCAGAGTGACTTGTGCTTCTCGGACCCAAATCTTGAGGACAACTGACGACCCAAGTGACCTCAAGAAAAGAAAAAGTTTTAAAAACATTTGAACACTTTTATTCCCCATACATGTGTAAGACTTCGTTTGGTGGGACCAACAAGCTAACTTACGGATAACAAGTTTGGGGAACGAAAGTACAAGTTTGAGGAACTCACAAAATCGGAAAGAAGATGATCGAGATCGGGACGAGGTCACAGATTTAGACCGATCGAGATCATATGAAGTTAAATGAGTTCCGAGTTAAATCGATGAGTGCGGCAAATTAGATGAGAAGAAAAGCTAAACCAAAGAATCGAGAAAGGAGAGAGTCGGTGATCGATGACCGAAGCAGACTGATCGGATGATCGGAAGAATGCAGACGAGCCGATCGGTGATCGAAGAGAAGACAAGTCGATCGAAAGAAACCGGACGGAAGATCGTAAGAGAAGGTTGCATATTAGAAGAGGAGCAGATGAGACTGATCAAGATCAGACGTGATCGAGATCATATAAGATAACCTGATATGCTAACCTGATGTATTGACCTGATGCTATCCTGATATGTTGACCTGAAGATGTGTTGATCTGATCAGTCGAGCTAATCAGATCAGGCAAGAAGAAATCGATAGCTCGAGTCAAGTGACCGAGGGTCAAGAAGTAAAAAAGTGACCGATGGTCGGGATGTCGAAGTCGAAGAGCCGAACTCGAAGCCCGAGTGTCAAGATGCCCGATCGCATAAGGTCCGGATGAAGAGAAGTTTGCTGAATCAAGAAACCTGAGACTCAGAGAAACCTGAGACTCAGAAGATCCTGAAGACTCAGAAGGATCCTGAAGACTCAGAGAAACCTGAAGACTTGGAGAAACCTGAAGACTCAGAAGATCCTGAAGAATATAGTCGTTAGATTCAGCTGACGTGGACCAATGAGAGGAAGACAACCAAACTGAAAAAAAGTGCGAGAACTTCTGAGAATAGTATGGATTTGAATGTGATTCTCTCCAACGGTAACATTCAAATCCACACTATAAATACAAGATTTTCCATCAAATTAAGTGTGGAGAGTGTGGAAAGTGTGGAGAATGTGGAAAAATGCTACAGAGCCAAGAGCCATATACTCAAAGCATTCCCACCATAGAACACAAGTCTGTAGACATACAAATATATTCAAGAGTGTTATAAAACTCAATCTAAGCAACCCACGATATATCCTAAGCTTAGAGAGATTTTCCCAACCTTAGCATTGAGGCTAAACAAATGTAAGGGAAAATCTCAACCTAGTTGGAGACATCAACCAAACCCAAACCCTATTGTTAGGTAGTTTGTGTGATTGTTAGAGTTGTAAAGAGTGAGTAAGCTGCTGAGTAGTCAGCCAGAAAACTCTAAAGAAGAAGTGAGTGAACTATCTTGGATAGTCAGAAAGCTTGTGTGTGTTTGAGTAAGTAAGCTACAGAGTAGTTAGCCAGAAAACTCAAATATAGAAGAAGTGAGTAAGCTACAGTGAGTTAGCCTGAAAGTTTGTAGGCGATCCCGTGAAGGGTGATAAGTCCCGATTGAAGGAATTTCCCTAGGAACAGGGAGAGTGAATGTAGGAGCTTGAGTCTCCGAACCACTATACTTTGTTGTGTTCGTTATTGCTTTATGTTCTTATCTTGTCATATGCATTCGATTATAAGCAAAACACAACACATGGACTTAAAAAGCAAAAAATCTGGAATCACTCTACCCTCACCCCTGTTTTATATGCATTACATGATTTTTTCCGCATTTCATGGGTTTTTCACCTGGACAAACAAAAACCTCCACAGTATCAAGATCAAATGTTTTAATTATGTCATGACCAAGATTTAGCAAGGAAAAATTACTCAAAAGTGCTATTTTAGAACAAGTATTACTCTTAAGTGCTACCACATTTTGGTAACACTCTAAGGTGCAAAACTTTCCCGTTTTACCCTTATTCTTACACCCCATTAATTACATATTTCAATTTAATTTTTAATATAGCTCTCTATTAGTGTTAGTGTCCTGGAGACAATCTATTGTAAGGACATAGTAGTAGATGATATTCAGTTTGACTTAATATTATAGTTCATTTAATATTAATGTATGTCAATACACTTGTTTGAATATTATGTTTGATTGTTTGCATTTATTCGTGCAAGTGTTCCCATGAGTCATTGTTGTCATTGAGGTTGTGAGAACTCAGATGACTTAAACATGATTATCAAATAGCCCCGATCAAGGATCATCAAGAATGGGATATTGATGATGCAATTGAGATTGGTGTGTGATCTGCATCATACTCTTAGAGAGTGTAGTAAGATCTCACTTACTACGAGATACTAGGTATCTCATGATGAATGCACAGATACCTTAGAGGGTATTGATATACCCATCCGAGAAACCATTTGATGTAGTTCCACTATATGTGTCTACAGGTGTCTCGGTTGGTGGGAGCGATGCGATACTCCTTTGACTTGAGGTCAATACGCACGACATGTGTGGAGTGATGAACTTTGACCATGACCGACGCTTGAACCCTTCCATGCATAGATATGGCTTGGATTGGGTTCATCACGAAATGCATGTGCGTGGAAGTTGAGCCAAGAATAGGATTCATTCCTCAAAGTGGATTTAGAGAGAATATGCATCTTCTCATCATAATTGGATCTAAGTCATCGGTCGATGCACGTCAACTTAGACTTTGTGGCTAAGTGTAACATAAGTGTGACATACATGATCAATTAGTGATTAGAGATAATATATATGATTAAGTTATTTGGATAGACACTTCATCATGTTCAAGACTTTATCGAGTATTCGTGAATGAAAGGAGGAATTCGTAATAGCCCATGTTTCTGTTACAGGTAGTTGCACGTTTCTCGCATCGTACCTCATATATTGAGAATGTCTGATTTATTGTGTAGGGTTCAATTAAGACCGTTAGTTTGACTAATCGCTCGATATATAAGGGCATATGGGTCACTCAACAAGTAGTTCCCTTTTACGGATTATAATTGGTTGATTAAATGTTAAATTGAATTTAATATTTAATTTATGGAGAATTAATTAATAATAGATTAATTTGAAATTAATTATTATTGATGTTTAATTAAATTGGATTTAATCAAATAGGATTCCCAATAATAATATATGAATATTATTATAAGATTTAATATATATGGAATCAAATTCGTAGAGATTTGATATACATGGAAATTAAATCAATAGAGATTTTATGGGAAATAAATCTAAGAGATTTATTTTATAAGATTAGGGATTTAATTTCCTAATTAGGTTAGCTTAAGATTTAAGCTGGGCCTCTCCTATATATATATGAGTTCTTGGGAATTCATAATACAAGGATTCATATTTTCTCCATAAAATCTAGAATAGGAATTTTCCTAGCAAATTCTGTCTCAGATTCAACGCTGGCAAATATGTGCAAGTCCGTGAACGGGGATTACGTGGATACCATAGTAGAGAAATATGCGTGCTATTTACTGTAAGTTTTCTCTTTATGTTTATACGTATTCAATTATGCAATTACGTGTTCGTTGTTGGTGAACTGTTTAATTTCACTGCACATGTATTACGTGTTTACGTGCCTTTAAATTTCAACAGTAGTATCAGAGCTCCAGGCTCTTGATTAATTGCTTGATTGAATTAATGTTTGTTTATAAAAGTTTTTTTTTATAAACTGAACTGGTACGGCCAAAACTGGGTTTTGACCGCACAAATTGATTAAATATATTTGCTTGTTGGGGTATGTATTTTCGTGGGGCATATTTGTTGATTTGGCCGTTTATTACTCACATATGCCTTCTCAACCTCTTGCATCTTCATTGTCTTCGCTATGCCTGTTTTGAAATTAGGGTTTTTCGAAAACCCGTCCTCTCACACTCACGCGCCACTCCGCTAGTGGTGATAGGCCGCAACTCGTCACTGGAGACGGCGATTCACCACCGCACCTCGCGATGTAACGAGTGGTCCCGATCTACCTAGCGCGATGGCGGCGGACTCCGTAACCCCCTTTCGATGCATCCCCATTGCATTCTGAATCGTTGCCCCTCACGAACGGTGTTGCTATTGTGGCCCTGGTTCGCGGTGGTGGTAGCGACCTAGGGTTTCGACGGCGGCGCTCCAACTCTGCTTTGCGAATCGCCGCTTGGAGCGAGTGATTGATGTTATTTAGCAATGAGCAGGTGATGCGGCACACTGGCGTGCCTCGGGCGACGTGGTAGGGCTACTCGCTCTCGATTGTGGCGACGGCGCTGCATTTTGGGCGATTCCACGGTGGCGATTTGGCGATAAAGCCACATGCAACGCCGATTTGTTCCTTTGGGCGAACACGCGGGTTCAGTGACTCTAATCGTGCTCACCGCTGCTGTCTCTTTGCTGTCCCATTCAAACAGTTTGCAATTTTGGTTCTTAAATCTCAAATTTTTCGAAATAATTAGATTAATTTTGATTAATGTTCACATGATGTTGTTTGATGCAACTGATTTGATTTTCTGAACTTGATGACGGATACGGATGTCTCAAATTACAAATTAGATGCTGTCGGATTTGGGTGATGATGTGGGGAGGACCATTTAGCAAATTGGATTTGGCTAGGCCCTCCCATGCAATTTTTGAAATTGCACATGAGTTCCCAAAATTAAAATAATTAAAAATCTATTTTTAAATTAATAAAACGCTTTAATTTTATAAATGGACTGTTGGTTGGACCAACATTGGATTAATTAAAATTTTAATAATTGATTGAAATTTGTTAAATTAAAATTGGATTTTAAAATTTAATTCGATAAACTTTGATAATTATTAAAATCCCACTTCGTTAACATGATTTAAATAAATTGTTAACGTATTTATAGTCCGCATTATAACTATTTGGATAGACAGCGCCAAATTATTGGCGGGCCGTATTAATTATTTGGGTAGACGGCGCCCAATATTTGTTAGTTCGTGTAAATCATGTTTGGGTAGGCGGCGCCCATCTAATTGCTCAAATGTGATGTAGATTAACATGTTGGATCTCGATTAAGCAATTAATACCCCGCCTTTAAAAATGATCCTCACTAAAATATGGATTTTCATTAAATTGAAAAGATGTCTTCCGTCAAAGTTAAAAGTAAACCGGAGATTTCGTTCCAATGAGTACTTAAAGACCCTCGTTTTTTGCTCAGATCTACATCTAACGGGATTTTTATAGGGACATGTAATGTCACCGTTTGATGGTTGTAAACTAACTTAATTTTGTTTTGTTAGCCCTCGCGGGGAACAAAAGTTAAGGGACATTAGTCGAACCAGGTTCGACAAACTAGGAATTGCAATTTTGCAATTGGTTTGGAGACCTACCAGTTATGCTATTATAATGATCAGCCCTCACTGGGATTATGATAGTAGTAATGTGGATCCTAGTCCATTATAATTTATATTTGATAAAAATTTGTACTTTTCCGATTAGGTCGTTAAGTATGTGAAAATAATGGAGACAAAATAAATACAAAAGAAAGGTCATGTTTATTTTGATTGTTGAATATTGATCATAGGAATTATTTGTTTAATTCTCATTTTATTTTATTTCTCTTGGTTAGTTGAAATGTATAACTTTTATTGAGATATGTTTTGGAAACAAACTAAATTTGCTAGGCCAAATTTTCTGGACTGGCACCGAAACATGTGTTTGGTGTTAAGGCAAGAAAAGATTGAGTACGTGTTGGACATGTTTATCCCGATTACCCTTGCAACTGGTTCCCTGAGGCAGCCACGTTTGACGTAGCAGCTCTGAAGAAGCAGCAAGAGGATGCTTCCCAGGCTCAGTGTGTGATGTTGCTTGACATGACTTCCGATGAACATAGGCAACGTGAGAAAGTGGGTCCCTTCTAGATGCTCAAACATCTGAAGGATCTTTTTGATTCTGAATCTCATTCCGAGATTTATGAAATGATGAGAGATCTGTTCAGATGTCGGTTAGCTAAAGAAGGGAGGATTTCACCTCATGTGCTAATGATGATAGTGTTGGAATTTAGAGGCACGTAAACACGTAATACATGTGCAGCGGAAATAAACAGTTCACCAACAACGGACAATTAATTGCATAATTAAATACGAGTAAACGTAAATAAAATTCTTACAGCAATTCGTACACGGATTCCTCAACTATGGTATCCACGTAAAGATCGTTTACTAATTTGCACAGATCTGCCAGTGTTGAATCCCCAAGATGAATTTGCTAGGAAAATTCTAACTTAGAGATTTTATGGAGAAAATATGAACTCACGTATTATGAATTCCCAAGAGCTCATATTTATAGGAGAGGCTTAGCTTAAATCTCAAGCTAACCTGATTAGGAAATAAAATCCCTAATCTTTATTTAAAGAAATCTCTTAGATTTATTTCCCATATATAAATCTCTACGGATTTAAATTCCATATATATTAAATCTTAAAATAATATTCCAAATATTATTATTGGGAATTCTTATTAAATTCAATTTAATTAAACATTAATAATAAGTAATTCCAAATATCTATTATTAATTACTTCTCCATAAATTAAATATTAAATCTAATTTAACATTTAATCTACCAACTATAATTAGTAAACAACCATTACTTGTTGTGTGACCCATAGACCCTCATATATCGAGCGATTAGTCAAACTAACGGTATTAATTGAACCCTAGACAATAAATCAGACATTCTCAATATATGAGGTACGTTGAGAGGAAATGTGCAACTACCTGTAACTAAAACATGGGCTATTACGATTTCCTCCTTTCATTCGCGAATACTCGATTAAGTCTTAAACATGATGAAGTGTCTATTTAAATAACTTAATCAATTTATCTCTAATCACTAGTTGATCACTTATGTCATACTTGGCCACAAAGTCCAAGTTGACGTGCATTGGCCAATGACTTTGATCCAATTATGATGAGAAGATGAGTATTCTCTCTAAATCCACTTTGAGAAATGAATCCTTTTCTTGGCTCAACTACCACGCACATGCACTTCGTGATGAACCCAATCCAAACCATATCTACCCATGGAAGGGTGCAAGCGTCGGTCATGGTCAAAGTTCATCACTCCACACATGCCATGCGTATTGACCTTAAGTCAAAGGAGTATCGCATCGCTCCCACTAATCGAGACACCCCTAGACACATATAGTGGAACTACATCAAAGGGTTTCTCGGATGGGTATACCAATACCCTCTAAGGTATTTTTGCATCCATCATGAGATACCTACTATCTCGTAGTAAGTGAGATCTTACTACACTCTCTAAGAGTATGATGCAGATCGCACACCAATCTCCATTGCATCATCAATATCCCTTTCTTGATGATCCTTGATCGGGGCTATTTGAGAATCATGCTTAAGTCATCTGAGTTCTCACATACCCAATGACAGTAGTGATTCAGGGGAACACAGATAAGAACGAATGCAAACAATCAAACATAATATAAAAATAAGTGTAATGCCATACATTTAATATTAAATAAACAATAATATTAAATCAACACTGAATATTATCTGAGTATTATGTCCTTACAATAGATTGTCTCTAAGACACTAACAGTAACAATCTCCCACTTGAACTAGAGCCAATCACCTACAAGTACCCCTAGACCATCAAAATGTCTAGTGTGTACATGAACACTCAAAGCCTATGTGAAAGGATCAGTCAGGTTATCCTCCGTGGGGACACGTTCTAACTATATCTCTCCTCTAGCGATTATCTCTCTTATCAAGTGATAACACCTCGGTACATGCTTGTTTATGTTATTGGATCTCGGTTCTTTAACTTGCGTAACCGCACCAGTGTTGTCAAAATACAACTTTATTGGACTGCTGGCACTCGGAACTATCTTTAGTTCATTTAAAAACTATTTTATCCAGACAGTTTCTTTGGCATTTTTCGCCGCAGCAATGTACTCAGCTTTGGTTGTTGAATCTGCGGTAGTTTCTTGTTTGGAACTATTCCAACTAACCGCTCCACCATTCAGAGTGAACACATAGCCTAACTGAGATTTGCAGTCATCACAGTCAGATTGGAAACTTGCTTCTGCATAACCAGTAGCAACTAGTTCTGACTGACCTCCATAGACCAAGAAGCAATCTTTAGTAAGTCTGAGGTACTTGAGAATCTTCTTGACAATAATCCAGTGAGGTTCATCCGGATTCTGTTGGTATCTACCAGTGGTGCTGACAGCGAAGGCCACATCTGGCCTTGTGCAAGTCATGGCGTACATAATGGACTCAATTGCGGATACATATGGTATGTCCTTCATGTGCCGGATATCAGCGTCTGTGGAAGGACAATCCTTCTTAGACAACTTTATCCATGATATGACGGTAGAGAACCTCTCTTAGAGTTCTCCACCGTGAATCGCTTCAACACCTTATCTACGTAGGTGGACTGTGACAACCCTAGCATCTTCTTGGATCTATCCCTATGGATCTTGATCCCTAAGATATAGCAGGCTTCACCAAGATCCTTCATCATGAAGGTCTTTGACAATCATTCTTTCACAGACTGCATGAGTGGGATATTGTTTCCCATAATCAGTATGTCATCGACATACACAACTATGAAAATAATATTCTTCCCAATGCATTTCCGATAGACGCACGGATCTTCCAAATTTCTGACGAAGTCAAATGATTTGACAGCCTCATCAAATCGGATATTCCAACTGCCAGAAGCTTGCTTCAATCCATAAATGGATTGTTTAAGCTTGCACACAAGATTAGATTTTGGCTTTGATATGAAACCTTCCAGTTGAGTCATAAACACTTCCTTATCAATGTTCCAATTGAGGAAAGTTGTTTTAACATCCATCTGTCAAATCTCGTAATCGAGGGGTGCTGCTACCGCAAGTAAAATTCGAATGGACTTGATTTTAGCAACTAGTGAGAAAGTCTCGTCATAGACAATGCCTTCGCGTTGGCTATAACCTTTCGCCACCAACTTAGCCTTGTAGGTTTGTACTTTGCCATTTGCATCAGACTTACGCTTGAAGACCCATTTGCAACCTATGGGTCTAACCCCTTTTGGCAACTCAACTAAGTCCCAAACTTGATTGACGTACATCGAGTCCATCTCGGATTTCATGGCTTCATGCCACTTCTTTGAGTCAACATCTAATGTTTCCTCAGTGTAAGTTCTAAGTTCGTCTTTATTCGGGATCTCCACGTCATCATGTTCCTCCATGAGAAAACCATAATATCTGGTGATTGGATTGTGAACTCTAGTGGACTTACGGAGTTGTGGTTGTTCAGGCTGCACATTCTGATCGTGAAAATTTTGTGGTACAGCGATTTCATCGTCGACCGGGGAGGTCTCAAGAGCGACACTTCCGAATGCTTCTTTAGCAATTTCGGATGCCTCTTGAGCAGGAGTTTGAACTATGCAATTCTCATTCAGCCTACTTTGAGTTCGTTGCTCGGGCACTGCAACTCCAGTTACACTCCCACTAGCTGAAAGAGGATCACTTAGTGATAAACTTCCACCATGTGAGCTGTTGAATGTTCCCACTGATTCTTTGTCATGTTGCTTTGACAAGACATCAGTCTCCTTGTTAATTTGTGGTTCTTGAATTTCTTCAAGTTCTATCGTCTTATGGCCATGTTCCTTGAAGACATAGTCTTCTTCAAGGAATTTGGCCTGCCTAGAAACAATCACTGTTTGTTTCTCAGGGAGATAAAAATAATATCCTCTAGTTTCCTTAGGATATCCCACAAAATAACCCTTTTAACCTTTAGATTCCAACTTATCAGTGAGCATTTTCTTCACAAATGCAGGGCAGCCACAAGTTCTCATGTGAGAGAAATTTGGCTTCTTGCCATGCCATAGCTAATATGGCTTATGCTCAACTGATTTGGATTGAATCATATTCAGAATGTAGATTGAGGTTTGGGTCGTATCCCCATAAGAATGTTGGAAGATTGGAAAAACTCATCATGGACCTTACCATGTCCAACAAGGTTCGGTTTCTCCTCTCGGACACTCCATTCATTTGGGGTGTGCCGGGAGGAGTCCATTGTGATTGGATTCCATGCAACTTCAGATAATCAGTGAATTCATGGTTAAGATATTCTCCTCCTCGATCTGATCAAAGAGTCTTAATACTCTTACCAAGATGCTTCCCTACTTCAGCTTTATACTCTTTGAACTTCTCAAAAGATTCAGATTTGTGTTTCATCAGATACACATACCCGAATCTAGAGAAATCATCAGTAAAAGTTATGAAGTAGCCGAAGTGACCCCTAGCTAGAGTGGGCAATGGTCCACAAACATCACTGTGGATCAACTCTAGAACTTCTTTGGAACAAAACCCCTTTCCCAGAAAAGGGTTTGTTGATCATTTTGCCCTTAAGACAAGTTTCACAGTTTCCATAAGACTCAAACTCGAATGGGGCTAAGTAGTCCAACTTTCTTAGCCTTGCGATTCTTTTCTCATTTGCATGACCAAGTCTACAGTGCCACAAGTAAGTCGGGTTTTCATGATTACTAAGTTTGAGCCTTTTATTTTGTATATTAAGAATGTTATGTCCACAATGCTACAAAGATAAACCATTAGATATAAGAACATTTCCATACACATCACCATTAAGCGAAAAATAACAATTATTGTTTACAAAATGGAAGGAAAAACCTTCAATATCCAACATCGGAATAGAAATAATGTTGAGGGTAATAGAAGGAACAAAATAACAATTATTCAGTTCAAGTCTAAAACCAGAGGGTAAATCTAAAATGTAAATGCCAACACGTTCAGCAGCAACTATTGCTCCATTTCCAATGTGTAAAGCGACTTCACCCGGCCTAACTGCCCTGCTATCCTTGAGACCCTGCAGATTCGTACAAATATGTGAGCCACAATTGGTATCTAATACCCAACAGTTAGTATCATTTGTGGACATGTTTATCTCAATAACAAACATACCTGTTCCAGTGGCTGAGACACCTTGTGCCTTCTTTTCAGCTGCTAGAACCTTGCAATCCTTCTTCCAATGCCCCTTCTGCTTACAGTGGAGGCATACATCCTTGTCCACCCTCGCCCTCTTTTGAATTCCACCTTTGGGCTTAAGGAAGTATGGCTTGGAGTCTTTCTTTGCCTTGCCCTTCGCTTCTTCTTTCCTTTCGGAGCAGAAGAAGTTGAGGCACTCACCATGAGCACGGGATTTTCCTTAGCAGTGGAAGACTCAAAGGTCTTTAGCATGTTATGCAGCTCAGGCATAGTCGATTCCGTCTTATTCATATTAAAGTTTACTACGAAACTCGAATATGAATCGGAGTGACTGAAGAATGGCATAAACAACAACATTGGTCTTGAGCTCAATGTCCAGACGACCAAGTTTCTCGATTAGCCCAATCATCTTCAACACATGAGGGAAAACCTTCCCTCCCTTAGACAATCGGCATCTAAACAGATATCTCATCACTTCATAAATCTCGGAACGAGACTCAGAATCAAAGAGATCTTTCAGATGCTTGATCATCTAGAAGGGAAGCATCTTCTCATGCTTCCTTTGCAATTCGGGAGTCATCCCAAGTAGCATAACACACTGATCCTGGGAAGCATCTTCTTGATGCTTCTTCTGAGTTGCGGCGTCAAACGCCTCATACTCTTCAGTACCAGCCTCCGGGGTAGCAGGGATTGGCGTGTCCAACACGTTCTCAATCTTTTCTTGCTTGAGCACCAAACGAACGTTTCGGTGCCAGTCGAGAAAGTTTGGCTCAGCTAATTTGTTCATTTCCAAAATGCTTCTCAATGACAAATTATTCATTTCAACGATCCTTGAGAAATAAAATAAAACGGAAATTAAAACACATAATTCCTACGATCAATACTCAGCAATCAAAATAAATATGACCTTTAAATTTATTTTGTTTCCATTATTTTCACATACTTAACGACCTCATCGGAAAAGTACAAATTTATATCTAATATAAATCATAATGGACTAGGATCCACATTACTACCATCATAATCCTAGCGAGGGCTGATCATTACAATAGCATAACTGGTAGGTCTCCAAACCAATTTCAAAACTGCAACTCCTAGTTTGTCGAACCTAGTTCGACTGATGTCACTTACCCTTTGTTCCCCACGAGGGCCTAGCGAAACAAAGTTAAGTTGGTTTAGAACTATCAAGCGGCAATATTTCATGTCCCTATAAAAATTCTGTTAGATGTAGATCCGAGCAAAAGACGAGGGTCTTTAAGTACTCATTGGAACGAAATCTCCAGTTTACTTTTAACTTTGATGGAAGACATCTTATCAAATTAATGAGAAAACCATATTTTAGTGAGGAACGTTTTTAAAAATGTGGGGTATTAATTGCTTAATCGAGATCCATCATGACATCTAAGTCACATTTGAGCAATTACGGCCGCCGCCTACCCAAACAAGACATATACAGACAAGCAAATATTTGGGCGCCGTCTACCCAAGCATTTAATACGGACCGACAAATATTGGGCACCGCCTACCCAAACAGTTATAATGCGGACTTAAATTGCGTTAACAGAATATAAAACACGTTAACCAAGTGGGAATTAATAATTTGTTTAATTCTTTAAGCCATAATTTAAAAAAAAAAAAATTAATTTAAGTTTAATAATTAAATTCATTATTAATATCAGCATTTTAATTAATCCAATTAATTAAGTCTGTCATTAGTCCAACTAATACGTTTTGTTTAATTAATAAATATAGGGGCTCAAGTGCAATTTCTAAAATTTGCACGGAGGGGCCTGTTCGAAATCCAATTTGCAAAATAGCCCCTCCCTCATTACTGCCCAAAATCCCACAGCATCCAATCTGTAATTCAAGGTATCCTTCCCCTATATTTTGAATCGAAAACCATATCAGTTGCATCAAAGACATCATTCAAGCACTAATCAATCGAAATTAATCCAATTACTTCGAAAATCAGGGTTTTCAGAATCAAAATATTGGGATAAACCATTGATGGACGAACAAGAAGAACAAAAGAACATCATTTTGGATTGAATCACACATCACAATGTGAATAGGGTTTAAAAAAATATCAATTAAGAATTTACAAAAGATTGGAAAAACTCGGCGATATCATCAACCATTCTCTAAACCTATGTCCAAATAATGTTGAGGGTTTAATAGTTGAACAAAATAACAATTTATTTTGGGAAATGGAAGTCGCCACCGTGTAGCGAGGAGCCCAAAAACGGTGAGGGTTTTGAAAACCCTAATCGGAGCAGGAAACAAAACAGATGAGGAAGATAAATAAAAACCAACGTGTGTAATGCCACCCCCAAATTATCAAATAAAGGTGCGGTCAAAAACAATTTTGGCCGTACCGATGCGTTTTAAAAAAAAAATTATAAAACACCAATTAATTTAATTAAGCAATCAATTAAGAGTCTGAGCTCTGATACCACTGTTGGAATTTAGAGTCATGTAAATACGTAATACATGCATAGCGGAAATAAACAGTTCACCAATAACGAACAATTAATTGCATAATTAAAAGTACGAGTAAACGTAAACAGAATTCTTACAGCAATTAGAACACGGATTCCTCAACTATGGATTCCCGAGATGAATTTGCTAGGAAAATTCCAACTTAGAGATTTTATGGAGAAAATATGAAATCACGTATTATGAATTCCCAAGAGCTCATATATATAGGAGAGGCTTAGCTTAAATCTCAAGCTAACCTGATTATGAAATAAAATCCCTAATCTTTATTTAAATAAATCTCTTAGATTTATTTCCCATATATAAAGCTCAACGGATTTAAATTCCATATATATTAAATCCTACAATAATATTCCAAATATTATTATTGGAAATTTTTATTAAATTCAATTTAATTAAACATTAATAATGATGGTCCCGTTTTGAAAACCCATTTGCACGTGCGGAAGCAAAAGCATTAGGTGCATATAAAAAGCTTGAGTGATTCAATTTTTTTTGCTTTTAAGCTCATGTGTGTGTTATGCTTTATAAACGAATGCATATGACAAGTAATAACATAAAGCAGTAAAGAACACACAATTTATAGTGGTTCGGACAAACCAGTCCTACATCCACTCTTCCCTTTCACAAGGGGCACCAACTTAACCGACTTTATTTGGACTTAGATTAGTGTGTTAGTCCAACACAAGACACCAACAGATGTTTTAAGAGTTCTCACTCCAACGATCCCTAAATCGAACTAGAAACCCTAGTCGAAATCTTGCTAAACAACTTATCCTAACTTGGGGGTTTGGGTAAGATTGTTGAGGTTCCAACTATGAAATCTTTTCTTTGCGTATAAGCGACACGATAGCTAGATGAAAAGATTTCTTGCTAAGAACTTATGGGATGAACACAATATAAAATAAGCTTGTAGTTGTGTTCTTCGATGCGGAAATCGACTATAGTTTGAGCTTCTTGATTATGTTGTTTGTCCAAGCATTTCAGTATTTTACGAAGTGTGATCCCATATTTATAGACCTTGAGATCAAAGAGCCGTTGGAGAGCAATTTGAAAGGCTATTTTAAATAGAGGCTTGATGTGGCGTGCTTGAGGAACGGCATTTGAAAGTTTGTAGATTTGAGAGAAAGCAACATCGAAACCCATGTAGAAATTTCGGTTAAATACGTGTTTCTTCCTTATTGGATGAAAGCCTTGCTGCGGTGTTGTTCCTCCAACTAAGGTTTGTAATCGAGGCGTATGATAAGATGAAACATCGATTTTCATCTTATGAGTCGATAATCGATCCATGATGGAGTCTTTGGCGCTGTTGACTTAGCATGATAGTCTTATCTTACGAAGTCATCGATCTTCTAGTATAGAATGGCATCGAGTTATAAGTTCAATATTTCAACATCGGATATTTTCCGATTCTTGATTCGATCGACCTTTACATATTGAGTTCCCCCTCAATATGTGACCTATCTATTACATCGGTTTTTTTTCTATACAATCATTATCAATGGTCTCCTATAGCATTAATGTAAACAACAACATTGGTCTTGGTCCTATTACATGTGTTTTTGGAACTTTCATCAAAACTATAAATTTCCCAACAATTTCCCTTTTTGATGAAACCAAAACACTTGAGAAACCAAACAAGTTGATAAGTATAGAAACGATTAAAAAGCAAAAATCGAAAAGACAAAGAGATTTTGTCTTGGGATCGAAAAAATAAACTTTTCATTAGATATGATGATTACATGTTACATCGAAAAGTTTTGAATTTAAAAGCGGTGAAGACAACGAATCTTCACTCCTTGGGCTTGTATCCTTACGGCATTTCTCTTTGGTCTTGTGGAATGTTGAAAATCGATAGAGTTTCCATTTGACATCAGTTATCGCACTTGATCGATTATCTCGTGATTTGTTCAATATGTCAAAGTAGAATCTCTCAAATGCCGATCTGTCAAATGAGCCATCTGCCTTCTTTGAGTATATTAAGATCATACTCTTGGCGAGATATCTTTACATTTATAAGCTTGGCCTCAGATACTTGAAAGTCTACGGATATTTATTACGTAACCGGTTGAGGAACTCATCATCCGGTGATTCTTCTTTTGGAACAAGATCAAGGACAAAGGCATCTAGAAGCCATTCCCACACGATCTTATTCCATTCCTCAAACCTCTTAGCGTGTGAATTTTTTTTGGTATAATCTAAATCACTCTTCTTGGCAACAGAGGTTCCGTGCAGATTTTCGATTAATCCTTTCTTAGCCCTTGATTTGAACCTGTTTCAACCCTTACCTTGTGCCGTTTTTTCATCCTTCTTTCTTCTTCAATCATCTGCTCTTTGGACAATTTCTGACTAGCTCTTATCACCAGATTGATTGCGGCTTTGGTGACTTTGTGCGAGTGGCGGGTCCAGATTTTGATGTCCAGAAACCTTTCTTGCAATTGAGCTTTGTCCATGGGCCTTGTCTTCGATGTTCGGTTGGTTTCTCAGATCCTTCCCCTTTTTGGAGCACGTTGAGTGGGAAGTCGAGACCCAAAGTTGATTGACAATGCGATTTAGATCATTAGCAGATAAACACGAAGAAGCTATTAGATTACGGGCCGGTTTATGTCGGTTCTTTCTTGTTTCCATTTAGCGAGAGTGTCCAAATCATTTTGTCAAATTTCTCTTACGATAACTCGAGCCTTTTCTTTTCAAATTCGAAAAGAAGATTGATTTTGATCCTGAGAAACTTGTCATCAAGCGATTTTGTAAGCTAAAACATATGGTGGTCATAGATTGGGATCAATTTGTTTGAGGAGTTGTCTCTTCGTCGATTATCACTCCCTCAATCTCTTCTTTTCGGAGATCTTTGAGACAAGAATCGATCTCAAAAGTTGATCGATGGTGATTTATAGGAATTGGATCCATCAAATTTAGTTTTTGAGCCTCATGGTTTTTCACAAACACCAGTTCCACTTTTACGGCAGATTCACCATTTTTGTCTGTTTTGGAGCTTCTTGGAGCGATCTCGGCTTCTCTTCTTCCCGCAATTCCAACTTCTGTTGATCGGGGCTTTACAAATCGATTTATATCGAAGTAATGCGAAATCCCATCTGTTCAACAAGTAAGATAAGATCGAGAAGCTTTTTAATCTGAGATCTCTCGGTGAGGATCTCCATGACTTCTTTCTCGATGGCAGGATGGGCGACCGGTTGTGGATACATCTCATCAATCTCCCGTTCAATTCTTAGTCGACCATTTTTCGGTGATGGTCTTTGTTGATCTGGATTGAGGAATGATCATTACGTTGGATGAGATGTGGAAGCACGGGTGTCCAATCTGGTTAGGAGTTCATGGCGGGGTGAACTATTGAGAGAGATATGCTCTGCGACAAGCGGTGAATCGGCTTGAGGTAGAGGAGAAATAGATTTATCGACTTGTGCTTCTACCTCGGATCGTTCTAGCGAGCCCTCGGGTTGAGAAGCTTACTGTCGATTACATTCTTTGTTGCGCTTGTTCATTACGGCGCTTTTCTTCTCGACTCATCTTAAAGTCGGGGTAGGTTCTTTGCTTTCTTTGGCCTCTTCTCTGGGCCTTCACTGCTTTTTTCGTTTCACGTGGAGCAACCTGGTGTGGATGAGGCGGCTTCTTTGCTCTTTCCTTTCTTGATTTTTGTTGGAGTGGGCTCCGTGTCATCGGTGGCCCATATATAAGCGAAGTTGATGAAGAAGGCATTGTAGGACTTGATCCATTCCCGATTCCATTATAGCTTGGCGGTTTGTCTTTTAATACGCATTTCCAAAATTCTTTGATTCTCTTTTTTGAAAGACACTGCTGGATTCATTGACTCCAAATTTTTCGTGTTCTTGGAGCAAGATGGCTTTTTCATGTGCCAATTGATGTTCAGGCCCCATCAATTATTAAAATCTTGTACATTTTTGATGTGAAGCATCGGGCTAAATGAGATTCCCATGATCGTTCTTATTGAGAATGTAAAATGTGATCTTTTCTTTTGAGCATTGGCCGATGAATCTAATTTGTCGATGTTTAAGCCTCTCTTAAGTGATTTCTTCATCCTCAAACGTAAATGCAAGATTCGCCCTTTTAGCTTTGAGGAAAGTGATATGCGCATTTAAATCTGATTTCATCTAATGATTTATCGAAAATTCGTCTCATGGTTTTTCGTTCCACTCAAAGTCGCAAGAATTGAAGTGCTTAAATCTTTTTGGATTGCAAAAGTGAAAGCGAAGCAATATGTTTCGATCCGGCCTTCTTGATTTGTTGAATCCTCGGTGGTTCCAAACCGAAACGAACTTATCCTCAAAGATCTTCGACATAATTGCACATGATCTTTCCAAGTCCATGAGTGGCCATCTATGGTGAGATAGACTCATTAAATTTGTGCATAATCAATATCAATATCATTCCGCGGAAAACAAAACAATGAAGCAAAATTTTAGAAAAACAACTTTTTGAAAACAATGTTTTTAACGGAAAGAAAGATTCATCATTAAGCAAAAAAATGCGATTCAAATTTTCGAGAGACGATTTTGAAACGTAGAGTAAAATTTGAAGTTTTTCAATGAGAGTAATGCGAGTTTGTGAAGCGAAAAAACTCGTAAGTAAGGTTTGATGAATCTTTATAAGGCGGAGGGTACAATAAGACAAGATTTTGAAGATCAATCGTTTTGAAAAGATTATACGCTCAGATTTAGCGGTTTTGATCGTAGGGTTGGAAAAACGACGTACACAAAACTTTTGGATTTAAAAACACGATCAAGTAGCGGTTAATACATGTTAGTACACGTCACAAGGATAGTGGTAGTACAAGAAGGCAAATAAAATCGGATACGATCCGATAAATAAATAAAGAAAGAAGAAGATCGATTCTGGTTGGTGATGTTGTTATCGATCAATATTTTGTCAATGTTGATTCCACTTGTTGATCTTAATCATTCCTTTAAGCCTTAAGAAATTTCCCAACTATGATCCTTTTAAGCGATCTTCTCCGGTTGTATCGATTTGTTGAAAAATTACGCCGTCGATTTCCCTCTTTTGATCCTCCTTGATCGGTTGAAGTTCCCCCCTTCAAAAATTTCGATTATTTACATTGAGTTTCAATGAGATCTCTTAAATCGATCAAAGTAATATTTTGGTTGACCTCATATTAAGCCAATTCTTGGGATTGTTCTTTTTAAAACTTAGTCTAGAATAGTAACTTCTATTCCTAAGTAGGCGTGATTGACATGCGTAAATATAAATGCGAATCTCTCGATATGTCAATCAACCGTAAATTTATCCAAATCGGCGTGAATTCTATATTTGTCCTTTTGATGCAAATCGGATAGGCTTCTTGAACCCGACAATTGCATTTGCATCCTTGTAGCCTCTATAAAATGGACCAATGTTTTTACAACATCACCCATTCACCATACCTATCTTCTTTGTAAGAATCATGTATCTTGGTGAACCCTTGTTTCCGGTGAGACTTAAGCAAAACACTTTTACACCCTTTTATATGGTTTCATCTTCTCAAATCAACCCTTTGCATCCCTCATTCTTTGTTTTTTCTTCATCATCTTCGATTTCACATCGATTCTTTGAAAGCTTCTCTACCACCGCGTATGGATCAAATTAAACCGAGAAGACACTTCTCCTAAAAGTATGCACCTTGTGTGTCTATTGGATGACGAAACGGAACCATCGGACTTAATCGGTATAAAATATCAAAGACATGTGCCCATGAGATCGATGACCAACTCTTTGGCACACGTGCTCCAAAATTTGGAGAGCCCTACTACTCCTCCTTTTAGGGCTCCGGGCTTAAGAAATCAAGGCCTCTGTTAGCTGTAATTAATAAGAAAAAAAACGAAAATTAAAGAATAAGGACACGGATAAATCATCCAAATAATTGGAGACCCGTCGATAAAATTAAAACTAGACATCGATTGGTGAAAGTGCCATGAAAAACATGAAGGAACCAACAAAGAAGCATTACAAAATAAATTGGATTCTAGCCATGCGTTTTGTTCGAGAGAAATGAAGTATGGGAACTAGTAGATGCAGGACCCGAGCCATCAAGACGTAAACGAAATGGATCTTCAAGAACAAAGAGATGAGAAAAATGTTATCACCGAAATAAAAGGCAAGACATTTGCTAAGGGGTATTCTGTCGGAAGGAATTGATTACGATGAGACCTTTTGCACTATAATTTTGAAATTTTTTTTTCGCTTATGCTCCCAAATATATCGGATGGGCGTAAAAGTGCTTTTCTTAAGCGGGGTACTAGCGGAGGAAGTTTATGTCGAACAACCTCGGGCTTTGAAAAAAGGCAACCAAGTGTATCGTTTAAGAAAAAGCTCTTTATGGTTCAAACAGCTCATGAGATTTGGTATGATACACTCTCTCGGTTCTTGATCGAAAGTGGGTTCACTAAAGGAGCGATGGGCCGTAACCTTATTTGAATAGAAGATGGAGAAGATATTCGATGGTTCATTACGTGGGCGACATCATCTTCTTGGATCTCCAAACAAGAACCTATGTGAAAGATTCAAAAAATCGATCAAGGGAAATTCGAGATGTCCATGATGGGTCGGATGAATTACTTTCTAGGTCTCCAAGTTAAACAAAGTTCGGAAATAAAGCAAAGTACACTAGGAATATTTTGGCTAAGTTTGGAATTCAAAATAGCAAGGAAGCCAAAATTCCTATGATGATTTGGATTCAAGATGGATCCAGATGAGGCCGGTAAAAACAAATCGGAAGGAATATAGGGCTCTCATTGGATCTTTATTATACCCCGCCCGCCAACCAGATATCACCACATCAAAGAAGGAACAATAAACCTTGGTTTATTCTACCCATCGATGATAATCTAGAGCTTAGTGGGTATTCCCGATTACGATTATGGAGGTTGCAAGATCAAGAAAAATCAACCTCGAGAACATGTCGGGTTCCAAACCGATCTCGTGGTTTTCATTCAAACATCAACAACCGAATATATGGGAGAAAAGGCTCGATCGGCGGTGAGGATTACAACATTGTAGCTAAGAACGTACCTATATTACGAAGCGATAATAGTCTTTATTGCAATCACTCGAATCGGGTTCTACATACAAGATGCAAGCATGTAGATGTGGGACACCACTTCATAAGAGATCACGTTGAAAAGAAGAATATCGAATGGAAAAGATTCATCGATATATCTGAATAGTCGATATTCTAACCAAGCCACTACCGAGATCGATTCAGAGATTTATGCAATGAGCTAGGACTTCTAGATCTTGGAGAAATGTCACCGAAAATGTTTGATGGAATGCTCTGATACCAATTGATGGTCCCGTTTTGAAAACCCATTTGCACGTGCGGAAGCAAAACGCGTTTGATTCGGTGCATATAAAAGCGAGGGGGTGAGGGCAGAGTGATTCAATTTTTTTGCTTTTAAGCTCATGTGTGTGTTATGCTTTATAAACGAATGCATATGACAAGTAATGTTAAAGAACACACAATTTTATAGTGGTTCGGACAACCCGGTCCTACATCCACTCTTCCCTTTCACAAAGGGGCACCAACTTAACCGACTTAAATTTGGACTTAGATTAGTGTGTTAGTCCAACACAAGACACCAACGGATGTTTTAAGAGTTCTCACTCCAACGATCCTTAAAATTACTAGAAACCCTAGATGAAATCTTGCTAAACAACTTATCCTAACTTGGGGGTTTGGGTAAGATTGTTGAGGTTCCAACTATGAAATCTTTTCTTAGCGTATAAGCAAACTGATAGCTAGATGAAAAGATTTCTTGCTAAGAACTTATGGGATGAACACAATATAAAATAAACTTGTAGTTGTGTTCTTAGATCATGAAATCGACTATAGTTTGAGCTTCTTGATTATGTTGTTTGTCCCGGCATTTCCGTATTTCACTCGAATGTGATCCCATATTTATAGACCTTGAGATCAAAGAGCCGTTGGAGAGCAATTTGAATCTCGTGCTATTTTAGGTAAGCTTGATGTGACGTGCTTGAGAACGGCATGGTGAAAGTTTGTAGCCGTTTGAGAGAGCAACATCGAAACCCCATGATATCATTTCGGTTCATCGTGTTTCTTCCTTATTGGATGAAAGCCTTGCTTTGCGGTGTTGTTCCTCCAACTAAGGTTTGTATTCATCTTGTTAATCGCAGGCGTATGATAAGATGAAACATCGATTTTCATCTTATGAAATCTGAGCGATCGATCCACCTGATGGAGTCTTTGGCGCTGTTGACTTAGCTTCAAAAACTCGGTGATGTAGGTCTTCGGTCTTATCTTACGGAAGTCATCGATCTTCTAGTATAGAGGTTTGCTTCATGACTTCCATCGAGTTATCGGCGAGAAGTTCAATCGATCTTTAACAGTTTAGCGTTACGCTCTGTGGGATATCGAACTTTTCTTCGATTCTTGGATCGACCTTTACATATTGAGTTCCCCCTCAATATGTGACATATCTATTACATCGGTTTTTCTATACAATCATTATCAACGGTCTCCTATAGCATTAATGTAAACATTAAAAAATGGTCCTATTACATGTGTTTTTGGAACTTTCATCAAAACTATAAATTTCCCAACAAATTTTTTTGATAATGGCGCCAAAACATTAAAATATATGCACTTAGGAAGATCGATTCAGGTGGTCACTTTGAAAAGTTGTGAGCGTTTGAACTCAACGCTAGAAAATTGATGGTATCGAGAAAATCCACATTGAAAACGATGACCTTTTGAACAACCCGCTTTGATAATTAATGAAATAGAGGGGAGGGTGAATAATTGAAAAACTTTCGTCTGGATGAAAAAATTTCGATAACTAAAAATTTAAGTTTTACCCGTGAAAAACCGGTTTGTATAAATCAGATTCAAGTTTTATCTTTTTAATCGGATGGAAATCGGGTCCGTCGGATCGAATAAATCGATCTTAACTTAGAATGTATGCGCTTTAATTGCGATGTAAACGATTAATCAAAGCAAATAAAAATTAATTTAAGTGGTTTGGACAAATACATCCACTCTTCCCTTTCACAAAGGGGCACCAACTTAACCGAGCTTAACCGATGGACTTAGATTAGTGTGTTAGTCAACCACAAACCAACAGATGTTTTAAGAGTTCTCCTCCAAATCCCAGATAAATTTAGAAAAGAAAATCTTCTAAACAACTTATCCTAACTTGGGGGTTTGGGTAAGATTGTTGAGGTTCAACTATGAAATCTTTTCTTTGCGTATTCGACTGATAGCTAGATGAAAAATTTCTTGCTAAGAACTTATGGGATGAACACAATATAAAATAAATGGAAATCGACTATAGTTTGAGCTTCTTGATTTATGTTGTTTGTCCCAAACGAAGTGTGATCCCATATTTATAGACCTTGAGATCAAAGAGCCGTTGGAAAGCAATTTGAATCTCAAAGGCTATTTTATATAGCTTGATGTGGCGTGCTTGAGGAACGGCATTGAAAGTTTGTAGCCGTTTAATTTCGGTTTCATACGTGTTTCTTCCTTATTGGATGAAAGCCTTGCACAAGTGTTGTTCCTCCAACTAAGGTTAAATACGCGTATGATAAGATGAAACATCGATTTTCATTCGATCCGACTGGTCGATCCACTGATGGAGTCTTGGCGCTACCGCCGACTTAGAATGACTACTGATCTTGGTCTTATCTTACGGAAGTCATCGATCTTCTAGTATAGAGGTTTTAGCTTCATGACTTTAAGTTATATAAAGTTCAATCGATCTTTAAATTCGGGTTTAGCGTTACCTTTAATCGGATATCGACTTTCTTCCGATTCTTGAATACCTTTATAAGTTCCCCTCAATATGTGACCTATCTATTAGTTTTTCTATACAATCATTATCAATATTCCAAATAATTATTATTGGAAGTTTCCTATTATGTGTTTTTGGAACTTTCATCAAAACTATAAATTTCCCAACCAATAATAATTAATTCCAAATATCTGTTATTAATTACTTCTCCATAAATTAAATATTAAATCTAATTTAACATTTAATCAACCAACTATAATTAGTAAACAACCATTACTTATTGTGTGACCCATAGACACTCATATATCGAGCGATTAGTCAAACTAACGGTCTTAATTGAACCCTAGACAATAAATTAGACATTCTCAATATATTACATGAATCTAAAACATGGGTTATTATGATTTCCTCCTTTCATTCGCGAATACTCGATTAAGTCACATGATGAAGTGTCTATTCAAATAACTTAATCAATTTATCTGTAATCACTAATTGATCACTTATGTCATACTTGGCCACAAAGTCCAAGTTGACGTGCATTGACCAATAACTTTGATCCAATTATGATGAGAAGATGAGTATTCTCTCTAAATCCACTTTGAGGAATGAATCCTTTTCTTGGCTCAACTACCATGCACATGCACTTCGTGATGAACCCAATCCAAGTCATATCTACCCATGGAAGGGTGCAAGCGTCGATCATGGTCAAAGTTCATCACTCCACACATGTCGTGCGTGTTGACCTCAAGTCAATGGAGTATCGCATCGCTCCCACTAACCGAGACACCAGTAGACACATATAGTGGAACTACATCAAACGGTTTCTCGGATGGGTATACCTATACCCTCTAAGGTATTTGTGCATCCATCATGAGATACCTAGTATCTCGTAGTAAGTGAGATCTTACTACACTCTCTAAGAGTATGATGCAGATCGCACACCAATCTCCATTGCATCATCAATATCCCTTTCTTGATGATCCTTGATCGGGGCTATTTGAGAATCATGCTTAAGTCATCTGAGTTCTCACATACCCAATGACAATAGTGATTCAAGGGAACACAGATAAGAACAAATGCAAATGATCAAACATAATATTCTAAAAAGTGTAATGCTATACATTTAATATTAAATAAACAATAATATTAAACCAACACTGAATATTATCTGAGTATTATGTCCTTACAGTAGATTGTCCCTAGGACACTAACACTACCAGATAGGCCTAATTAAGAAACTTGGGAATTTAGGCATTGAGCTAAAAGACCAATATTTTTCATTTATGATATCCTTCAGTCGCTCCCGGATTCATATTCTGGCTTCATTGTGAACTACAATATGAGTAAGATGGATGCGACCATGCCTGAACTTCACAACGTGCTCAAGACTTTTGAGTTCACTATCACTAAGATGGTGTTCAAAAGAAGGAGCGGGTAGACAAGGATGTGTGCCTCTACTGTAACTAGAAGAGGGCACTGGAAGAAGGACTATAAGGTTCTGATTGCTAAAAGGAAGGCACTAGGTGCTTCTGGCACTAGAACATCTATGTTTGTTATTAAGATAAACATGTTCATTAATAGTGTTAACTGCTTGGTATTAGATACCGGATGTGGCTCTCACATTTATGTGAATGTGAAGGGGCTCATGTGTCTTAGGACAGTTAGGGCAGGTGAAGTCGTCTTACACGTGGAAATGAAGCAAGAGTTGCTAATTGAATGTGTGGGGCTTATGTGTTAGACTTACCCTTTGGTTTTAGATTAGAACTTAATGATTGTCATCTAGTTCTTTCTATTACTTGCAACATATATTTATTGCATTATGGATATGATGTTCTTAATATACAAAATGAGAGACTCAAACTTAGTAATCATGAAAACCCGACTTACTTATGGCATTGTAGAACTTGATCATGTAAACGAGAAAAGAATTGCAAGGTTAAGAAAGTTAAACTACTTAGCCCCATTCGACTGTGAGTCTTATGGAGATTGTGAATCTTATCTCATGGGCAAGATGATCATCAGACCCTTTTCTGGGAAAGGGGACATACCCTTTTCTAGGAAAGGGGTGCATGCCAAAGAAGTTATAGAGTTGATCTACAACGATATTTGTGGTCCATTGTCCACTCTAGCTAGGGGTCACTTCGGATACTTTATCACCTTTACTAATGATTTCTCAAGATACGGATACGTGTATCTTATGAAACACAAGTTCGAATCTTTTGAGAAATTCAAAGAGTTTAAGGCTTAAGTAGAGAAGCAACTTGGTAAGAATATCAAGACTCTTCGATCAGATCGAGGAGGTGAATACCTTAGTCATGAATTCACTTATTACTTGAAGTTACATGGAATTCAATCACAATGGACTCCTCCCGGAACCCTCAGATGAACGGTGTGTCCTAGAGGAGAAATCGAACCCTGTTACACATGGTGAGGTTCATGATGAGCTTCTCCTCTCTTCCGACATTCTTATAGGGATACGCGTGTTGGGATTATACTGGAAAGTATGCTTTTACTTTGTATAATCAAAACTGAATTTTGGACTTATTTACTGAAATAAATTGTTTATCACTGATGCTTTAAATATCATCGAATGTTACATATATTTACTGCATAACTGTTCAATAAATAATACGTGTTACATTGTAGTTAATTTAGTGATACCAGATCACAGAAGATTAAATTAACAGTCCCTTGTAACCAAAAGTACACCATTCACGACCTAGATGGAAATGAACAATCCATCGTGAAAGGTTGAAGTGTAAGGCTCAGATTGGCTTGTCTTGACCAAGAGATTACACTAGTGCATGACTGATGCACTGAATAGGACCTACAGGAGGACAAATTCTTCAGAACTGAACCAGGAAGAATTAGACCTCTGTGGTTCGTTATTTCTTAATCTTCGTCCCTTAAATAGGATCGCGTGTGGTTCGTAACTATTGCATTGACTTATCACGGGTAGAGAATCAACGAGATTCAATGCTTTTTATCTTGGGCAATATTATTGGTCACATGTGATTGCTAAGATTTAATACGGAGAATCGTGTGCAAGTACGCTTGTTCGATTTGCCCCTTGGGAGGTTCATAAGCTTTATCATACCAAATCTTGCAAGTGGAACTAGTTTCCGGTATGAGTAATAATGTTGAACCGTTCCTTTACCAAGGATAAAAAGATATTAATTAATGGAAAGCTATTTCAGTGGCTTGAATTAATTAATGGGCTAGATAATCTAAAACACGGGAAATAATAACTGGGAGCCATATTGACTTTAATATGGGTTAAGATGGATAGTGCAATATTAATTATGTAGTGGGATTAATTAATACTTATGGGCTTGAATAATATTGTGGCTCAATATTGATAATTCAAGATCCATTGGAAGGTCCAATCTTAATTCTCCTAAAGGCCCCCCAAGTAGCCCAACATAAAGTCCAATAACTGGAAAAGGTGTTTAAAAATAAAATAAATATTTGTTGCTAATTTCCTCATATTTTTCGAAAATTATGGATAAAAGGGGAGAAATATTTTCTTTGAATTTTGTTATGGAATGAAGATATGTATTCTTGGAATACAAGATTATCTCATTAAATTCAAGAAATCTCCCACTTGGTCATTCATAGAGAAATTTCGAAAATTTTGGAATATAAAGGGCAAGAAAGATTTTCTTGATTTTCTTGAAAAGATATTATGAAAGATATGTATTTCTTAAAATACAAGAATATCTCATAAATTCAAGAAGATCCAAATCTTGGATTCTTGTTCTCTAATATTTCGAAATATTCCATAACAAATAAGAGAGTGGGATTTTGTGGAATATTTTAATTATGGAGAAAAGAATATATGAGATATTCAAGATTTCTTGGAGATCAAGAAAAGATTTTTTCCTCCCTATTCCACATGAAATTTCGACCACCACCCTCTATAAATAGGGGATGAATGTTTCATTCCCAGCAACACACACGAAAATTGGTTTTTCAGAAATATATCAACGTCGATAAAATATCAAATATTTTGAAACGTCGACAAATTGTATTTTTTCGAAAAATGTCAATTGTGGGTAGTGTACAATTCCATGTGCTGGAAAAATTAGTAAATCCACAAAGGTGGTGCAACAATTTTTTATTTTTCCTTTTGTTAATTGTTCGCGAGCATCCTTCCACCGGATTGTCGAGCAAGGACTAAGGGAATACTTGGGAAGGCTTTTTGGTGTGTTTTCATCGACGAGTCCATTGTCATTCCAAGAGGTACGTTCACGTAAACTCGTAGTAATTCCGCATGCGTAGGATTTACGTGAACTGTTTATATGCATGATTTGTTGTTGAATTATTATTTGAATTAATATAGAATTAATTCATGCTAGTAATAATTATTAGAATTAAATTTGTATTTAAATATTTATCCCGAATAGATCCGTGCAATTAATTCTCCAACAACTGGTATCAAAGCCTCGGTTTCGGGCTCTGAAGTTTTAGATTGTAATTTAATTCGCTGTCATTAAATTTGAAATTGGATAGTAGAATTGCTATATCATTTTTGCAGGTATCCAATTGTCGTGGAATTTAATGTGTTTATTTAAGCATGCATATAAATTGTGGTTTTTAATTCGATTCGTTCGAATTCGTTTTGCCTCGTGAGAAAATCCACTAGTAGATTAGGATTTGTTTGATTTGATCAATGTAATAGACTAGTCTATATCTAGGTTTATTTATTTTTTGTAAATAAATTGTAACCGGATCAGAAACGGAGGCGGAGACGAAGAATTAAAGGATAAATCCAGAACCGTACGTGGACAACGTGCATCGCGCGAAACATGCTGAGGCTGAATCGGCCAAGTGGCCGGCCGGATGCTGGTGTACATCCCGGCTGCGAGCTACTTTGCGTGGCGTTTCGAGACGGAGTTCTTTTCGAGACGATCGAGTGGGAGAAATTCAAGACGGCGTTTCTTCAAGATCAAGCCAAGAAAAATCAAATTGTGACAATTGGATAATTTGTGCCCAATATGTTTATTTTTCCGCTTTGCTTGATTTATTGTTGTGATATCTTGTGCCTTATTTAATTTGTTTAAATGTGTTTGCATGAGAATTGCCCAATGAAAAATCTCACCTTCAAAAATTACTAAGTATGTTTAAATAATTAATTGACAATTTTATTCCGGATAATAAAATTGAATTAATTTTGACCTCCATGATTTATTTATTTGTGAATTCTTTTGGAGAAATTCCCCCCACGGGATGGTCAAAAGTTAGCTTTCACATGAATGAATTCCAAATTGATGATTGTGGATTATTACTAGTGGCGACGATGACCCTTCCCACGAGGCTCGTTCAAAGCAAAATAATAATTCTGTATTTAATCATGGTTATTACTTAGGTATAAAATTAATATGCATATACTTCCCCGAAGTCCCTGTCAATTTTATATTGGTCAAGTGGGAGCCAACTATTAATCTGGACATTAAAGGTTTATAACTGTTCTTGTTTATAACCTGCTTGAATGTGTTTAAATAATGACCCCCTTTGGCGTGGCTTATTTAAATTGTTTTGAGATGTTGGTTGATGCATGTTCATATTTTTTTGAGATTTTAATATGAAACATGTGATCGAACCTTGTGATATATTTATGCTTATGCATATTATTATTTATTTCAGTTCAGCATGTCGTAACCTTTTAATCCACTGCTATTATACTTAAAGTCAATAGAATAAGTATGGAAACTATATTGATTGGAAAAGGAAAATTATAATTGTCCTAACTGCACAAAAGCACAAGTGGATTCTTGACACACCAAAATCAGATGAGCCAACTGACGAGTCAAAAATGCGAGACTCGTCAGATCACCTTCGAGAGATGTCGTCGGCCGGAATTGGTGGAGGGCAAACCCGTGAGGGATTACGTCCTCAAAATTGATGGCCCATCTGAACAAACTTGAAGTTCTGAGTACAGATTATAATCTGGAGACTCAGATGAATTTGGTACTTCATTCTCTGCCCAAAAGTTTACGAGCAAGTTTGCCTCATAAGTCGATTTGTTGCAAGCTTTGGTCTCGGCAGAGATGTTGATAGGGCACCAAACTCAAGCTTTGACAAGTGGTAAATCTTCTTCATCTTCTAGGCCAAGGGATGGAAAGAAGAAGAAGGTGACCAAAGGCCATAAGCAATCAGACTCAAATGTTGCCAAGGGCAATGATAAGATGACGAATGCTGGTGGTGTCAAGAAAAATCCAAAGAGGAAGTGCTTAAGCTACGGTGAAAGAGGACAATGGAGGTTTGACTGTTCCAACCCCAAAAGGGCCGGAAAGAAAGGTAATTCTCACGCACTAATTGTTGAAACTTTTTTTTAGCGGTACAGATACTTCTCATTCGTGGGTAATTGATACGGGATCCACTAATCATGTTTGCTTCACGGGTTCAAACTGATCCGACAACTTAGTGGCAGTGAGATCCTCATCACACTAGGCGATGCTACGAGAGTGGCAGCTGAAGCAGTGGGAGAAGTGCACTGTCTTTTGAAGACGTAGTTCTAATTTTAAGAGATGTTCTTTATGTTCCCGATTTTAGAAAGAATTCACTTTCGGTTTCTAAAAATTTCGTTAATAGACACTTAGTTTCTTCTAATAAGAATGAAATCATTTCTTGAAATGATGAGTGTATCTGTTATGGGACATTGATGGAAAATCTCTAAACAATTAAGCATGCACACCACTCACTTAAATGCATCCTAAAACACATCAACTGTTTCCGATAAAAGAAAACGTGAACGAGACACTTCTATGGCATCTAAGATTGGGACATATTAATCCAAAGAGGATCCAAAGGTTGGTAGAAGCGGTGTTCCTTTGGAGTCTCTCCAAGTTGAACCAATTCCAACCTGCGAATCATGTTTGGAGAGTAAAATGACCAAGAGGGCATTCAGAGCCAAGGGAAATAGAGCCAAAGAAGTGTTAGAAATCGTTCACACGGACGTATGTGGTCCAATGTCAACCAAAGCAAGGGGAGGTTATGAGTATTTCGTCACTTTTATTGATGACTACTCAAAGAATGCGGTTATATTTTCCTTATGAAGCATAAATCGAGACCTTTGAGAAATTCAAAGAATTTAAGGCTCAAGCAGAGAATCATAGGGAAAAACGTATCAAGTCTCTACGATCCGATCGTGGAGGCAAATACCTCAGTGATGAGTTTTTGAACTACTTGTCTGATAAAGGGATTGCATCCCAGCTAACTGCACTCGGTACCCCTCAACAAAATGGGGTTGCAGAGAGAAGAAACATAAATCTTTTGGAAATGGTTAGATCTATGATGAGTTATGCGGATCTTTCCAAGTCGTTCTGGGGTCATGCCTTGGAAAGCAAGACCTACATTTCGAACTTGGTGCCATCCAAATCGGTTCCCAAAACTCCCAAAGAATTGTGGACCGAGCGCAAGCCCAGTTTGAGACACATGAAGATTTGGGGGTGTCCGGCCTACGTGTTGGACAAGGAAGCTGGTAAATTGGATCCTCAATCAGAATTAAGGTTGTTTGTGGGATACCCCGAGGGAACAAAAGGGTGTATGTTCTATGGTCCCGAAGATCAAAAGGTGGTAATAAGCACCCACTTTAGATTTTTGGAAGAAGACTATATGAACGAAAGAAGACCAGTGAGATTACCTTAAATGAGCTAAGGGGGCTAACCTCAGTGCCAACTGTACAAGATGACATACCAAACGACACACTTACACAACTGGAACCTCGTCGTAGTGGGAGGGTTGTGAAACAGCCCAAGAGATTCATGGGGATAGGAGAGTCCTCGGACTTGATCCCCGGTCAAGATGAATCAGACCCATGGACATATGATGAGGCAATCCAAAACAAGGATGCAGTTTCTTGAAAAACAACAATGAAAGCCGAAATGGGTTCTATGGATCATAACAGAGTGTGGGAGCTAGTCGAACCAGTTAATGGGGTCAAACCCATTGGTTGCAAGTGGGTGTACAAGAGAAAAAGAGGACCGGACGGGAAGGTGGAAACCTTCAAGGCAAGACTTGTGGCGAAAGGTTATACTCAGAAAGAAGGGATCGATTATGAGGAAACTTTTTCGCCCGTAGCCATGCTCAAGTCCGTCCGAATTTGCTTATCGATTGCTGCGCATCTCTACTTTGAAATCTAGCAAATGGATGTCAAAACAACTTTCCTTAACTGAAGTCTTGATGAAGAGATCTATATGCAACAACCCCAAGGCTTCATTGAAAAAGGCAAAGAACACCTAGTTTGTAAGCTCATGAAGTCCATTTACAGACTCAAACAGGCATCCAGAGCTTGGAACCAATGTTTTGATCATGTTATAAAGACTTATGGGTTTGATCAAAATGAGTTCGAAAGTTGTGTGTACAAAAAGTGTGTCGGAACTGCATTGGTATTCTTAGTACTATACATAGACGACATTCTGATCATCGGGAACGATGCAAAGGTGTTATCAGACGTAAGAGCATTGCTTTCAAAACAGTTTGATATGAAGGACTTAGGGGAAGCCACACACATCCTTGGGATCAAGATCACTCGAGATCGCAAGAAAAGGATGATAGGCTTATCGCAAGCTTCATACATAGCCACTGTCTTGAAACGATTCAGCATGCAGGATTCCAAGAAAGGCTTCGTACCTTTCAGACATGGAATCCATCTATCCAAGAAAATGTGCCCTAAGACACAAAAGGAGATAGATGACATGAAAGGCATTCCATATGCTTCGGCTGTCGGAAGCCTTATGTATGCAATGCTGTGTACGAGACTGGATATCTGCTTTGTTGTTGGCATGGTGGCAAGATATCAAAGTAACCCGGGGAAAGAACATTGGACGGCCGTTAAAAATATTCTGAAGTATCTGAAAAGAACTCGGGATAGAATGTTAATTTATCAGTCAGATAGTCTAATCCCCATCGGCTACACGGACTCGGATTTCGAATCAGACTTAGATTCCAGAAAATTTACCTTCGGTAGAATGTTTTGCATGGGGGGAGGAGCCATGACATGGAGAAGCGTCAAGCAAAAATGCGTCGCAGATTCTACCATGGAAGCCGAATATGTAGCTGCTTGCGAGGCAGCGAAAGAAGCGGTTTGGATCAAGAACTTCCTAGTGGACTTGGATGTAGTTCCGAATTTGCCTAGCAGAATCACTGTTTATTGTGACAATGTCGGAGCAGTTGCAAATTCAAGGGAACCAAGAGCCCACAAGGCCAGCAAACACATTGAAAGGAAATACCATCTTATACAAGAAATCGTTAAGAGATGAGATATAGAGGTGGCAAAAATCGCGTCAAAAGACAACCTAGCAGATCCATTCACAAAGGGTCTGCCTCAGAATACATTCGAGAGACATGTGGAAGGAATGGGTGTCAAGACCGTTGCCAATCTGCTTTGAGTATAAGTGGGAGAAATTATTAGGTTCGTGTAGGTGACATTAGATGTCACGTATTAGGAACTACACGAGACATGTTGTAGTATACTTAAAAGCAGACTTTGAGTATAAGTGGGAGATTGTTGGGATTATACTGGAAAGTATGCTTTTACTTTGTATAATCAAAACTGAATTTCAGACTTATTTACTGAAATAAATTATTTATCACTGATGCTTTAAATATCATCGAATGTTACATATATTTACTGCATAACTGTTCAATAAATAGTATGTGTTACATTGTAGTTAATTTAGTGATACCATATCACAGAAGATTAAATTAACAGTCCCTTGTAACCAAAAGTACACCATTCACGACCTAGATGAAAATGAACAATCCATCGTAAAAGGTTGAAGTGTAAGACTCAGATTGGCTTGTCTTGACCAAGAGATTACACTAGTGCATGACTGATGCACTGAATAGGACCTACAGGAGGACAAATTCTTCAGAACTGAACAAGGAAGAATTAGACCTCAGTGGTTCGTTATTTCTTAATCTTCGTCCCTTAAATAGGATCGCGTGTGGTTGGTAACTATTGCTTTGACTTATCACGGGTAGAGAATCAACGAGATTCAATGCTTTTTATCTTGGGCAATATTATGGGTCACATGCGATTGCTAAGATTTAATACGGAGAATCGTGTGCAAGTACGCTTATTCGATTTGCCCCCTTGGGAGGTTCATAAGCTTTATCATACCAAATCTTGCAAGTGGAACTAGTTTTCGGTATGGATAATAATGTTGAACCGTTCCTTAACCAAGGACAAAAGATATTAATTAATGGAAAGCTATTTCAGTGGCTTGAATTAATTAATGGGCTAGATAATCTTAAACACGGGAAATAATAACCGTGAGCCATATTGACTGTAATATGGGTTAAGATGGATAGTGCAATATTAATTATGTAGTGGGATTAATTAATATTTATGGGCTTGATTAATATTGTGGCTCAATATTGATAATTCAAGATCCATTGGAAGGTCCAATCTTAATTCTCCTAAACGCCCCCTAAGTAGTCCAACATAAAGTCCAATAACTGAAAAATGTGTTTAAAAATAAAATAAATCTTGTTGCATAATTTTCCTATTATTTTTTGAAAATTATGAATAAAAAGGGGAGAAAGATTTTCTTTGAATTTTGTTATGGAATGAAGATATGTATTCTTGGAATACAAGATTATCTCATTAAATTCAAGAAATCTCCCACTTGGTCATTCATAGAGAAATTTCGAAAATTTTGGAATATAAAGGGCAAGAAAGATTTTCTTGATTTTCTTGAAAAGATATTTTGAAAGATATGTATTTCTTAAAATACAAGAATATCTCATAAATTCAAGAAGATCTAAATCTTGGATTCTTGTTCCCTAATATTTCGAAATATTCCATAACAAATAAGAGAGTGGGATTTTGTGGAATATTTTAATTATGGAGAAAAGAATATATGAGATATTCAAGATTTCTTGGAGATCAAGAAAAGATTTTTTCCTCCCTATTCCACATGAAATTTCGACCACCACCCTCTATAAATAGGGGATGAATGTTTCATTCCCAGCAACACACACGAAAATTGGTTTTTCGGAAAAATATCAGCGTCGATAAAATATCAAATATTTTGAAACGTCGACAGATTGTATTTTTTCGAAAAACTTCAATTGTGAGTAGTGTACAATTCCATGTGCTGGAAAAATTAGTAAATCCACAAAGGTGGTGCAACAATTTTTTATTTTTCCTTTTGTTAATTGTTCGCGAGCATCCTTCCACCGGATTGTCGAGCAAGGACTAAGGGAATACTTGGGAAGGCTTTTTGGTGTGTTTTCATCGACGAGTCCATTGCCATTCCAAGAGGTACGTTCACGTAAACTCGTAGTAATTCCGCATGCGTAGGATTTATGTGAACTGTTTATATGCATGATTTGTTGTTGAATTATTATTTGAATTAATATAGGATTAATTCATGCTAGTAATAATTATTAGAATTAAATTTGTATTTAAATATTTATCCCGAATAGATCCGTGCAATTAATTCCCCAACAACTGATATCAAAGCCTCGATTTCGGGCTCTATACAATTGAGTGTATCTGTTATGGGACATTGATGGAAAATCTCTATACAATTAACTGTGCACACCACTCACGAAATGCATCCTATAACACATCAACTATTTCCGATAAAAGAAAACGTGAACGAGATACTTCTATGGCATCTAAGATTGGGACATATTAATCCAAAGAGGATCCAAAGGTTGGTAGAAGCAGGTTCACTGAAGTCTCTCCAAGTTGAACCAATTCCAACCTGCGAATCATGTTTGGAGAGTAAAATGACCAAGAGGGCATTCGGAGCCAAGGGGAATAGAGCCAAAGAAGTGTTAGAAATCGTTCACACAGACGTATGTGGTCCAATGTCAACCAAAGCAAGGGGAGGTTATGAGTATTTTGTCACTTTTATTGATGACTACTCAAGGTACGGTTATATTTTCCTTATGAAGCATAAATCCGAGACCTTTGAGAAATTCAAAGAATTTAAGGCTCAAGCAGAGAATCATAGGGAAAAACGTATCAAGTCTCTACGATCCGATCGTGGAGGCAAATACCGCAGTGATGAGTTTTTGAATTACTTGTCTGATAAAGGAATTACATCCCAGCTAACTGCACCCGGAACCCCTCAACAAAACGGGGTTGCAAAGCGAAGAAACAGAACTCTTTTGGAAATGGTTAGATCTATGATTAGTTATGCAGATCTTCCCAAGTCTTTCTGGGGTCATGCCTTGGAAACAGCAGCCTACATTCTGAACTTGGTGCCATCAAAATCGGTTCCCAAAACACTCAAAGAATTGTGGACCGGGCGCAAGCCCAGTTTGAGACACATGAAGATTTGGGGGTGTCCGGCCTACGTGTTGGACAAGGAAGCTGGTAAATTGGATCCTCGATCAGAATTAAGGTTGTTTGTGGGATACCCCGAGGGAACAAAAGGGTGTATGTTCTATGGTCCCGAAGATCAAAAGGTGGTAATAAGCACCCACTTTAGATTTTTGGAAGAAGACTATATGAACGAAAGAAGACCCAGAAGTGAGATTACCTTAAATGAGCTAAGGGGGCTAACCTCGATTCTAATGCATAAGATGACATACCAAACGACACACTTACACAACCAGGAACCCTCGTCAGTAGTGGGAGGGTTGTGAAAAGCTTGACCCGAGAGATTCATGGGGATAGGAGAGTCCTCGGACTTGATCCCCGGTCAAGATTTAATCGACCCATGGACATATGACGAGGCAATCCAAAACAAGGATGCAGTTTCTTGGCAAACAACAATTAAAGCCGAAATGGGTTCTATGGATCATAACAGAGTGTGGGAGCTAGTCGAACCACTTAATGGGGTCAAACCCATTGGTTGCACGTGTGGTTGGTAACTATTGCTTTGACTTATCACGGGTAGAGAATCAAAGAGAATCAATGCTTTTTATCTTGGGCAATATTATTGGTCACATGCGATTGCTAAGATTTAATACGGAGAATCGTGTGCAGAAACGCTTGTTCGACGATTTGCCCCCCTTGGGAGGTTCATAAGCTTTATCATACCAAATCTTGCAAGTGGAACTAGTTTAGGTATGGATAATAATGTTGAACCGTTCCTTAACCAAGGACAAAAGATATTAATTAATGGAAAGCTATTTCAGTGGCTTGAATTAATTAATGGGCTAGATAATCTTAAACACGGGAAATAATAACCGGGAGCCATATTGACTGTAATATGGGTTAAGATGGATAGTGCAATATTAATTATGTAGTGGGATTAATTAATATTTATGGGCTTGAATAATATTGTGGCTCAATATTGATAATTCAAGATCCATTGGAAGGTCCAATCTTAATTCTCCTAAAGCCCCCCTAAGTAGCCCAACATAAAGTCCAATAACTGAAAAAGGTGTTTAAAAATAAAATAAATCTTGTTGCATATATTTCCTATTATTTTTCGAAAATTATGAATAAAAAAGGGAGAAAGATTTTCTTTGAATTTTGTTATGGAATGAAGATATGTATTCTTGGAATACAAGATTATCTCATTAAATTCAAGAAATCTCCCACTTGGTCATTCATAGAGAAATTTCGAAAATTTTGGAATATAAAGGGCAAGAAAGATTTTCTTGATTTTCATGAAAAGATATTATGAAAGATATGTATTTCTTGAAATACAAGAATATTCATAAATTCAAGAAGATCCAAATCTTGGATTCTTGTTCCCTAATATTTCGAAATATTCCATAACAAATAAGAGAGTGGGATTTTGTGGAATATTTTAACTATGGAGAAAAGAATATATGAGATATTCAAGATTTCTTGGAGATCAAGAAAAGATTTTTTCCTCCCTATTCCACATGAAATTTCGACCACCACCCTCTATAAATAGGGGATGAATGTTTCATTCCCAGCAACACACATGAAAATTGGTTTTTGGAAAAAATATCAGCGTCGATAAAATATCAAATATTTTGAAATGTCGACAGATTGTATTTTTTCGAAAAACGTGAATTGTGAGTAGTGTACAATTCCATGTGCTGGAAAAATTAGTAAATCCACAAAGGTGGTGCAACAATTTTTTATTTTTCCTTTTGTTAATTGTTCGCGAGCATCCTTCCACCGGATTGTCTAGCAAGGACTAAGGGAATACTTGGGAAGGCTTTTTGGTGTGTTTTCATCGACGAGTCCATTGCCATTCCAAGAGGTACGTTCACGTAAACTCGTAGTAATTCCGCACGCGTAGGATTTACGTGAACTGTTTATATGCATGATTTGTTGTTGAATTATTATTTGAATTAATATAGGATTAATTCATGCTAGTAATAATTATCAGAATTAAATTTGTATTTAAATATTTATCCCGAATAGATCCGTGCAATTAATTCCCCAACAACGCGTTACAAACCTCAATTTACATTCTGAATAGGATTCCATCTAAATCGGTTGAGCATACACCATATGAACTATGGATTGTCAAGAAGCCAACTTTTACACATATCAAACATGGGGTTGCCCCGTGATTGTGAAAAGAATGCTTACCGACAAGTTGGAATCCAAAGGTGAAAAGGGTTACTTTGTGAGATATCCTAAGGAAACTAAAGGATATTGTATACCAAGTTCCTCAAAGAAGACTATGTCTTTAAGGAACAAGGTCGTAAGCTGATAGAACTTGAAGAAATTCATTAACCACAAATTAACAAAAAGACTGATATCTTGTCAAAGCAACATGACAAGGAATCAGTGGGAGCATTCAGCAACTTTCACGGTGGGAGTCTTTCACTAGGTGATCGTCTTTCAACCAGTGGGAGCGTAATTGGAGTATGCTTGCCAGTGCAAGAACCTCCAAGTGGGTTGAATGAGAACAACATAGTTAAAACTCCCGCCCAAGAGACATCTGAAAGTGTAGCTCTTGAGGACTCTCCAGACATTGATGAAATCGATGCACCACAAAATTTTCACGATTAGAATTTACAGCCTGTTGGGGAATGGATTGCCCGGATCTATTCGGGATGAATATTTAAATACAAATTTAATTCTAACAATTATTACTAGCATGAATTAATCCTACATTAATTCAAATAATAATTCAACAACAAATCATGCATACAAATTCGTCACATAAATCCTACGCATGCGGAATTGCTAGGAGTTTACGTGAACTAACCTCTCGGAGTAACAACCGTTGAGAAGATGGATCCCGTTCACAGGAACACACCAAAAGACCTTCTCAAATATTCCCTCGTCCTTGTCCAACAATCCGGTGGTAGGATGCTCGCGAACAATTAAGAAAAGGAAAATAAAATTATGTTGCACCACCTTTGTGGATTTCTAATTTTTTTCAACACATGGAATTGCTTGGGGATGAATAATTCATCTCCTATTTATAATACTAGGGGTGGTCGAAATTTTGGCTTAGGAATAAGATGGGAAAATATTTTTCTTGATCTCCAAGAAATCTTGAATATATCCAATATATTCTTTTCTCCATAATTAAAATATTCCACAAAAATCCCACCTCCTTATATTAAGGGGTTTTCGAAAATTTCTAATTAAATATGGAAGAAATAGGATCTTTGACTTTTCTTGAATTTATGGGATAACCTTGTATTCCAAGAATACATATTCCATAAAATCTTTCCAAGAAAATCTTTTCTCTTTCTTCCTTTAATTATTTTCGAAAATCATGGAAAAAATAGGCAATAATAATTTATTTTATTTTAAACACCTTTTTCAGTTATTGGACTTTATCTTTGGGCTACTTGAGGGCCTTTATGAGAATTAAGATTGAACCTTCCAATGGACCTTGAATTTCCAATATTGAGCCACAGTATTATTCAAGCCCATAAATATTAATTAATCTCACTACATAATTAATATTCCACTATCCATCTTAACCCATATTACTGTTAATATGGCTCCCGATTATTATTTTCCGTGTTTAAGATTATCCAGTCCATTAATTAATTTAGGCCACTGAAATAACTTCATATTAATTAACATCTTTTTCCTTGGTCAAGGAACGGTTCAACATTATTATCCATACCGGAAACTAATTCTACTTGCAAGATTTGGTATGATAAATCTTCTGAGCCTCCCAAGGGGACAAATCAAACAAGGAGCACTTGCACACGTTTCACCGTATTAAATCTTAGCAATCGTCGTGTAACCAATAACATTGCCCAAGATACAAAGTATTGAATCTCACTGATTCTCTTCCCATCATAAGTCAAAGCAATGATTATTGATTTCACACGATCCTATTTAAGGGACGGAGATTAAAAAATAATGAACCACTGAGGTCTAATTCTTCTATATTCAGTACTGAAGAATTTATCCTCATGTAGGTCCTATTCAGTGCATCATAATGCACTAGTGCAATCTCTTGGTCAAGACAAGTCAATCTGAGCCTTACACTCAAACCTTTCACGATGGTTTATTCATTTCCATCTGGGTTGTGAATTCTGTACGTTTAGTTACAAGGGACTGTTAATTTAATCTTATGTGATCTGGTATCACTAAATTAACTACAATGTAACACGTACTATTTATTGAACATTTATGCAGTAAATATATGTAACATTCAATGATATTTAAAGCATCAGTGATAAATAATTTATTTCTGCAAATAAGACGGAAATTCAGTCTGGTTATACAAAGAAAAAGCATACTTTCCAGTATAACCCCAACAATCTCCCACTTATACTCAAAGTCTGCTTTTTAAGTATACTACAGCATGTCTTGTGTAGAATCTACGTGACATCTAATGTCACCTACACAAACCTTATACTCAAAGCAGATTGGCAACGGTCTTGACACCCATTCCTTCCACATGTCTCTCGAATGTATTCTGAGGCAGACCATTTGAGAATGGATCTGCTAGGTTGTCCTATGACGCGATCTTTACCACCTCTATATCTCCTCTCTTAACGATTTCTCGTATAAGATGGTATTTCCTTTCAATGTGTTTGCTGGCCTTGTGGGCTCTTGGTTCCCTTGAATTTGCAACTGCTCCGACATTATCACAATAGACCGTGATGGTGCTGTGCAAATTCGGAACTACGTCCAAGTCCACTAGGAAGTTCTTGAACCAAACCGCTTCCTTCGCTGCTTCACAAGTAACTACATACTCGGCTTCCATGGTAGAATCTGCGATGCATTTCATCTTAACACTTCTCCATGTCATGGCTCCTCCCCCCATGCAAAACACATTACCCGAGGTAGATTTTCTGGAATCTAGGTCTGATTGGAAATCCGAGTTCGTGTATTCGATGGGAATCAGAATGTCTGACTGATAAACCAACATTCTATCGCGAGTTCTCTTCAGATACTTCAGAATGTTTTTTACTACTGAGTCCAATGTTCTTTCCCCGGATTACTCTGATATCTTACTATCATGCCAATGACAAAACAGATATCTGGCCTCGTGCACAGCATAGCATACATGAGGCTTCCGACAGCCGAAGCATAAGGAATGTCTTTCATGTCATCTATCTCCCTTTGCGTCTTCAGGCACATTTTTTGGATAGATGTATTCCATGTCTGAAAGGCACAAAGCCCTTCTTGGAATCTTGCATGCTGAATCGCTTCAAGACAGTGTCTATGTACGAAGCTTACGATAAGCCTATCATCCTTTTATTACGATCTCGAGTGATCTTGATCCCAAGGATGTGACCGGCTTCCCCTAAGTCCTTCATATCAAATTGTTTTGACATCCATGCCCTTACGTTTGACAAAACCTTTACATCGTCTCCGATGAGCAGAATATCGTCCACATATAGTACTAAGAATATCAATGCAGTTTCGACACGCTTTTTATACACACAACTTTCGAACTCATTTTGATCGAACCCGTAAGACTTTATAACCTGATCAAAACATTGGTTCCAAGCACGTGATGCTTGCTTTAGTCCGTAGATGGACTTCTTGAGCTTGCAAACTAGATGTTCTTGGCCTTTTTCAATGAAGCCTTCGGGTTGTTGCATATAGATATCTTCTTCAAGACTTCCATTTAGAAAAGCTGTCTTGACATCCATTTGCCAGATCTCAAAATCGAGATGCGCAGCTATCGACAAGAGAATACGAATGGACTTAAGCATAGCTACAGGTGAAAAAGTTTCCTCATAGTCGATCCCTTCTTTCTGAGTGTAACCTTTTGCCACAAGTCTAGCCTTGAAGGTCTCTACACTCCGTCCGGTCCTCTTTTCCTCTTGTATACCCACTTGCAATCAATGGGTTTGATCCCATTAAGTGGTTCGACTAGCTCCCACACCTTATTATGATCCATAGAACTCATCTCGGCTTCCATTGATGTTTGCCAAGAAACCGCATCCTTGTCATGGATTGCCTCATTGTATGTCCATAGGTCTGATTCATTCTCACAGGGGACCAAGTCTGACGACTCTCCTATCCCCATGAATCTCTCAGGCTGTCTGACAACCCTCCCACTATGACGAGGTTCCGGTTGTGTAAGTGTGTTGTTTGGTATGTCGACTTGTACAGTTGGCTTTGAGGTAAGCCCCTTTAGCTCATCCAAGGTAATCTCACTTCTGGGCTTTTTATCGTTCATATAGTCTTCTTCCAAAAATCTAAAGTGCGTACTAATTATCACCTTTTGATCTTCGGGACCATAGAACATGCACCCTTTCGTTCCCTCGGGGTACCCTATAAACAGCCTTAATTGTGATCGTGGATCCAATTTACCGGCCTCCTTGTCCAACACGTATGCCGAACACCCCCAGATTCTCATGTTTCCTAAACTGGGCTTGCGCCCGGTCCACAACTCTTTAGGGATTTTGGGAACCGATTTAGATGGCACCAAGTTTAGAATGTAAGACATTGTTTCCAAGGCGTGACCCCAAAACGATTTGGGTAGATCCGCATAACTCATCATTGACCTGACCATTTTTAAAAGAGTCATGTTTCTTCGTTCTGCAACCCCGTTTTGTTGAGGGGTTCTGGGTGCAGTCAACTGGGATATAATCCCTTCATCTGACAAGTAGTTCAAAAATTCATCGTTGAGGTATTCGTCTCCACGATCAGATCGTAGAGACTTGATACGTTTTTCCTATGATTCTCTGTTTGAGCCTTAAAATCCTTGAATTAATCAAAGGGTCTCAAATTTATTCTTCATAAGGAAAATGTACCTAAATTTTGAGTAATCATCAATCAAAGTAACGAAATACTCATAACCTCCTCTTGCTTTGATTGAAATTGAACCACATATGTTAGTGTGAATGATCTCTAACACTTCTTTGACTCTATTCCCCTTGGCTCCAAATGCCCTCTTGGTCATTTTACCCTCCAAACGTGATTCGCAAATTGGAAATGGTTCAACCCGGAGAGACTCCAATGAACAATCTTGAACTAACCTTTGGATCCTCTTTGGATTAAAATGACCTAGTCATAGAAGTGTTTCGTTCACATCTGCTGAACATTTTATTTTATTGCTTGAAATAGTCGATGTGTTATAGGATGCATTTTGCGAGTGGTGTGCACATATAATAGTATAGAGATTGTTCATCAATGTCCCATAAAAGATACACTCATCATTCCGATAAATGATGTCATTCTTATTAGAAGAAACTCAGTATCCATCAAAAGAATTTTAGAAACTGAAAGTGAATTCTTTCTAAAACTGGGAACATAAAGAACGTCTCTTAAAACTAAAATTCTATCACTAAAAGATAAATGCACTTGTCCCACTGCTTTAAACACTACTTACGTAGCACTGCAGTACCTGCTACTCATGTAGCACTGCAGTAACCGCTACTTACGTAGAATTGCAATAACCGCTAATTACGTAGCATTGCAATAATTGTTACTTACGTAACATTGCTCAGTGTGATGAGGATCTCACTCCCATTAAGTTATTGGGTCCGCTTGAACTCGTGAAGCAAACATGATCAGTGGATTCCGTATCAACTACCCACGAATGAGAAGTATACGCCGTTAAATAAGTTTCAACAACTAGTGCGTGAAAATTACCTCTCTTTCCGGCCTCTTTTGGGCTTGGAACAGGCTAACCTCTATTGTCCTTTATTTCACCGCAATTGAAGCACTACCCCTTTGGATTTTCCTTGACACCATCAGTATCCCTCATCTTATCATTGCCCTAGGTAATAATTGAGTCTGATTGCTTATGGCTTTTGGTCCTCGTCTTCCTTTTGCCTTCCCTTGGCCTAGAAGATGAAAACGGACCACTTTTCGTCGATGCTTGAGTTTGGTGCCCCATCAACGTTTCTACCGAGACCAAAGATTGCAACAAATTAGCTAGCGAGGCTAAACTGCTCAAAACTTTTGGGAAGAGAGTGGAGTACCAAAACAATCAGGGTCTCCAGATCATAATTTGTACCCAGAACCTCAAGTTTGTTCAGATGAGCCATCAATTTTGAGGACGTAATCCCTTACAGGGTTGTCCTCCACCATTTTCAGCGACAACATCTCTCGCAAGGTGATCTGATGAGTCCCGTGTTTTTGACTCGTTAGTTGGCTCATCTGGTTTTTTTGGTGTGTCAAGAATCCACTTGTACTTTTGTGCAGTTAGGACAATCATAAGTTTTCGTTTCCAATAAACATAGTTTCCTATACAATTCTATTGACTTTAAGTATATTAACAGTGGATTAAAAGGTTGCGACATGCTGAACTGAAATAAATAACTATTGTAAAAGTACAAACATATCACATAGTTCGATCACATGTATCATATTAAAATCTCCAAAAAATATGAACATGCATCAGCCAACATCTCAAAACAGTTTAAATAAGCCACGTGGGGCGGGTCATTATTTAAACACATTCAAGCAGGTTACAAACAAGAAAACAGTTACAAACCTTTAATATACAAATTAATAGTTGGCTCCTACTTGACCAATATAAAATTGACAGGGACATCGAGGAAGCATATGCATATCAATTTTATACCTAAGTAATAACCATGATTAAATACATAATTATTATTTCGTTTTGAACGAGCCTCGTGGGGAGGATCATCGTCGCCACTAATAATAATCCACAATCATCTGTTTGGAATTTATTCATGTGAAAGCTATCTTTTGGCCGTCCCGTGGGGAGAATTTCTCCAAAAGAATTCACAAATAAATAAATCATGGAGGTCAAAATTAATTCAATTTTATTATCCGGAATAAAATTGTCAATTAATTATTTTTAAAACATACTTAGTAATTTTCGAAAGTGAAATTTTTTTAAAAATAATTTCTCATGCATCGCATATTCAAACATAATTAAATACGCACGAAAAATAAGGCAAACATCAAAACAAAAAAAAATAAACACATTGGGCACATATATCCAATTGTCACGGTTAATTTTTCTCATGTCTTGATCTTGAGAAATTGTCTTCATGGCCTTCATCGTTCGTCTTGAAAAGCTCCATCTCGACCGCAATATTTTCTTTAGAAAATCCTCCGTCTAGGCCCGAAACGACGTCCGACATTGGGTAGCTCACGGCCCAGAACACGTATTCGCGTGCGCCCGTACGCATGCCCGCGTCCAGTCCGGCCATCCCCTCCCATCACTGGGCGGCTCTCGACAGCCCGTCGGGTTCAGGCGTGTCTTTGTCTTGCGCAGCGCCGCCGTCGCGGGCGAGGCGGATCTGCGACGCGCTCCCCGCGCTTCGCCCGCATCGATTCATGACCTCACCTTTCGCCCGTCTGCCGGCCAGCTTTCGTCTTCGTCTGTGCCAGACTCCGTCGCGTCCGTCCCGTCCGCGCTGCCACTTTGAAGTTCCGCCTGTTCCACCTCGGCTTCCACTTTGGGCTTGCACCCGCGTGTGTCGAGCGCCTCTCAGCAAACCCCGTGCGCGACCTCCTAGCACCTCGTGCTTTAGCTCGCGTACGTCCGGGCACTTGGTCCTTCGTCTTCATTCTCGATCCGGTTGCAATTTATTTACAAAAAATAAATAAACCTAGATCTAGACTAGTCTATTACATTGATCAAATCAAACAAATCCTAATCTACTCGTGGATTTTCTCACGAGGCAAAACGAATTCGAACAAATCGAATTAAAAAAAAACAATTTAAATGCATGCATAAATAAACATTCATCAAATACCATAACAATTGGATACCTGCAAAAAAGATCTAGCAATTCTACTATCCAATTTCATATTTAATGAACAACGAATTAAATTACAATCTAAAGTTCAGAGCCCAAAACCAAGGCTCTGATACCAGTTGTTGGGGAATGGATTGCCCGGATCTATTTGGGATGAATATTTAAATACAAATTTAATTCTAACAATTATTACTAGCATGAATTAATCCTACATTAATTCAAATAATAATTCAACAACAAATCATGCATACAAATTCGTCACATAAATCCTATGCATGCGGAATTGCTAGGAGTTTACGTGAACTAACCTCTCGGAGTGATAACCGTTGAGAAGATGGATCCCGTTCACAGGAACACACCAAAAGACCTTCTCAAGTATTCGCTCGTTCTTGTCCAACAATCCGGTGGTAGGATGCTCGCGAACAATTAACAAAAGGAAAATAAAATTATGTTGCACCACCTTTGTGGATTTCTAATTTTTCCAACACATGGAATTGCTTGGGGATGAAAAATTCATCCCTTATTTATAATATACTAGAGGTGGTCGAAATTTTGGCTTAGGAATAAGATGGGAAAATCTTTTTCTTGATCTCCAAGAAATCTTGAATATATCCAATATATTCTTTTCTCCATAATTAAAATATTCCAAAAAAAATTCACCTCCTTATATTAAGGGGTTTTCGAAAATTTCCAATTAAATAGGGAAGAAATAGGATCTTTGACTTTTCTTGAATTTATGGGATAACCTTGTATTCCAAGAATAAATATTCCATAAAATCTTTCCAAGAAAATCAAGAAAATCTTTTCTCTTTCTTCCTTTAATTATTTTCGAAAATCATGGAAAAAATAGGCAACAATAATTTATTTTATTTTAAACACATTTTTCAGTTATTGGACTTTATCTTTGGGCTACTTGAGGGGCCTTTAGGAGAATTAAGATTGGACCTTCCAATGGACCTTGAATTTTCAATATTGAGCCACAATATTATTCAAGCTCATAAATATTAATTAATCCCACTACATAATTGATATTGCACTATCCATCTTAACCCATATTACTGTTAATATGGCTCCCGGTTATTATTTCCCGTGTTTAAGATTATCCAGTCCATTAATTAATTTAGGCCACTGAAATAGCTTCATATTAATTAACATCTTTTTCCTTGGTCAAGGAACGACTCGACATTATTATCCATACCGGAAAATAATTCCACTTGCAAGATTTGGTATGATAAATCTTCTGAGTCTCCCAAGGGGACAAATCAAACAAGGCGAACTTGCACATGTTTCACCGTATTAAATCTTAGCAATCGTCGTGTAACCAATAACATTGCCCAAGATACAAGGTATTGAATCTCACTAATTCTCTTCCCATCATAAGTCAAAGCAATGGTTATTGGTTCCACACGATTCTATTTAAGGGACGTAGATTAAGAAATAATGAACCACTGAGGTCTAATTCTTCTATATTCAGTACTGAAGAATTTATCCTCCTGTAGGTCCTATTCAGTGCATCATAATGCACTAGTGCAATCTCTTGGTCAAGACAAGCCAATCTGAACCTTACACTTCAACCTTTCACGATGGTTTGTTCATTTTCATCTAGGTTGTGAATTCTGTACTTTTAGTTACAAGAGACTGTTAATTTAATCTTCTGTGATCTGGTATCACTAAATTAACTACAATGTAACACGTACTATTTATTGAACAGTTATGCAGTAAATATATGTAACATTCAATGATATTTAAAGCATCAGTGATAAATAATTTATTTAAGCAAATAAGACAGAAATTCAGTCTGGTTATACAAAGTAAGAGCATACTTTCCAGTATAACCCCAACACAGCCTGCACAACCACAACTCCGTAAATCAATTAGGAATCATAATCCGCCCATTAGATACGGTTACCTCTTGGAGGAATTCGATAAATGGACATACCAGATAAGAATGATCCTACTACTTATTCTGAAGCAATATCAAATATTGATTCAGGGAAGTGGCATGAAGCCATGAAATCCGAGATGGACTCGATGTACACCAACCAAGTCTGGGACTTGGTTGAGTTGTCTAAAGGGGTTAGACCCATATGTTGTGATTGGGTCTTCAAGTGTAAGACTAATGCAAATGACAAAGTACAAACTGACAAATCTAGGTTGGTGATGAAGGGTTATAGTCAATGCGAAAGCACTGACTGTGACGAGACCTTCTCACCAGTTGCAAAGATCAAGTCTATTTGAATTTTACTTGCGATAGCAGACCACTTTGATTATGAGATTTGGCAGATGGATGTCAAAACAGCTTTCCTCAATGGAAACATTGATAAGGAAGTGTTTATGACTCAACCGAAAGTTTTTATGTCTAGAACAAATTCTAATCTAGTATGCAAGCTAAAGATATCCATTTATGGATTGAAGCAAGCTTCTAGGAGTTGGAATATCCAATTTGATGAATTTATCAAGTCCTTTTGACTTCATCAGAAATTCGGAAGATCCTTGCGCGGGAAGAATATTGTTTTCATAGTCGTATATGTCGACGACATATTGATTGTGAGAACCGATATCCCATTAATACAGTCCCTTAAAGATTGGTTGTTAAAGACCTTCATGATGAAGGATCTTTATGAAGCCTGCTACATCCAAGGGATCAAGATCCACAGGGATAGATCCAAGAGGATGTTGAGGCTGTCACAGTCCACCCATATAGACAATGTGTTGAAGTGTTTTGCGATGGAGAACTCTAAGAGAGAGTCTCCACCGGCAAGTCATGGGATAAAGCTGTCAAAGAATGATTGTCCTTCTAGTGAAGTTGATATCAAACACATGAAAGATGTCCCATATGCATCTGCAATTGGGTCAATCATGTACGCCATGACTTGCACTAGGCCCAATGTGGTCTACGCTATCAGCGTCAATGGTAGATACCAAAAAAATCCGGGTGAATCTCACTGGATTGCTGTCAAAGTCATTCTGAAGTATCTTAGATGAACTAAAGAATGTCTCTTTGTCTATAGTGGACAGTCAAGACTAGTAATGACTGGTTAAGATGACGCAAGTTTCCAATTTGATTGTAAATCACAGTCAGGTTACGTTTAACTCTCAATGATGAGGCGGTCAATTGGAATAGTTCCAAGCATGTCGACCGCAGATTCAACAGCCAAAGTTGAGTACATTGTTGTATCAGAAGCCTCAAGAAGGCTGTCTAGATTTTATAGTTCTCAAGAGTACTAGGGGTAGTTCTGAGTGCTAGTTGTCTAATAAAATTGTATTAAGACAACGTTGGTGCGAACGCGCAAGCAAAGGAACCGAGTTCAACAAACAGAAACAAGCATGTACCTAGACTTATCATTTGATCCTAGAGATCATAAGGATATGAGAAATGGAATTAAAATGTATTCCCAAATATTTAATTTGGAGGATCATTTCACCAAAACACTGAGTGTTCATGTACACACTAGACATTTGATGGTCTAGGGGTTAGACATGTAGGTGATTGACTCTAGTCCAAGTGGGAGATTGTTAGTGTTAGTGTCCTAGAGACAATCTATTGTAAGAACATAATACTAGATGATATTCAGTTTGACTTAATATTATAGTTCATTTAATATTAATGTATGGCAATACACTTGTTTGATATTATGTTTAATTGTTTGCATTTATTCGTACAAGTGTTCCCATAAGTCATTGTTGTCATTGAGGTTGTGAGAACTCAGATGACTTAAGCATGATTCTCAAATAGCCCCGATCAAGGATCATTAAGAATAGGATATTGATGATGCAATTGCGATTGGTGTGCGATATGCATCATACTCTTAGAGAGTGTAGTAAGATCTCACTTACTACGTGCCTTGATTCTCGGCATTAGAGTAAGATCGCCAAAACCAGTCCAGCTACATCCCACTACCTTCTCCAGTTCTGACTCAAAGAGCCATCTATTCTCAAATCTAAACCCACGTTTCCGAGTACGAGCAACAGCAGGTGTAGTGTCTAGCAAGATTGGGTTATGATCTGAGATCGGCGCCAATAGGTTATGCAACGTTGCATGTGGGAAAAGTAAGTGCCAAGCTTGATTACCCATCGCCCTATCCAGGCGTTCTTCCACCAAATTATCTGTATTAATGCCCCTAAACCAAGTAAAATTATAACCACTAAGAGGAACATCAACTAATTGGGAATCTGCAATGGCATCCCGAAAACCTCGAAAAAGCCACTAGGGGTGACTAACTCTACCCCGTTTATCCTCTGGATTTAGTAGATCATTAAAATCCCCATTAACCACCCAAGGAAGATCGTAAGCCGCCGTCAACCGACGCAATAGGTTCCACGAAAGTTGGCGTCGACCCCGATCTGGGAAGCCATAAAATCCTGTAACACATCATTCAACCCCATTATCCACAACCAACATATCAAGGTGATTATTAGAATAACTCAAAACCGAAGAATTTATATTATAATTCCATAAAATAGCCAGGCCGCCGCTTCGGCCAACACAGTCAACGGAAAGACAATCCAAATAACGAAGGGAATTTATACATTAGTTATTTAAGCGTGGGGATTGAGATTTTCATACTCATGCTAGGCTAATTTATTTCTCTAGTTCAAGAAGGCGTGGAGCTTTTGTTATGATTTTATTCTCGATTAATTAATAACGAATTTCTTAACTTTTCTCTTTGATTTCTTCGTTATTTGATTTATGCTTTGCATGTTTAGTTAATGAGCCATCCAAATATTTCTTTTAATTAATTCTAGCTAGATTACCAGTATAATCCGTAATTGTTATATTTGTGTAATCGAAGTGGCAAATAGGGCAGAACACCCTAGGGATAACGAAGTCTAGATTGTATGATTCAAACGTTTCGCTTTAATGCATTCTAAGAATTGAATCTCAAATATATGTTTTGGGGTTATTCATTAGAATATGTTAATTAGGGGTCGTACTTTCTAATTAATTAAACATAAGAAACAATTCATACTAATTTGGTCGTACCACTAGTCTATGGGCAAGATTCAAAAAAGAGTTGAGATTTCTGTCAATTTTAATAGTGTGTGAGAATCACTCAAAGGGAAGCAAATACGAGAACTGGAATTTCTCTTTTTATTGTTTTGGGTGTTAATTATATTGTTTTCTAAACAACCACCCAAACCCCTCCCATTTAATTGCTTTAAATAACACGAACTATTTAATTAAATTTGTGTAAGATCGATCGTTACTTATCCTACTGCATAGTGGATTGGTTAAGGTAAATTTTAATATATTTTTGGTTGCTGGCGATAACACACCAAATTTTGGCACCGTTGCGGGGAGTAGTTTATAATTTTGTTGAACTTTTTGTGTTAAATAAATTTTTAAAAAATCTGTTAAAAAAAAAGAATTTTGTTTCAGAAAACAAAACTAACACTGGCCCCATCAGTGTTCTGTTTTTTATTTACGCTTAATTTTTTTTTTTCCTTTCTTTTTTTGATCTATATTGCATAGTGTTGTTTGTAGTTGTGGTTTTGGTAGGAGTATGATTCCTAGGTTGAGCCAACGAAAATAAACAAAGGTGCTGATTGGGAGGCAACCCAACTTTTTTTTTTCTTTTTTATACTTATATATATATATTTTTTTATTTTTTATTTTTGATAAAACCCATGTCTCGAAATTGAATTTAGAGGAAAAAAAAATTAGAAGCTGCTGGAGTTAATCAAAACCACCTCAAACTGATAATTTACCTGGTGATATCTACTACTCTTACATTTCTTTCCTATATTGTGCAATAATTTAAATTGTTTGTGAACATGCAAATATTTAAGTGGGGAGGAATTTGTTATGCTTGGTTGTAGTGTTTCATGTAAAAAAAATTGATGTGGGTTTTGAGGCATGATTAATTGGTTATTTTTAATCTATTCTTTTTTATTGAATTTTTGTTAAATTGCAGAATTATAAGATAGAAGTCTTAATTGGTAGCCTGGTTGATATTCATGTTTTTATGCCCTAATATTTTATTGATTATTGGTTTCTTTATGCTGTAATGTAATTTGCCTAATTTCTTGATTTTTGGTGAACTTATATTGGTTTTCTTGAGAAGTGAAAAATCTTAATCCCTCCGTCCCAGAGGACTGCAACACTGAAAATGTGTTGCGAGATCAGAGAGAAACGTGAAGAGTGGTGCGAGACCAGAGAGAAAGGGGAGTTAAAATCAGGGTTTCCTTTATCAGTGGGAAATAGAGGTTCAGTAAATATTTATCTGGATAAGGAAACTGAGGCTCAGGATCCACCTGAGCCAAACTATCTGAGCGAGGAAACTGAGGCTCAGGATACACCTGAGTCAAATTATCTGAATAAGAAAACTGAGGCTCAGGATGCATCTGAGCCAAATTATCTAAATAAGGAAACTGAGGCTCAGGATGCATCTGAGCCAAATTATCTGAGTAGTTTATCTGAATGAGGAAGGGTTTGGGCTTCTAGCAAATGAGCCCAAACATTTAGAATAATCTGGAAGATCCATTATCTATTTTAGATTCTGTTTTTAAAATACCTAAGGAATATCCACTGGTGTGTGGACCCCACTGTTAGTTACAAATACGGTCTCTGGCCGATGAATGAGAATATCAGAAAATTTGCATCATTCTCTCTCTTCTAACTACCTCTCTTCCTATCTAATTCTCTCTCTCCCTATTTCTTCAAATCTTCAAATCTTCATCTCTTACTCTCTTCCTCTTTACGCAATTTATCTTCGTATTTCCAGAAAATTACACAAAAATATGGATTACATTTGCTTCTCTTGGCAAACAACTTATTGGCCCTCAAAAGTTGTAAGACTGCTTCCAAGTGAATTAAATGTTGTGTTTCCTCGGTGCTGTAAATGAGGATGTCATAAAAAAAAAACCAACACAAATTTCTCAAATGATCCCTGAACACCTGATTCATTAGTGATTGAAATGTAGCAGGTGCATTGCACAACCCAAATGACATCACTAGGAATTCATAATGACCATTATGGGTCCTGAAAGCAGTCAATTGCCTATGTTCTTTCTTCATTAGGATTTGAAAGTACTCTGACCTCAAATCTATCTTTGAAATGATTTTAGCACCCTTAAGCTCATCTAGTAACTCATCAATGATAGGAATAGGGTAGTTGTGCTTGATTGTGAGCTCATTAAGGTACCTGTAATCCACACATAGCCTCCAGGTGCCATCTTTTTTCTTCACCAAAATCACAGGTGAAGCAAAAGGGCTCTTACTATGTTGAATTACTCCTGTAGTCAGCAAATCCTTTACAATCTTTTCAATTTCCTCCTTATGGCTGTGAGAAGTTCTATATGGGTATTGTTGTTTAGGGACGCTCTCTGGTTTGAGTATAATCTGGTGTTCCACCCCCCTCCCTGGTGGTAATTTCACTGGTTCCTCAAATATATCCTTGTAAGCTAGTAGTAGCTTATGTAACTCAGGATCATCTTTAGTGTGGGTAGGAGGTGTTGATGTAATTAAGTACATCTCATTAACTTCCTTAAAGGCCTCTGTGTGGATCATCTGATATAATCCCACATCAGAAATCAACTTACATTCAGCTGATGGAGTAAGTGTTTGTAGTTTCACCCTCTTCCCAAGCAAGCTGACTGTGAAAGTCATCTTTTCATAGTCAAGCTCAATAGGTGTGCAAAATTTTAACCAATCCCCTCCTAGGATCAGATCACAACCCTCATTCTCCAACAGCCTCAGTGGGTAGGTGAATTGATGTCCCTGCATGTTCCAAGTGAAAGGGTTCACTTGTTGTGAGCTGACCAATCTTTGCCCATTAGCAACCTTCACCATTATGGGTTTAGCATCACTCAAAGGGCATTTGAGCCTTTTAGTTGTAGCCTTTTGTATAAAACTCAGGGTGCTACCTAAGCCTATGAGAATGTGGAGTTTGTGGTGTTCAAACTCCCCAAAAAGCCTCATGGTAGTAACTTCATCTTCACCACTTAGAGCATTTAGTGACATCTGGACCTCTTCCATGATGGCAGCCCCATAAACAACCTGTCCTTCCCCTTCAGTGGTAGGAGAAGAGAATGATTGAATATCTTCCTCTTCTTCTGCCAGAATCATGTATGAAATTCTCTGTTTGCATATGTGCCCATGCACAAAAGGTTCATCACAGTTGTAACATAACCCCTTCTCCCTCCTAGCTGCCATCTCTGTAGGAGATAAGACCTTGAAATGTGGTTTCCCTTTACTGGTAGGGCCCCCAGTAGCATCACCCTTCTTCCACTGCATAAAATTAGAGTTAGAGTTAGGGTTAGGATTAGAAACCCTTGAATAGGGCTTAAGTTTTTTAGTTAGTACAGCAGTAGCCTGATCTTGCTTCCTGCCCAATTTAATAGCATGTTGAAGTGTGGTAGGTTCAAACATGGCTATTGTTGCTTGTAGCTCTTCATTAAGTCCTCCAATGAAACTTGCCACAAAGTAGGTTTCTGAGAATACATCCCCAGTAACTACCAGCATACAAGCTTTCAGCTCCTCATACTTATCAACATAATCTTCATAGCTACCAGTTTGTTTGAGTTTGTTAAACTCAGAAATCACTGTAGAGTCCTTAATCTCCTCAAATCTAGTTGAGAGAATAACCAAAAATTGTGCCCAAGTTAATTCCACATTTCTCTGATTGAAATTCTGAACCCATAGTGCTGCTTTACCCTCAAAATGGATAGTAGCCAAAGTTATTTTTTGTTGATCAGTCATACTGGGCATAAGCTTAAAATACCCATTAGATCTCAATACCCATAACCTAGGTTTAGAGCCATCAAACCTAGGGAATTCAATCTTAGGCACTGGGTTGTGAAATTGAGTACCATCAGTTAATTTCCTTGGAGATTCCTGATACTGATAGGATGATCCCCCACCAGCAGTTCCAAAGGTAAGCCCTCCACCAGCAGGTCCATAGTTAGGCCCTCCACCACCAGATCCAAAGCTAGGACTCCCCAAAATAGAAGGCCCTTCATTGTGACTCTTGCCTTTTTCCATATTCAACAGTTGTAACTGCATAGCTGCCAAAGTGTTAGTCATAAGCACAAATTTCTCCTCCATCTTGGTTGTTAAATCTTGCATATTGTCTGTTAGCTTCCCCTCTACTGCTTCCAGCTTCATGGCTTCCGTTTGAATTAATAATTCCAGCTTCCTGTGTGATTCTTGCAGATGTTGATAGCAACGGCCTCTTCGCTATCCAACCCTACTATGTCACAGAACGACGTCGATACCTGGAAAGCAGAAAGGAGAAAGATCAGGTTCGTGTCTATTGGGTTACCGAGGATTGGAAATTCGATTCGTGGGAAGATACCGCCTTTGTTCTGCGAAATTTTCCTTCACTCCATCCTTGGGGACAAGGATCTTCCGTTGGAGGGAGTATTGTTGCGAGACCAGAGAGAAACGTGAAGAGTGGTGAGATGGGAACGAAAGGGGAGTTAAAATCAGGGTTTCCTTTATCAGTGGGAAATAGAGGTTCAGTATATATTTATCTGAATAAGGAAACTGAGGCTCAGGATCCACCTGAGCCAAACTATCTGAGCGAGGAAACTTGAGGCTCAGGATACACCTGAGTCAAATTATCTGAATAAGGAAACTGAGGCTCAGGATGCATCTGAGCCAAATTATCTGAGTAGTTTATCTGAATGAGGAAGGGTTTGGGCTTCTCGCAAATGTGCCCAAACATTTAGAATAATCTGGAAGATCCATTATCTATTTTAGATTCTGTTTTTAAAATACCTAAGGAATATCCACTGGTGTGTGGACCCCACTGTTAGTTACAAATACGGCCTCTGGCCGATGAATGAGAATATCAGAAAATTTGCATCATTCTCTCTCTTCTAACTACCTCTCTTCCTATCTAATTCTCTCTCTCCCTATTTCTTCAAATCTTCATCTTGTTCTTCATCTTTCTACCAGCAATTTATATTTTAGCAATATTATTCCAGAAAATCTAAAAAACACATTACAAACATCCCAGAAAATATAAAAAACGTAACAAAATGGCACGCAAACCAAGGAGAAAATTGAAAAGTAGGTTTGAGTGTAATAAAGAAGGGGTATTGTGGGTAATTCAAGATGGAGATGTTGACTTTTAGCGGGTTTGAATTGAAATAAAGAAGAGATTTGAGTGACAATTTTGAAAATAAAGTGATGTTGTGAGGTTGTGTGTTATTTCCATTTTGAGAGTGTTGCAGTAATGTTGGGACGTCCAAATAAGGCAAGTGTTGCAGTAATCACGGGACGGAGGGAGTATTTTGTATTCTAAATTGAAAAAAAAAAAGTTAAAAGAAATAGAGGGGCAGATACAGTTGTCTACTTTTAGGGGCTCATATATTTACAAGATAAAACCTAACGATATTGAAAGTAAAATTTCAATACGAACTACTTTTTCTAGGCTATATCCTCTATATTATGCTCAATTGCATTCCATAAGATCCTTTAGTATATCCCCTTTATATACCTTATGAAGCATTGGCATTATAGAGAAGAAAATGCAAACCTATATTAGTTCTTAATAAGAAATAACAAAACTAAAATGATATGAGGAATGAGATTTGACAAAGAAGTAGACAGCTTGGCGTTGTAAAGGAGAAGAAAGCTGCAAATAGGAAGTTGATGTTGGACAGGGCTAAGTAATATGCTAAGGAATACGTACGCAAAGCAGGTATTCAAGTATTGTTAAAGTCTTACATACTATTAATGTTGGTAATATCAGAACATAATTGTATGGTTGCCTTAAGTTATGGTTGGTTGATCTGTGAAAAGGAGCTGAATCAATTGAAGCTTGAGACAAGGTTGAAAGGAGGTTTTACGTGGATCCTGAAGCAAAGTTGTTGTTCATGGTTTGGATCTATATGTATGATTTTTTGTTGTATAAAGTTATTTTATAGGATCAATTTTTATGATTGTTATTATTATTATTATTATTATTATTATTATTATTATTATTATTTTATCGGGCAATGTTAGTTGTTAGTACATCAAACTCCCAAATACTCCACGAAATTGTCAATTCACCTTATAACTCCCATAACTCCAAATTCGTTCCCAGAGGGAATCGAACCTGGATCTCCCACTCAAATAAGGAGCCCAGTGGCCAAGCGGGCTAAGCCACCTGGATTTTATGATTGTTATTATGTTCATATATATTATGACCTACGTTAATGCAACCTAGGATTTTCTTTATAATATAAGATTTATTTCATTGTTATTTATAATAAATTATGAGCTTTCAATGTGTTTCAGGATTGCCTCACTCAGGGTTCTATCCATAATCAATGACTTTATAGATATAGGAACAACCTGAAAGATGATTGACCTTTCCTTATTCGTAATTTTGATGTTCTTTGTGCTTATTCGAGATTGTATATAATGTGCACATTTTTGGATATATGGGAGAAGAACATTCCACTACAAAGTCACCCAAAACATTACAACCAGGTATAAAGTGCAGAAAATTTATGCACTTTAGTTCAAATTTGAACTATAGTATGACGTATTTTAGTTCAAATTTCTGCACTTTGTATCTAGTTGTAATGATATCCTAAATTTTGTATCTAACTGCAATATTCTCTTGATATATTGTGTTTATCATATTTGCATGACTAAATGATTTTGTGTTCTCAAAAGATTCACGTGGTGACTTCATGCATGTCTCAATTGTTGCAAAAGTTTAATGCTCATTTTTTATTCTTGTGGTTACTCAATTTTGCCTACTGTTGTCATTTTGGCTAAAAAGTTTAGGGTGATACTTGTGTCGCCAATTGCCCAGTATGTAATTGGATTTAATTTTAATTTGAATTAACCACACGCTAGAACTTGGATAATTTCACTCTTCATTTCTTTTTCCATTCCCAAACCATGAACCCAAACCTGAACCCTAAACCCTAAACCCGAACCATTCGAGCCTGGTCCGTGTGGGGTTGGATTTGGTCAGGCTGGGGTTAGATCCGAATCTTGTTTGAAAGTTGAAATATATTAAAAAAAAAAAAAAAAAACTCTGAAATTCAAGTACACCAATTCTAAATTGGTGCAAATGGTGCACCCAAATATTTGTCGAAAGTTTAATATCATGAAAGACTTGATGGGTTTCTAGATAGACAACAAAAGGGGTCCTGTTGGTACGTACTTTCTGCCATGGTGTTTGAATGGAAAAACATAAGTTGTATATTAGTAAAAAGCAATTTTAAATATGAGCACATGATTGACCATCAATAGCATTTCAATTCCAAACAAATTGTTTTTAATTGTACAAAAGGGGTTGAAGAGCTCTCTCAGATGCACTACTGCATTCAATCCCCAAATGAAATAAACCAAATTGAGACAAACTACCAAAATATGCATCATATATGGCTTCTCAGATTTTCCAAGTTAACTTTGCAATCATTTGTTTATATGAGTGTTTTTATTTTATTTGTCTCATTGGATAACTGAAGAATTAAAAGCTTGGTTTTCCAAAATTTCAGTTTTATATTTCCTAACTATTTCCATACAACGGCGCAACTTACATGCAACGTGCAACGCACGTGACAAACAACTAGTTCATATAAAAATCTCAATATAACACATTTTAAATGAACTCCAGCTCCCAAAATGGACAGAATACAATGCCATAAAGGAACACAACCCCAGCCAAATGTATTGATTAAACCTATAAATAGCAAATGTGTGAGTCAGGTTATAACCTACTCACCACTGATCAAGACGAATGAGTTGGGTATCTCCACTGTACGTCGGCCCATGTACTAACACCATCAGTTACCTCTTTAACCAAAGAGGCAACCTCGTCCACATTCACACGAACCTGCTGCTTGCTATCTCTTTCACGAACTGTTACTGAAGACGCCGAATCAACTGTTATGGCAAGAGGAACTCCCAGTTCATCGGTTCTTGCATATCTCTTTCCGATTGAAGTACCTACATATGAACAGCTGGTAAGGACATGTTCTTTCGATTTTTTTAATCAAAATTTCTCAGATACATTACAACTATAATTTACACTTTTTTCCACCAATACGCCTAATAAATATTAATCATCATCTTGTAATTATAGATAGTTAGTGTATTTTTAAATTTTGCAATGCGTTACACGGCCTTTTAACTTGTTGCAATTTTATCACATGACTATATTCCGGCAAGTTTTGTTGGCGTGTCTGTGTATGAAATTGCAAAAACTTAAAAAGGCAGTGATTAAATTGAAACAATAACAAAGGGTCGTGCATATATTTAAAAAAAACCCGGCTGTCACGTTAACATAAGCTGCCAGAATATAGTCAAATGATACAATTGCAAAATTTAATGTAGGTCTACCAAATTGAAAATTTTAAAAACATATTTTGTAATTGAGAAAACGTGAAAAGGTAAAAATTTTTTATGCAGTTAACCATAAATTGATTCAAGGTAACATTTTCCTAGGCACATACCCGTTATATCGATCCTGTACGAAATCCCAAGAGCAGTTAATGACTTGGCAATTTTTTTGGCAATTTCCTCGTATTGTTGATTCTGAACCAGAGGAAATACTGTACATTTGATTGGAGCTACGAGTGGAGGGAAGCGGAAGACGTTCTGTTGTTCATCCCCATCTTTACTAGCCCTAGTGTAAAATGAATGTTCATAGAGACAGTATATGATCCTCCCAATACCAAAAGATGGTTCAATCACTGATGGTGTGAAAACCCTTTGGTGTTCCTTTTTCTTCTCTTTGGAGATTGATAGCATATTCATCTTTATAGTCACGTCCTTGTCGAGAGTACAAACACGAAATGCTGCCTCACCCTTGGCTTCCAAAGTCACTTTCATCTCCATAGCTTCCTTTTCCCCCATAGACTGTTTGGGAAAAGCAAATGAGAAAAATTTTCCAAACGAAAGTTGCACAGAGAACATTGATTAATAAATGCAGTAGATTCCTAATCATAATCCTTGAAAATATGGCACAATTATATATAAAATTCGAAGTTAGTTCATATTACGCATCACCTTAAGCAAACAACATCTCCAAATGGGACTCTTATTAAGACAGAGACACAGCACTTTCCCATATATCCCAGCAACAGGAAAAAGAGGAGAGAGAACTATTAAAAAAAAAGTACATGCAGAAGGGATTTGACATAGGGCAATGAAAAGGTGCAATAGCATACCTCTAATGCTTCAACCACCATCTTTTGGTTACCCTTGAATGCAAGACCCAACTCCTTCTTCACTGGAGCTATGACAAGTTTCTGATGAAAAGCAAACATTAGAAACAAAAACGAAAAAAAGCATAAGGCAAAACCATCAAAAGGATTCTTTAGAACGTGAGAGATAAAGAGAGAGAGGTGGAGGCAAGGATAGGGAATTTGATCTGTGCCATATGTAACTCGGAGTATGCTAAAAGTGACAAAGAACAAACTGGGGGAGGGAGGACGGACCTCAACTTCTTTAGGTTCAGCATATTTCTCTTGTGCCACCAAGGGTACCCCACTTTTTTCCTATACCAAAGAAATATATATATATATTAACCACAGTCAAGCTTTATCTGTGTATATAAAATACAATATATCAACCACATCTGTAAAATGCCAGTAATATAGTAAAACCAACACACAAAATATTTAACTCAAGGTAATCACATGATATGAATGTTAAAGAATACAAATTCAAAAAACTTTTACCGTGTGAGCATGCAAATCAAATGCTGATCTGTCTGCAATACCCACACACTCAATCCATCCATATGAGCTTTCAATTTCAGCATCCCAACAGTCGGCAGCATAATGTGCCATCTCATTTGCCAGATGTTGGCGGAACCTTAGGCGGTCTTTATCAATTCCAAGAAGGGTTAAAAATAAGTAAACTCTCCCGATAAAATATCCGAGAGTTTCATTGTTGACAATGCCCTGAGCCATACAGGGTAAGTAGTTGGTGTTACACAGAGAACAAAAAAAAAATAAGAAAAGATAGTTGAGAGTGAGAAGCTCAACAAATAGACCAACCTGAGTTACTGCTTCTCCAATTGGCATTTTCCTCGCTTGTCGTCCAGACACCTGGTCTTCTCTTGGGAACATAAGAAATTCTAACTTTGAAACTTCAGAAAATTTAGGATGGGACTTGTTTTCAGGATCCACAAAGTGTTCAATCTCGGCCAATGTGAATTCACGGACCCTCAAGAGACCTTGTCGTGGAGAGATCTGCAAAATCCATAAATGTCAAGCACCCATGTCGCATTTTGAATATAAAAGAATCACATATGTCGTGCAGATTAAATTAAACGAGCTCACGGATTTGCTGAAACATATTTACTATCATATCAATGATATCAAAGAAAATAAGAATTCATAAATTAAAAACATAATTCTGCTCCAATATAACTCTTGACAAAGTACTCTCTCCAAAAAAAAAAACACTCTCGACAAAGTAAAAAATCCCCAAGATGCAAACCCCACCCCAAAAAGAAAAATTCAATTTGTTCACTCTTCTGCTTTCTTGCTGGCGACTTGTCAAAAACCTAATCTCCACTTTAAGTATACGAGTGATACTTGGCACCTTTACTTATTCAAGAAAAATATAACATAATTACAGTAACAAGCATTTGTCCACACATCTAATACTCATAAGAATAGAAGAATATTACAAATGCTTACACATTAATGGAAATTTCGAGCCAAAAATAATAAATAAGTGCGGAAAATGAAAGTTAGCTTGCATGATCAGTAAGAGCAGTTCAACATATCATGTTCCAAAATTCTCCCACCATAAGTTGCAAACTGGGTAATTCACCCAATAACATTGAAAATCTTATACTACTTAAATCTCTTGGAAGTTGACACTAATGCTGACTCACAGACTCATTCAAACTACACAAATCTACAACTCATTATATGAGTATCAAGCATCAGCTTCATAAGGCCAAATTAACATTTTGACCTTATTGTGATGCAATATCTGCATTCTCCAAAAACTTAAGACTTCTATTAACTAGTGTCGCAATATTACACCACCATTTTTTTTCTACATCAGATAGCAAGGATCACCTTACGTCCAGTTTACTACATCATGTGGTTCAGAATACTATGTGAATACAGTAAAAAAGTCATTGTGGTAGTATATAAAACCTCATTTCGGAAAGCTTGGCCAATCTGTGCAGCTGCAAAAGGAAGTTTGTTGCCGTTGTAGTAGTACAAGTCCTTAAAGTTTACAAAAATACCTTGAGCAGTTTCAGGACGCATGTATCTGCATCAAATTATACATAATAATACCAGCTTGAGTAAAAAGATTCACAAGGAGAGACCATTAGTAAAGTGGAAAATGTAAATGTTCACACATATATATATATACACAAAATTGAACTGTGAAAATTTATTCTCACCCAGCGCTCAACCCAGATGGCCCAATTGATGTCTGAAACATTAGATTGAAAGGATAGGGATCAGATAGACTGTTTTTCGTATCTGGAGCAGTGATGCCATATTCTTTGATCTTCCCACCAAGTTCTTCAGAAGAGAGGTCATCCAGAACGGCAAGCACGTGCTTTAATTCTGCTGCCTTCTCTGCACTAAGTTTAGGGTCTTTCTCAAGCTTCTCTTTGCAATGATCCTTGAGCAAATGATCAGCTCGGTAACAGGTTCCAGTCTTTTCATCTTTAACCATAAGATCAGTGAACTTATCAACATGACCAGATGCCTTCAGCACAACTTCAGGAGTAACACATGGGCAATCAACTTCCAGCATGTTTTCTTCAAGGACAAAATGCTGAGACAGCGAGAATTTTTTTTACAGCAGAATCAAGTTTAGGCTGGGGAACAATTAATTAAATGAACAGAAAAAGGCATGCATTAATAAATAATACAGCACAAATCATTTACAGAAAAAGAAGAAAAAATTCCACTATGTCAGTGTACATACTGTAGAAGATTTTAGTCTATCTGCATGAATCCCAGTAATAAATAATGCAAGGTACTATAAAGATTAGAGTGATCGAACAGAAATACATCAGTATTTATACAAACACTGAACAATCAAAAGAAGCACACTGCACATCATTACGTAAAATTACAACGAAAGATTCTACAAATTCTATGAGTTAAAATAATGAGACTCTACACTTCACCAAGTAAACAAACTATGAGAAAGGTAAAAAGTGGCAGAATACTATTCTTACCCCTAACTTTTTAACAAACACACCCCAAAAATAACACTCAGATACCCATTAAGTTCTGTTTCAAGCATAAACTACTGCATGTGCACTAGATCCTCTCAACCCAGGCAATCATAATAAATAATCATTCTTACCAAACCAGAAACAGCTCTCAAATAAAAAAAAAAAATCATCACTCTATCATCTCCACAATCACATCTACCAAAATTAGCAATACCTACATCTATTCTAACAGGATATAGCACCAATTAGAGACAAAAAGCAACCAAAAGTTCCAATCTAAATTCTGTGATACAAGAACTTTTACAAAAAGTTGGAAAATGAGCTCACCTGACGCCAGAAAGCGAGGACATTGGCCTTGACGGCGCAACCAGGGGGTCCAAAATCGTAAAGTCCGGCGACGCCGCGGTAGATCTTGAAGGAGGGGATGAAAAACAAACGGCGTTCAAGAGTGTTGACGACGGATTGCCGGAAAGCCTCCCTCTTCTGAGCTTCTTGTGCGGCGTCCATTTCTACAGCAAGGTTTTTCTGCTAAAGCCCTCAATTCGGAATTTATACACCATTTTTGTGTGCAAGTGTAAAGAAGTACCTGCTTTTAGGGTAAATTGCGTTTCTGGTCCCTCAAGTTCGAAATCCTTTCAAATTTGGTCAGTATATTATATATAGTGAGATACCCTTTAATTATTCTTCGTTCTCAAGTTATAATTTAATTCATTAACATAACTAAGTGAGAAATTCTCATTGAAGGCATGGAGGCTTGGCATGATAATCTTATATTATAAAAGTAGAATGTACTTCACCAAATGCTGCCAAGTGTCGTAACTAATATGTTGCCAAGTAGAATGTACTTCACCAAATGCTGCCAAGTGTCGTAACTAATATGTTGCCACATGTATTTTTACATTTTATTGTGACTAATACAGTCTAGAAGATTAATATTATGAAATGAATTGATTGGTTTTTAATCAAGCTGTTCGTAGGCCAAAATCTACTTTCTAAAATTGAAATTAATAATTGTAATCTAGAAAGACTCTTTGGAAACTTTATTCACACCTGATTATTCTAAATAATGTTGCATATAAAATTGCTTTCTAAAACGAAAAATAATAACTGTAATCTGAAAAGGCTCTTTGGAAACTTAATTCAGCGAACTTTCATTTTCCGTGTGTGTAAAATACGGAAACATTAAACACATTTTTTCCATGCCATTCACAATTTTTGGATCAAAGAATCAAGGATTATAGCAGGTTTGTAATTTTAAGTGTCTAAACTCTAGAAGCACCTTAGAAGCACTTGCTTCTCTTTATTACACTTGTGTTATAAAACAAGCACTAAGAATACTTCATTTTCTAGCATAAACCAAATTAAACCCCAATTTTTCAATTGCAGATTTTCAACTTGGCAACAATCATGATACCCTTATCGTTTTATACTAAAAATATATATTCAATCCCTAATTTAACCACAGTCTGCCGCCGTCAATTTTATATCTCTTTTTCCGAGATAAAAAAATGGAACGCCAGTCAAAAAATATATAAAAAATCATCAAATATTAATTTTTGCAAAAATAAGTTGAAATTAACAAATTTCGATTCTGGCGTCAAAAATAGAGAAGGAGAACGTTACTTTACCAGAGGTCTGACGGAGAATGAGAGCGGGTGGCGTGAGATCGGAACAGAGGTGGTCAGGTGGTGGATAGGAGGCGGCGGGCGGCGGCAGCTGATTGAAGAAACTGGAACATGAAGGAAGAGTGACTAGATTTGACTAGATTTAGGATTTTTTAACAGGCCCATTTTTGTTTTTTTAAGCCCAGCCCAGCCCATTTATCTTTCTTATTGCTTTAACAATTTTTTGTTGCTTCATTTTTCTTTTATAAAATATAATAAATATATATTTAACTGTATCCTTTCAAATAAATAAATATATATATATATATTTAAATGTACCTCCAATTGAAAGCTTTTAAAAAATTAGTTTCAATGAGTTCAAGTGTAATTATAATATATATAGTACTATATATTTTAGTATCGATCCGTGAGATTTTAATAAATAATTAATTTTAGTTAAATTATTTTATCGTAGCTTTCGGAAAAAAAAACTATTTTATTGTAACCCAAAATTGAAAATTATGAATCTGCCCCTATAAAGCGTGCAATATTTTTTTTAAGTAAGGGTAGCGAAATCCTAATATTCCAATAGGGTGAAATGACAAAATTTTACGATTTTAAACATAAATATAAAAATTTCTACGTATAATTTTTTTTAAAAGAATCTAGAGACATATTTATTTTTATCAATATTTTCATAAATTTAAGGTCTCAATATCTCTATCGATACCGATATTTTCAATCTTTGTTGTAACTTGGTGACTATTCTTTCTTTGTGTACATTCTATCTAAAAAATTAAAAAAATAACAGAGTTCAACTGTGACTAAATAAAAATTTATGATAAGTCCGTGCATTGCACGGGCAAAATGCTAGTTTCATTAACTTTATCAAGTAATTCAATGAGAACTTTTAGTTGGAAGCTTAAGTTATATAATTTTTGATAGGGTAGATTTGATGTGAGACTATTCTATGGTGAGATGAAGCATAATATAAACATGACGATTCAACACTTTAAAATAGGAGGGTATTTATTTATGCTAGATTGTTAACCCGTCCCACCACGAAACACAAGTTTTTTTCTTTTTCTGATATATGAGTTTTAGAATATATTTCTTATACCACAAAATAACTTTTAAAATATCACTAAAAATCTAGTATATTGTACTTGATTAAAGCTCGGAGGAGAAGTCAATCAAACGATAAATATGACATTACATTTAACATATATATGTTGCAACAAAGCTCGGAAGCAAAATCAATCAAACGATAAATATGACATCTATCTATCTATAATAAATATATAAAGCACCTACGGAGTTCCATTTCTGATTTTCTGTTCTTTTTCATGGGCCGTTGGATCTTCATCAATCGATATATGCCCTTCATTTTTTTTACTATTTAATCATAGTAATTTTTCTCATTTAATTGATGATAATAACACCTTTTTATTATTTAATTGATGGTATTAATTCCTATTTATTACTTGCTTATTATGAGGAATTTTTTTTTGTTATCTCACTTATTTAAAGAGATGTTTTACACTCCACATTGTTGGTGTCGTTGTTGAAGATGATGTGTGCGATGGTGCTTTCAAAGTTGTGGTGATTTCGTCTCCATTGAGTGGTGTCAAAACATAACATGTATGAACTTCTCACTGAGATATGAACTTTAGAAGAGGACTGTGTCGTTTAAGCCCAAAAATTATGAAAAGTTATGAAATGATTTTAAGTGTTATTGACATAGAATAATCATTATTGGTTTCTTGGGTTTGTCGTAATGTTAATTTTGGGCACATGCTTTTTGATAGGTCTTCTCTCTTACATGAGAGTTCTCATTGTTGGACCGAGCATCCAAATTTTGTGGATAGCCCTCTCAATATTACTTGTAATTGGAATTAAGTTTCTTGCACTAAACAAAAATCGTTAAGCAAAAATCAGGGACTCATCACTTAAATTGTAAAAATCTTGATATTTTTATATCCACATCTTGATATTCTAATAATGATTTCATCATATTTTTTATGGTACTAGAACATAACCCCGTGTACTATGCGGGATTTAAAATAATTTTTTAATTAATTTTAATTGAAATATTTTAAATATCTAATTTTAATTACATGTATAATTTTTATATTTTAATATTATTTGTGCATATTTGCATTCATTTTATATTCTAAATTACTTTTTTCAATTAAAATTAGAAGTCATACTCATTTCAATCTTATATATTATTTACATAATACATGTCGTTTTGACATCTTCACCCATAATTATCTCATATATACCCCTAATGATTACTTTTCATGGTTATTAAATTTTTTAATTTTTCTACAAATATGTTGTGTGAATAATTTTTCCAGCTAATAGTATTTATTGTTATAAATATTTAATTATAAAAAAATAATGTTAATGTTGGCATAAGAAAATTTAAATGATCATGAAAATGAATTATTATGTGTATATATGATATAATGAGGGGAGAAAATAACAGAATGACATTTATTATATAAATATTCTAAAATACTAAAAAGACATTAAGAAGAATGGGAGGGAGTAATTTAGAATAAGAAATTAATAAAAATATGTGCAGATAATATTAGGAAAAAAAATTACATCTATAATTGAATTAATCAAAATAATTAAATATTTGAAGTATTTAATTTAAAATTAATTATATAAAAACTATTTTCAATCTCGACTACGTAGACGTAGTACGTTGGGTTAACTGCTAGTGATATTTAAAAAGAATAAGAGAGAATATAAATTTATAAATTATGGAGTATGTATTTAATATAAATTAATGTATATATTTTGAAGATAAAGTATTTTAAATATAGCAACCACATAAATAAGGGATGATTCATAATTAATAGATAAGAGATAAATTGAAGGTAAATATCAAAATTAAATAATGAATTACTGAAATAAAAATTTAAAAAACTAATAATGATACTCATTTTGTCCTAATTTTGATTGTCCACTTTCCGTAAATAGTCTTCCTAATTGTTGTTTGGTCATTTCTTAAAAAGGAAATAAAACAACTTTCAATACTATTTAATACTATTATTTCTCTCCACCAAACCCACTTTACACCATTTAATACTATTATTTCCCTACACCAAACCCACTTTACACAATTTTAATACTATTATCTCCTATTTTTTCTTAATCTCCGTATCTACAGTAACCGGATAATTAAAAATAGGACGGAGGGAGTACTATAAATAACATCTCACGGAAATTCAGAAATTTGAAATAAAGTCACCGTATGAATTGGGGGTAATTCGCCTTTAGTAGATAGGAGATTAATATTATTTATGAGAATAATTCTCTTTTAAAATTATTCTTAATGTGCTTTATTGGAGTTTATTACTATAATTTTATGATAATCATGTATTTATGAAATGAAGAATTTTGCTACCACTTACATTCTGCTGCCTTCTCAGCATTAAGTTTTGGATTAGAGAAATTGAATCACATTGATATTTTCTAACTAAATAAAATATTTTAAAAAATATGACCCTTATATTTATTAAATCATTGTACTCCCCAATTCTCGCTTCAAATTCAATTACACATGCCCATGACCATATGTCCAACTTTAAAATTGATGCCAAGTCCAAAATAAAGATCAAAATTGTGCATGTGGTTTAATTTGGAATCAAATTTCTTTCTCATATCTGATTAAGGGCGACCCCACTTCTTCATTTACCACTGGTTAACGAATTGCTTTCAGAAACATAAAATAACATGAAATATTATTTATTATTAAATTATCCTGAAACTTACAAGGGTGTGTAACCACCATACATATAGTTTCTTAATAAATGCAAACAATTAAGCAATCATGCTTTGCTACAATCAGTTGGCTTAAACGCCACTGTCTTTTTCTCCAAATCATACCCAACTAAGAAATCCATCTGGGCCAAATTCCCGTAAATAGAAATACTAGTAGACGGTGCAAAAGCTAGACAAAGAGAACTCTGGGTGGTCTTAACAAAAGTGTTTGCAGCTTTTAATCTCAAATCAGCCTCTTTAAAATGAGCAGTAATTTGTGGAACATTTAGAGTGTCCTCGACGCAAGAAAGCACAAATTCAAAATCCCTGCTGGATCGCGAATTTGTTTCATCCTCATTTGCCTCTTCACTTCAGTTTCTACTTTAGAGTACAAGTCACTTGGGAGAAAAGTCAATGTTGTTCCCGAGTCAATAATTATGTTTCCTTCTGAAGACCCCATCCCATAATCATCCTCATCTAACGAGACTAAGTCGATCCTTTCACCTCCGACGGTCATTCCTTCCAATGTAAGGTAGTAGAATGTATCAAGGGTTTTGGGGACGATTGGTGTCTTAACAACACCAGTACCGGAAACCACCGCACTGTCACCGAAATTCATCTTGCTCGGCGAAGGATTCTTGCTGCCTAATAAAGGAACAAGACAATACGAAAATTTGCCTTGGATTGAAGATCTCAACTGTGTGATCAACGACACTTTTCCTCCACCTAATCCAACGATCCCTGATGCACCAGTACCGAATGTACCTTTATGTAACCAAAACATCCATAATTTTGAATGAGATAAAAAATTAAAGAGTTAGTCTTAGGTAAAAAAAAGTTACTACACAATTATTTACAACTATCACTTTATAGTATAACAACTAATACTTTTAAATGAAACTTCTAATAGTACCTTGATCATTGTGTCCGCATCCAATGATAACGTTACGAATTTTTGTAGACCCTAATGTGATGGTTTCTGTAGCGAGTTCACCTCTACTGTAGGACCTATCACCGTACCCAATAAAATAGCTACACATTTTCTTATTAGTGTTACATGATGTCCTAGAAAGGGCATCACATGTCTTAGAATAACAAGTTGCCGGTTTGTACGTCGAAGAGTGGCTTGGGTCGAAGAGAGGTGATTTTTGCTTGAAGCAATTTGTACAAGGCTTACATTGTATCCACGTTAGGTCACTACCTGTATCGGCAATGGCTAACGTTTCAGTTTGAGGCGTACCAAGAGAGAATCTCAGGAGGTATTCTCCTCCATCAGGGATAATGTCGGTTGAGGTTGATTGTATGGAGGAGTTGTGGTGGTGATGGTGGTGGTGGTAGGTGAGGGTTTTAGCACGTTTGAATGACCGTTCCAATAAGGTTTTTAGAGCTTGTTCGGAGGAAGAATAGAGAGAAGGAGATTTAAGGGAGTTTCTATGAATTAGATCAATAGTGAAACCAACAGCTTCAGAGACTTGAAATTTTGGTGTGGAGATTAGGAAGATTATTATTGCACAAACTAGGGTACCCTCTACTGTTGTACCCATGATTTTTTTTTCTTAGCAAATGATGATTTAATTTGAATAGTTATTAATTTTGTTTAGTTTAAACATATTTATATAGAAAGTATATTGGTGGGGGCATGGAAAATTCTTTTAATTATCAAGATAATTAAGATGGGCATTGATGGAGTTATGGATTTCCTTGCATCAATGACACTTATTTTCATTAATTCCACTTTAATCTCACCATTATTAAGAATTCCATAAATTGGTAAAAAGAGGAATAACTTTAAAATCTAATATTTCCTCATTTGATTTTTCCCTTAAAATTTCAATACCTTTTTACATATAAAAAATTCTGGGTGAGGGAAGATTTTCAAATTTTAAACCTTTTCTTTAATAAGACATTTCATTATAATATAGATGTTAAGAGATATATACTTTAATAAATGCACCCCCATTAAGAGATGTAGTTTACTAAAGGCACCTCCCATGGAGGAAAATTATAATAGGTAATTGCGCGTGAGGAAAAATAACATTAGGATGCCTTAGGTAAAAGCTATGTTTTAAAAGCGGAATCGGATGTGGTAGTCTTAGTGCTTTCGGTTGACCGGGTTCGACCGGATCTGATTATTATTCAAGCGGTTGAATTGGTATGACGTCATAATTACATAATATAATTATAGATATACAAATTATGAATAATTATTTATATATTTTTTTAAATATTAGCCTCTCAAATTTTATTTTTTAAATAATTCCTCATAAATTGCAAAATAGTCCCTACAAATTGCAAGATGGACCCTTCAATAAGGATTAAAAAATTACAAAATAACAATGATTTGTACGCCACTTTTACCATTTTTGAGCGTTTTATGAGCGGTTCGAAAGTTAAGCAATCCAACGCTTTAAATCGGTTCGTTGTGCTTACCGCTTTTGAAAATAAGGTAAAAGAGAAATAAAATTTTGAGGTAAAGAAATTCTTACATGAGGAAATAAAGACAACCAATGGATAAAAAGTGAAATGTGATACACAAATTTTGAGGTCACGTTTGGTAGGGATGACCCTATCTGGATGGAGATAGGTCATCCTCCATCCCATCTAAATTTGGATGGGCAAATCTCAATTCCCATTCAAATACCCATCCACTCCTATAATATAAATATACACCTATTTTTACTCAACCTCATACAATCACATCATTCTCTTATCATATCTCCTACCTTTTCTTTTACACTCTCTTTCTCTCCAATTCATTTTTTCTCCCAATTTTCTTACACTCACTAATTAACAATAATAAAATAATATAACATTATTTTTTATTTGACATAAAACTTCATACATCTCTATTTCTCCATCCCTAATAAAACACTTAATTACTATTGACTAGATTACCCTTACCCACCTTTTTCTAACTCTATCTCCATCCCTCCACCACCCTCCCTAATCAATGTAAATGTTCATTTTCTTATTAATAGCCATTTGAATATTAATTTGTTTTAAATATATTAAAAATATTAATGTCATTATAAACATTTATTTATTTTTAATGAAAAAGTTAAAATTGCTTCAACTAATAAACTTATTTTATTTTGTTTATATAATTAAAAAAAAATAAGTGAATAGAAATTAATAATTTAATGTTGGATCCCTAACACTGATGTTTGTACGTAAATGATTGAAAAAAAATGTATAAAGAGGCAAAATGATGTAGCGCTAATATGACACAATAATTTTACCTAAAGTGAGTAAATTGTTGGAGATGCCCTAATCACAAGCTAGCAAATGTTATTCATAATAAAACTACTTCTATTAGGAGCTATACGGAAATAAATCGTGCATATATGACGAGCTTGTGATACTACTGGCAAACCTAAACCGGTCGAAAGAGGGACACGAGGAATTGGGAAGACAATAGAAAGTCACATGAATAATTTTTTATGTCGTAAGAGGGGCCTCAGTCGTACCGTCACACACTCTATCCACATGCCAGACTCCATTGCCAGTAACTGTTAACCCAAAATATGGTGACCTCATAGACAGTTCTGAAGCACCAACAGGAGAAGCACAATCGGTGAAGATCACAAGAAATATTTGACATATTATTACTGTGTGTCTCTAAACCCTAGGGTCCCTAGAACGAGTCAAAATTTACCACTCACTGTTACTATTCAAAATAGGAATTTTTAACTCTCCAAAATACCACACTTCTCCCCTCTATATAAACACCTACCTGCTTCCATTTCACCTGCAAATTCCTTCTAGCTTCATTCACCTGCTAATTCTTTTTAGCTACTGTCACTGCCGATTTGCTCAAGCAAAAAAAAAAAAAAAGAAAGAAAGAATGAAAGAGAGAAGAGAGAAGAGAGAGAGAGAGAGAGAAGAGAGAGAGAGAGAGAAGAGAGGAACATACCCCAAAGTTCATCACCTCAACAATCATCATATCCATCCTCCAACCAAGGATCTCTTACCTTCAAGCTCTATTTCATACTTCATCTCCGAAAATTCAAGGTAATAACCTTATATCCTTTCTTCTATGGTAAAGACTCATGTTTTCTTTCCTTTCCTCACTTTCCTTTCTTCCTTTGAGGAGGCCATCATCTAAAACTCAAACCGAGGGGCTCCAAGCTGTTACGAAACAGAGGCATTCGAATCTACTAATAAAAAACAGAGATGAAGAACGACAAAGGTAACCTCCAAACACAATTCAAAATTTGTGTTTGTATGATCTTCGGTGAAGTGTTTTGGTACTTAAACATGTTGAAAATTGCTAGTTTAGGACTTCTACGTATTATTTGAAGTACATACTTCATGCTCTATTTTTTGTTTTAAAAAACTGTACCATTATGCTGCCGAAATTTATGCTCAAATATGCCAAGTTGAAATGTTAAAACTATGCTCGACTGATTTTCGGCTACGCCGTCGAGTACTCCGTTGCGTTGAAAATTTATGTTGTAATACATCTACGTGCTCCCTTATATGTGTAGTACATGATCGTAGTCTGGGTATTCAATTTTAGTGCCATTACGCTGCTCGTTTTTACGCTCGAACATGGTCACTCAAAACTTAAATTTCTGGAATAAACTGTTACTCGAAACTTCTAACTACAAAACTTAAAAAATTCATATATTGAGATTTAGAAATTATTTTGAGATAAAACTAGTGGCAAGTTAAACTTCATCGTGTTTACTGTGTTTGTATAAAATTTGGTGATTTTCATCGAGTAAAATCAGAGTTATGATTTTAAAAAAAAAAGTGTAACGCACTGGAATAAAACTGAAATTTAGTGTGAAGACAGTAACTTCAAATTGTCCATACTTATTTTGGACTAAGACAAAAAGGGTTATGTTTCATATATATTGAAGTTTCTGAATACAAATTTTGGAGTCATTTCGTTTATTAAATAAAAAGTTATGTACGTTTAAAGATAGGACTAAAATCTGAATTTTCACTTTCGGGACGTTTTTAACCAACTCCCGTTCTTATTTTTTCAACATATTTTCTTCCCAATAAACTTCAGAATACCAGCTTTAAAAGCCCCAAAGTTTCATATCGATCGGATTAGCCATTTGACGAGAAACGATTTTTGAATATAGCAAGAAACTGTACTTTTGATCTTTTTCTTTTTCGCCAAAACTTTGACAATTTATGCCCCGAGCCTTGTTTAGAGTCTGTCAACACGATGAAAATGATTGAAATAATTTAGAATGTTATGGCAACTAATTTTCGTTAGAATCGGATAGCTGAAAATATTTTATTTTATTTTACCAAAATTGATAGCAAATTTTGGGACACTAACTTTTCGAAAAATGTCAAAGTTGAGAATTGAAACTTTTGAAAACTTACTGGATAGTACTATAATTATTTGGATAATTTTATTTTCTTTCACGAACCTTATGTGTTTCATTTCTCCTTTTGTGCCACAAAATATAGGTTTTTAGGACCTCTCCTTGAGTAATAATTTCGGGACATCTTTAATAATAAACTCTAAGGGTAGTACTAGTAAAATTTGATAAATATTACGAGCAAATAAAATCCTAAGAAAATACCTAAAATCTTCGTTAGACTTACGAATAATTATCTCAATAAAAAAAAATTAATGACGAGAACATGAAAATATTTGTACTAGGTGAAGTGCTGCTCGAATCAATACTCGAACGATTTCCGTCACGCTCAAACTCCCTAAACCGATTTCAAGTCTTATAATTTTTCTTAAAGTTAACGAGGTGGGTGTCATTACTGTATTGCCTTGAATGTTATATGGACTGTTGGTGTATTCTGAATTGAACTAAACAAATACAAATCTATAACTAAGAATACAAGAAAATAATTAATAAAATAGAAAAGCTTATGAATAATATTATATGTATCTTATGAGATACATAATATGCAATTTCACGAAGGAGGTGGGAAAATGCAAGAGGGGATTGTGCGTGGTAGTTTGCTACCAGTCATGTCCCATATGTTGGTTATCATGAGATGTAGGTTGGAAGCGAAAAAGGGATTGCATGTGGTCGGAGCAACTAGTGTCCCAAATGAAATGATTATTGATCAAATGATCATTATGAATGATATCTTATGAATATCAATAATGTTTAAGAATTTTAATCTACTAATATGATTATAATAAGAAACCAAGCTACGAACGAGTTTATACAATGACTTCGTGCAACCCTCTAAAAATTATCTACGCAAAAGCGTATGAGAAATCTTTAATAAAATACCAAGATAATCATATTTCGGCGTATTGTCAATCTGTATAGTAGCGTACAGGATGCCCATACATGAGAAGTAGTTAAGCCCCCCCCCCCTTTAATACCATTTCAGATTTCGACTTCGAGGGGCCATAGCAGCAACAGGATTGACACGGAGTTTCCCAAACATTAATAATATTAATGCATATATATACAAACTCATATAGAACTCCTCTAAAATAAATATTTCGCTTTAATGATTGACGAATTTATTCTTATGCCGAGCAACAAACTCTTTTAAAAGTTGCTCGATGATTAAAATGTATGCTATCTTGTAAACGACTGATTTTATTATAATTTCACAATCTAATTTAAAATAAACGGGCCCACACTATTTCGTTATTTATAAATCGTTATTAACTGTGAAAATCTTATATCTTTTACTCAATGCATTACTTTAAAAAGTTTTTTTTTTAATTCGGGTTTTTGGTTACTAAGTGACATCTCGAATCTAGAGTGTTAAAGCGATAAGGGTTTCATTCGGGATTCAGGGCGTTACAGTTTATAAAGCAAGCTTAGAAAACAGTAAATGCACAACAATTTATAGTGGTTCATAGATTCAAGCTCTTACATCAACTTTTCCAGATTTAACGGGAGAATTCCTTAACTCTGTAAAGAGTAATTACTTGTCTTAAAGTACCAAGTGTAATGAAAAAATCAACCTCTCTCAGGTGATTTTTTCCCTAGGATCAACATTGAAATTTAGTTCTCAGACTACAATCAACACAAGTTTTCAGACTGAACACTTTTCAGCTTACATGCTCTCCTGTTGGGAAATTTATAGTTTTGATAAAAGTTCCAAAAACACATGTAATAGGACCAGTCAGACCTGTTAGCTGACTGATGTTTATATTACCGTTTATAGAATACCAGTTGATAATTACTGTATAGAACAACTGATGTAATAGATAGGTCACATATTGAGGGGGAACCTCAAAATGTATAGGTCAGATCTGAAGATTCAAAGAATAGCTGATATCCGATAGGCCAGAATGCAAGAGAAGAACAGAAGATCAGATCGATCTGATCAAGTCAGATATCTCAGCTGAAGTCATGAAGCTCAAACTCAGAATACTTGAAGATCAGATGACTTCCAGAAGATCAGACCAGAAGACCTACATCAGCCGAGTCTGCTAGTTGAAGCTAAGTCAACCGGCACCAGAAGACTCCATCAGGTAGACTGATCAGCCTTGATTGATCAGGTCAGCTCACCAGGTGAAAACTGATGTTTCACCTAGTCATACGTCGATGATCTGAACAAGAAGAATGTCAACCTTAGTTGGAAGAACAACACTGAAAAGTGCGTCTGTTAACCAATAAGAATGAGACACGTATGATCGGAGCTGACAATTACGGGATTTGATGCTGCTCTCTCTAACGGCTATAACATACAAGATTCACGCTTTCAGCCATGCCGTTCCTGAAGCACGTCACATCAATCCTGCAAACCTACCAAATATAGCCTGAAATTCAAATTGCTCTCCAACGGCTCTTTGATTTCAAGGTCTATAAATATGGGATCACACTTCAGAGTGAAGACACGGAAACATTTGAACAATCAAGAAGCTCAAGCAATTATCGATTTCCGCATCGAAGAACACGATCAAGAAGATTATTTTATTAAGTGTTCATCCCATAAGTTCTTAGCATAGAAATCTTTTCATCTAGGCGATAGGCTATCTTAAACACTAGAAAAGATTTCATAGTTGGAACCAAAAAATCTTATCCAAACCCAAAGTTAGGTTAAGTTGTTTAGCAAGATTTCGAACTAGGGTTTCTAGTTCGATTTACGGGATCGGTTGAGTGAGAACTCCTTAAATATCTGTCGATTGTCTTGTGTTGGACTAAAACAAAAATCTAAGTCCGATTGGTTAAGTTGGTGCCCCTTGTGATAGGGAAGAGTGGGCGTAGGACTGGTTTGTCGAACCACTATAAATCTTGTGTGCCTTTACCGCTTTGATTAAGCTTTGTTTACACAATCGCACAACCTTTAAAAGCGCATACATATTCTAAGTTGAGATCAACTAGCACCAAGCTTCGATCGATCAAGCTTGACACTTGATCAACCGGTTAAAAGACTAACTTTGGAATCTGATTTATAAAAACTGGTTTTTCACACGGGTTAAACTTAAGCTTCCGCACACATCAGTTAAACTGATAGTTACCGAACTGATCTGCCTTCAGGCGATTAGTAAGTTGGTTATCAGCCCAAACTGATTCACTTGGACTCTGATCAGGCTAATCCGCCATCACACCGATCTGCAACAAAAAGTTTTTTAAGTCTATTCACCCCTCCCCTCTAGACTTCCGCCCCTCACAAACCCGTTCGGGACCTACAAGTGGTATCAAGAGCGGTTGGTTCTCTGACCACTGACTTTGTGTATCATCGATTCTTGAGGAAGAATCTTTGTGGTCAACTGAACAGATCTTGAAAAACCTTCTTAAAACTCATTCATTTTCCAAAATCACTCAGCATGGATAACACCTCAGGTATGTATCATGATCTGCCGAAGTTCTCAATCGATGAGTATGCAGATTGGGCCATATATATGTCCAACCATCTAGGTTCGATTAGTGGCAGAATGATGGAAGTCATCAAAAGAGGACCCATCATCATATATTACGACAACCCTGCAGTTGGAGGAGATCCAGACTTTGCCCCGGGAAGTCTTGTACGAAAAAGCCCAGCCTTGATGGATGCAGAGGAAAGGAAACTGCATACTCTAGATACTATCGCAAGGCATATTATCATGAAAACAATGGATAAGGTCACCAAGGAAAAGATTAAATATCTCAAAACTGCGAAAGCAATGTGGGATACTCTAGCTGAAATATGCGAGGGAAATGACCAGATAAAAGACAAATAGGCTCGCAGTTTTAACCGGTGAAGTTCGAAAAACTGAAGATGCTGCCCAACGAAACCATCAACGAACTCGATGGAAGGATTACAATGTCAATAAACAAGCTTCGAGAACTTGGTAGAGAGATGTCTGATAAAGATATCAACTACAAAATTTTAAGGTCTCTCACCAAGAAATGGGACATGAAGGTCACGGTAATCAAGGATTGCCAAAACATTTCAAAAATGAAGCCAAGTAGCTTGTTCTTGAGCCTTAAAGCTCACGAGTTCAATTTAATTGAAAGAGGACGAGCTGATGAAGATGAGGTGCCCGCTGAAGCTTCAACTTCAAAATCAGTTGCTTTTAAGGCAACCAGCAGCAGATCAAAGACCAATGAACCCGTTGGAAACATCATAAGTCAGGCAGAACAGATCGCTCTGCTTACCAGGAAACTAGAAAAATCAAATATTCAACTTGGTAAGTATCGAAGATTCTATAAAGATTATCAACATAGCCGAGGAAGAGATAGGAGATCAGCCAACAGATCTCCAGAAAGAACCAGATCTGATGATCGAAGAGATCACAGAGAAGAAAGAAAAAGTGATAATCTAAATGATGAGAGAAGAGATAACCAATCAGACAGAAGAAGCTCAGACTACTATCAGAAAGGGAAGTCACCTGATAGATCATACAGACGGAGTGATTCACCTGGAAGAAAAGGTTCCGTGGATCAAGGAGCATGCTTCAACTGTGAGAAGCCAGGTCACTACAAATACAGACCGCCTGGACTGACGCCAAGAGAAAGGGAAGAAAAGAGGAATGAAGAGAGCAACAGACAGGACGGAAAAAGCCATGGTTCCGACACGTCTGGAATTGACGACTCAGATGTCGCCCTCCGAGGATTCTCGGATACTCCCTCAGAGAAGATTTGCCCCGATCGCCGATCTTTGTTGACTTCTATGAGAATGAAGATCTGATATTCTCTTCAGATGATGATGAGATCTGCCTGATGGCCAAGGAGGACCAATCTGAGGTAACCTCCAAACCTGCTTTGTTCGCTTCTACACCTGCTATCATTAGCTTTTTCTTTGGGGAGATTGACCTGCAGCTCTACTCTGAACAATTGCTTGAGGATCTCTCCAATGCAGTAGACACTTATGTTATAGTGGAAGCTGAGAATGACAAGCTGAGGACCAGAAATAATCAGCTTGCTAAAGAGAATGATCTCAGTAAAGCCTCTGAACTTAAATCTGTTGAAACCGCCGAAGGCAACCGAGGAATTTAACATTCGAAAGTTAAAGCTTCGATCGAGAAGTAGATCAAAGATCGGTGGCTATTAACAAACAAACAAGTTCGATGACTTCAAAATCCTTCAAGCAAAATTTGATGAGCTATTCAGAATGCATGATAGTCTAAAATCATCTGAGGATAATCTGCGTAAGAAAATAGAGGTTTTCACAAAATCATCTAAAACCGTTCAAGACATGAACACCTATTTTCGAACAACGATTAACAAGAAGGGACTTGGGTATGAGAACCCTTCCAAATCCTCAAAAGCCCCGGCTGATTTATCTCAAAAAGGTGTAATCGACGAAGTTTTCGACAAAGATACACCCAAAAGCCAAACTTGTATCTAATAAGGGAAAAAGACCGATTGAGCGGGTAAAGGCGGTGTTTCAAACGAAGGGGAACGAAATGGACCCCTAATCGGTAAAAGCATCACCGAGGAATCAATGAGAAGAACCGGTTCTTACGAAGAAACCTCAACTTGATCATGATCGTATCGAAAAAGACAACTTGTAAAAGGGAAGTCTAATCTGAGACCCAATCAAGGTCAGCTGCCTAATAAGCATGCTTTAGGTAAACTGCAAAAACCACCTATGCCAAAAAGATATGAATCTTTTGATGGTAGCAGTCGTACCTACCCCTATAATCAGAAATCTAGGGGTCACAGCTTTTTGAACTATTAATGGATGAAAAGAAGACAAACAAGAAAAGATAAATCCCAAGTCTTCTAAGTCATCCAAGGTTCACACTAATAATCATACTAATCAGAAAGCATATAAAGAGACGTATGATTATGTTGATAGGTATGGGAGACAAATCAGGCCTTCTGATCTAACTGATCTCAATAGAAGTGCTCTGTTTGTATGGATCCCCAAAACTAATCCTAACCCCTCAGGACCCAATCCAAAAGGGGTACCTAAAGCCTGATTTGGCTGCAGGATCGCGTGGGTCTCGCCAACAAATGAGGTGTGCAAGCAACTATCGGTACATCGATAGTGGATGCTCAAGGCACATATTCGAAGCAAACATCTCCTCGGCTCTTACATAGAACAGAAAGGCCCGCGTGTACTCTTCGGTGATGATAACTTTGGTTATACCAAAGGATTCGGAACCTTAGAGAATGATGATGTACAAATGGCGGAGTCTCGTATGTCGAAGGTCTGCAAGCACAACCTTTTATCGGTTTCACAATGCGATTAACGGATTGGTGTTGAGTTCTCGATCGATCAATGCACTATCAAGAATCGAGCCACTCAACAGATTTTGCTAACTGGTTCAAGGAAAGGGACGATCTACACGGTGATTGGAACAATTGCCCAAGAAATGCATGCTCGATTGTCAAGAGTTCCAAAAGTAGCGATTGGCTCTAAAGACAAAAAGAATGAGCCATCCGAACTTTAAAACTCTTAATAAGATAGCAAGGATGTCTCTAGTGGAAGGACTTCCGAATGAAGTATTTTCAAAGGATCGGACATGTCCGTGATGTCGGAAGGAAAACAGTCAAAGCTTCATTCAAGGGAATTTCGGGACCAAGCATCCAATCAGATAATTGCGAAATGCTTCATATGGATCTATTTGGACCCGTTACACGGTCGATCTCGTCGGGAAGCAAATATACTCCGGTAATCGTGGATGACTACTCCAAGTTTACGGGTTATATTCTTACATAAGAAGAATGAGACGACAAACGAAGATACCCGAGCCGCTAAAAAAGATTACAAAATGAGAAGGGTGTCGATTAGTAGTAAAAATCGATCGAGATAAAAGGTACTGAATTTCGAACTCTTTTATTACCGATTTTTGCTCTAAGTTTGGTATATCTGATGAGACATCACCGCAAGGACGCCCTAGCAGAATGGAGTAGCGAAGCGGAGGAACATAACTCTCAAAGAAGTTCGCCGCGACGATGTTAGTTGAACATGCAATACCAAGCCGTTTTCAAGGCGAAGCAATCAACCTTTGCATGCCATACTTAGAAAGATGTCTTCGACTAAGGCTCACTACAAAACACCCTATGAACTCGTGGAAGGCGTAAAACCTCATGTTTCTTACTTCCATGTTTTTGGGTGTAAGTGTTTCATACACAACAATGGGAAGAGACAGGTTGAAGACTTTTGAGACCAAGTCGATGAGGGTATATTCTTAGGATATTCCTCATCTAGCAAGGCTTTCGGGGTTTACAGCAGCATTTAACCCTAGTTATGGAAGAAACACCCCATGTAGTCTTTGATGAAGCATCATTCAACAAGAGAAATCGCCTCGTAACAAGACGTGCTCGATCAATCTGCACTGATGCTCGGAAAATGGATCGCCTAACGATCAAGGAAAAAGGATCGTAAATCGTAATAAAGATACATTCCGGATCTAGGCGATTCACCGGATCATTCAGATCCTAAGGTACTAAAAAATCGTCGATGAAGAAGCCGGCACAACCGAGGCAAGATCAATCGAACCATCCGTTCGGGGGAACACTGAAGTTCCCACGAGCGACGCGTCGACATGATGAGTCCAACATCACCGAGACATGTTCTTATCAAGTGGATCATGATTTCGCACCACTCCCAAACCGCTAGTAATGAACCTTTATCGTAAATGGATGATGTTCTCGAAAACCGACGCAAATCGTAGCGAAGGACTGGATAACCAGTCATCCAACTGATCTGATCATCGGAGACCCATCTGATAAAGTTAAAACTAGACATCAGATTGGTGAAAGTGCCATGTATTGTTGTTATTTGTCTATGAAGGAACCAACAACAATAGAGGAAGCTCTACAAGACGCAAGCTGGATTCTAGCCATGCAGGAGGAGCTGGAACAGTTCGAGAGAAATCAAGTTTGGGAACTGGTGGACAAACCAAATCATCAAGACGTAATTGGCACGAAGTGGGTTTTCAAGAACAAGAGAGATGAGAAAAATGTCATCACCAGAAATAAGGCAAGACTTGTTGCTAAGGGGTACTCACAATCAGAAGGAATTGATTATGATGAGACCTTTGCACCGGGCCGCCGCTTAGAAGCCATTATTTGTTTTAGCGCATATGCTTCCCACAGAGGGTTCACTGTGTATCAGATGGACGTAAAGAGTGCATTTTTAAACGGGGTACTAGCAGAGGAAGTTTATGTCGAACAACCTCCAGGCTTCGAAAAGAGCAACCAAGTGTACCGTTTAAGAAAAGCTCTTTATGGCCTGAAACAAGCTCCTCGAGCTTGGTATGATACACTCTCTCAGTTCTTGATAGGCGGTGGGTTCACTAAAGGGCAATGGGATGTAACCTTTATTCGAGAATAGAAGATGGAGAAGATATTCGATGGTTCAGATCTCGTGGGCGACATCATCTTGGATCTCCCAACAAGAGTCTATGTGAAAGATTCAACAAAACCGATGCAAGGAAGTTCGAGATGTCCATGATGGGACAGATGAATTACTTTACGGGTCTCGGTGTGAAGCAAAGTGCGAGAAGGGATATTCATCTCGCCAAGCAAAAGTACACTAAGAATTTATTGGCTAAGTTTGGAGTTCAAAATTGCAAGGAAGCCAAAATTCCTATGATGACTGGATTCAAGATGGATCCAGATGAGGATGGTCAGAAAACAAATCAGAAAGAATATAGGGCTCTCATTGGATCTCTACTATACCTAACTGCCAGCAGACCAGATATCACCTTTGCAGTAGGTGTATGTGCCAGATTTCAGGCAAATCCAATGCAAAGCCACCTAGAAGCAGCTAAGCGGATTCTTAAGTATCTGAAGGGGACAGAAATCTTGGTTTATTTTACCCATCAGATGATAATCTAGAGCTTAGTGGGTATTCTGATTCTGATTATGGAGGTTGCAAGATTGACAAAAAATCAACCTCAGGAACATGTCAGTTTTTAGGAAGTAAACTGATCTCGTGGTTTTCAAAAAAGCGGAGACATCGATTCGACACATCTACTTGAAGAGAATATATGGGCTGCAGAAGTCATTGCTGTTCTTTGCGCTCGGCTTAGTCAAAGTTGAGGATTATAACATTGTAGCTAAGAATGTACCTATATTCTGTGATGATAATAGTCTTATTGCAATCACTTTCGAGAATCCTGTTCTTACATACAAGATGCAAGCATGTGGATGTCGAGACACCATTTTATAAGAGATCATGTTGAAAAGAAGAATATCGAATGGAAAAGATTCACACGGATTTCAGAAAGCTGATATTCTAACCAAGCCACTAGCTGAGATCAGATTCAGAGAATTGTGTAATGAGCTAGGGCTTCTGGATCTTGGAGAAAAAGCACCTAAAATGCTTGATGGTTTGTTCTCCAGAACCAGCTGGTTAAGAGACTAACCAGGTTGAAAGGAATCAGTTGAATTTGGTATCTCAACTGATAAGAAGATCAGTCAAGGAACTGATATGAGAAATCGATCAGATTTACAAGTTATCAAATTAAAGGAACTGATCAGATTTAAGGTTTATCAGATTAAAGGAAACACTCAATTTAAAAGGATTATCTGATTAAATCAGTTTGGTTATTTTACATCTTTGTAAGTCGATTAAGCTGATATTCAACAAGCAAGATTCACAGACTAAAGCCAACAATCGCATAAGAAAAGGAAGATTTACACAACAATGGAATAATAGAAATTTTCATTGATAAAGACCCGAAGGTCAGGTTACATTACAAGTTACAAGTACAAAGGACGGAGGTGAGGTCAAGACATAAGTCATAACGAAAAACCCTAAACCTATAACCCTAAACCCTCATCCTAACCCAAGAAAAGCGGGAGAGAGAGAGATTTTAAATCTGATGCTCTCATTTTCCCCCACTTAACAAGGGTGAGAGAGGCTTTGAAATAATCCTAAAGCCGCTAGCTGAAGCTAAAACCAGTGGAGCGAGAGCGGCGTTGATAGGATTTCTAAGCCAGGAGCCCTTAGACCTGAAGTCAATGGACTCTCCAGCTGTTAAATGGAGCACATGTGCCAAGAAATTGGTTCAAAGACCTTATGGGCACATGTGCTACACAAAAAAATAGAGTTGATATCTGAAGATCACCGTTGTCCGATCAAGACCGTATATCAAACTCATGTTTTATATCGATCGAAGTCCTGTTGATGCTAGTTCCGGCTATCTCGATAGACACACAAGGTGCATACGGTTAGGAGAAGTGTCTTCTCGGGTTATTCATGACCAGATCCCGCCTTGGTGGTAGAGAAGCTTGGCAACAATTGTATGTGAAATCTTTGATGACGCATTTAAAATAGTGATAAGGGACACACAGGTTGATTTGAGAAGTTTGAAATCATTGAAAAAGGGGTAAAGGTTTTTCTTGGGAAGTTTCACCGGAAATAAGGGTTCACCGTAATGCATGATTTTACAAAGAAGATAAGTATGGTGAATGGGTTATGTTGTGTAAAAACATTGGTCCAATTTATAGAGGTCAAGCAAGGGTGCAAATGCAAATTTGATTTCAAAAAGCCTTTTAGAGAAATTTGCATCACAAGGACAAACGATGTAGGAATCACGATCGATAATTGGATAAATTTACGGTGGATTGACATATCGAAAATATCTGACTATAATTACGCATGTCAAATCGCGCCAACTTAGGGAATAGAGACTACTATTCTAGACTAAGTTTTGGCGGTAACACTTATCTCAAGAATTGGCTTGATCTGAGAAGAATCAGATTAGGTCAACCAAAAATCGATTACATCTTAAACCGATCGGATAAGGAAGATCAGTTGAACGAGAAACCTCAACACATCAGATATATCAGTCTATGAGAAAACAGAAATATCAGTTGAAGGGGGAACTTCAACTGATCGAGGAGGATCAGAAGGGAAATCGGGATTTAAAATGAAGCGGATCATCGAAAAGAAGCGGTTGGGAAATTATAAGGTTTAGGCGTAAAACTAAGATCAACAAGTGGATTCAACTTCAAGTGGTATTGAGTGATTGCAATATCAGTCAACCAGATACGCTTTTCTTTTCCCTTGATATTTGCTTATTTATCGGATCTTATCTGTTTCTATTTATTTTATTTGACGACATTACGTGTGATGTATTCCCGCAAATCATTTAATGCGGACGGGGTACTGTATTAATTGCTACAAAATGAGCTTTTAAATCCAAAAGGTTTTCAGACGCGTGCTTTTCCGACCATACGATCAAAAAACCGCTTAATCTGGATCGTTTAATCTTTTCAAACGGTTGATCTTCCAAATCTTGTCTTTTTTTTTCCTCCTCATCTTTATAAGGTTCATCAAAAACCCTACCGAGTTTTCCCATTCACAAAAACTTGCGTTTTTTTTTCCGAAAACTCTCCAGATTACTTCTCTGCGATTCAAAGTGTTTTTCTTAAGTTTCAAAATTATCTTCCTAAAAAACGTAATCTGGTAATTTCGATTATTTGATGAATCTTTTTCCTTAAAATCCATTGATCTTAAAGATTTTGTCAATCGATGGTATCCTCGTGTTATGCTTTATTGTTTCTTGGTTTCGCGATGTGTTTATCGATTACTAGGCACGTGTATAGGTCCGATAATCAATATATCATATCTCTATGTTTATGCACAATCTTAATCGAGTCTATCTTATTTGTAGATGGCCACTCACGGTATGGGTAAAATAATGTGCAATTATCTTGGGGGCGGCATTAAAGATTGTCGACGACAAGTTCGTGCGATTTGACATTACTCGGGATCTGAATCAATGGAAGTGGAGCAAATTTCAAGAAAGGAGGTCTTGAGAAATATTTACCGCTTTGCTCGCAATCCGGTGATGCAAAGATGAAGCACTCAATTCCTAAGGAAATTAAGAGTGGATACGGACGCTTCCGGGAGAAGAACTACTTTTTGTCGATCAACGGAGAAGAGATCGATCGACGAATCGCGGACATAACTCGTCTGTTCGACTTGCCTAAAAGGATTTAATCTCTTTTTCTTCACTCTGAGGAGAATGAAGATGAGTGATCGTAAACGAACTCTTCAGAGAGGCTGACAAACATCAGACCGCAGGTTTTGTCAGACCAATGCTCAAGAGGAAATACCGACTGTTGTTTGACATATTGTCAAAAATAATCATGGGTATTGCGTTCATCCCAGATGCTCTTACATCCGTCAAACTGTACAGCATGGCTGCAATAATTGATGAAGCCAAGAACATCAATTGGCATGGGTTCCTAAAGGCCATTCTACTCCAAGAACATGAGAAATTTGGAGTTGATGAATGGAGGCAGGTCTATCTGAAGAAGAGGATCAGCAATCTCAACAAGGTTGCAGTTATCCTAAAGGACAAAATGCCAAATGCCAAATGGGACCAGAATGGACTGAAGTCCTACAAGGCTTTCCTCTCCACCACTTCAGCCATATTTGGACCACCAGACGATGATATGCGGCCCATCCCCCCAAAGGCGAAGAAGGGAAAGAGCAAGAAAGCAACCTCGTCTACACCCGGATGCCCCCGGAAAAAAAAAAAAGAAAACTGGTGAAGGCCCAGGAGAAGAGGCCGAAGAAGGCGAAGCAGGCCTCCATGACTCTGTTTCTAGAAGATGAGTCAGATAATGAAGGAGAGCCAGATCAGCCTGATGCACCACAAAAATTAGGTGAAAAATCAGACAGGCAGGCTTCTCAAGCTGAGAGCTCGCCAGAACATTCTGAGGAAGAAGCACGAGACGAACGATCTCTTTCTCCTCCAACTCGAGCTGATTCACCGCCCAGATCATCGGGTGGCCGAGCATGTTTCTCCTTCTCTCCCCCCCCGCGAACACCAAACTACATCGGTTCGCGAACGTAAAAGCTTACTCGTTGTGGAACCAGCGACTCGACTCTCATGCGGAATTTTTCGGTCGAGCCAATCAGCCAACTTCCGCCTACTCAAGCACCACCACAACTCTCCACATCTCATCAACCTGAATCTGGACAGACAATTCTTGAGTCTAGATCATCAAAGACCATCACAGGAAAATGGTCGTAATGCAAATCGAGCGGGAAATTGATGAGATGTATCCGTAATCGGGTCGCCCATCCCGCTATTAGAGAGGAAGTTATGGAGATCCTCACTGGAGAGATCTTCGATTAAAAAGCTTCTCGATTTTATAATGATTATTGAACAGGATGGGCGGTCTTGATGAGTTTGCGATTTTGATTTCGATATGAGGAAATCGCTAAAGTAGGATCACCAAACCGAAAGGTGATAGCAATCGCTGAATCTATCAAAGCTCGATCCACGGGAAGTTGGGGTTAATCGATCAAGGAGAATCGAGATCGTTGAAGAAGCTCTCAAGCGGATGCTACAATGAAGGATGCAGGAGGCTGGATGATAGTGGAACCGGTGCAGTTCATGACCAACCACCGGAGGCGCAAACAATCGAAAGAGATCCGTGACGCAAAAACATTCCAACATCTCATCATCACGGTGATCAACTTCGGAGATCGATCATGTCTCAAAGATCTCTGAAAAGAAGAAGTTGAGGGAGTGATAGGCGATCGAGAGGCGATTGGCCTCAAAGAAATAACAGATCAAAGGGAATTGGCTATTTCCCAGATTGAGGCAATCAAAGATCAGTTCTCCCAAACTGTGACCACCGTGTCTGCCGAACTTATAAAGTCCGTTGATGACAAGCTGATTCAGGTGGATCAACAACAAGTTTCTTTTCTAATGCTCACTGAAAAGCTAGAATTGACAGAAGAGAAACTTGACAAACTGATTTTTTACACTCTCATCGCCATGGAATCTGCCAAGACCGAAATGATCTCGAAGGTTCAACATCTAATCGCTCAAGTTCAAGGTTTATCATTGTTGAGATCTCAACAGGCGATATATCGGTCGATTTTGGATCCTCGACTTCCCACCTCATGACTTTTTTTTTGATCAAACCAAAAAGGGGGAAGGACGGAGTGAGAAACCAACTGACATGATCAGAACAACAGAAGACCTAATTCCAGCAGTTGAAGCCTATGGACAAAGACTAGACCATCTAGATCTCTTTGCTAACGAAGTCTCTGAAAAGATGGAAAAGTCAAAGGCAAGAAAGTTAGTACTTGCTTGGGTCTTTGGGACATCACAAACTGTACAAACCCACTCGACTAAGATAGTCACAAGAAACTGCCTAGATATGACATGCATCGATATGAATCGGCCGAGAAAACCGCCCAAAGAATGATTCTTTCAAGAGGCCCAAAAAAAGCAAAAGAAGAAAGAAAGGGCGATAAATTGACAGAGGCGTAAAATCAAGAAGAGATTGGATCGAGAGCGAAGAAAGGAAATTTGGAAAAATCATGCGTAACCTCACCGCCAAAGAAGAGTTGATGAGATCATTCCAAAAACTGCTGCACATGCTAAGAGGTTTGAGGAATGGAATAAGATCAGAAGTGAATGGCTTCTGGATGCTTTTGTTCTTGATCTTGTTCCACGAGAAGAATCTCAAGATGATGAATTCCTCAACTGGTTAGAAAATAAATATCCAGATTTTCTGAAGTATCTGGAAAATGAGGCCAAACTTATCAATTTAAAAATATCTCGCCAAGAGTATTATTTTTGGATTACTCAAGAAAAGCGGATGGCTCATTTGATGACCGACATTTCAGAGATTCTATTTTGACATCCCGAGCAAAACGCATATAATCGATCCTCGGCAGGACCAATGATGTCAAATGGAAACTATATCGATTTTCAACGCACCTCAAGATCAAAGAGAGATGCCGAAGGATACAAGCCTAAAGAGTGAAGAATCGAAGACTTCTCGGGATCACTTTTTAAATTCAAACTTTTACGATGTAACATGTAATCGACATATCTAATGAGAAAAGTTTATTTTCCGATCCTAAGACAAAATCTCACCTTTTTCTTCGATTATGTGCTCTTTCTTTGTTCTATATTTATCAACTGTGTTTGGTTTCTCGGTGTTTTGGTTTTATCAAAAGGGGAAATTGTTGGGAAATTTATAGTTTTGATAAAAGTTCCAAAAACACATGTAATAGGACGATCGGACAATTAGTCGATCGATGTTTATATTCTGGATTTATAGAATACCGGTTGATAATTATTGTATAGAACAACCGATGTAATAGATAGGTCACATATTGAGGGGAACCTCAAAATGTAGGTCGATCTGAAGATTCAAAGAATAACCGATATCCAAGCGGGTGCCGTAATGCAAGAGAAGAAGGAAGATCGATCGATCCGATCAAGTCGATATCTCAAACCAAGTCATGAAGCTCAAACTCGTAATACTTGAAGATCGGATGACTTCCGGAAGATCGGACGGAAGACCTACATCACCGAGTCCGCTAGTTGAAGCTAAGTCAACCCGGCACGGAAGAGTCCATCGTAGATCGACAAATTTTGATTGATCAAAGTCACTCACCAGTGAAAACTGATGTTTCACCTAGTCATACGTCGATGATCTGAACAAGAAGAATGTCAACCTTAGTTGGAAGAACAACACTGAAAAGTGCGTCTGTTAACCAATAAGAACGAGACACGTATGATCGGAGTCGACAATTACGGGATTTGATGCTGCTCTCTCTAACGGCTATAAAATACAAGATTCACGCTTTCAGCCATGCCGTTCCTGAAGCACGTCACATCAATCCTGCAAACCTACCAAATATAGCCTGAAATTCAAATTGCTCTCCAACGACTCTTTGATTTCAAGGTCTATAAATATGGGATCACACTTCAGAGTGAAGACACGGAAACACTGAACAATCAAGAAGCTCAAGCAATTATCAGATTTCCGCACGAAGAACACGATCAAGAAGATTATTTTATTAAGTGTTCATCCCATAAGTTCTTAGCATAGAAATCTTTTTTCATCTACCGATAGGCTATCTTAAACACTAGAAAAGATTTCATAGTTGGAACCAAAACAATCTTATCCAAACCCAAAGTTAGGTTAAGTTGTTTAGCAAGATTTCAGACTAGGGTTTCTAGTTCTGATTTCTGGGATCGGTTGAGTGAGAACTCCTTAAATATCTGTCGATTGTCTTCGTGTTGGACTAACACAAAAATCTAAGTCCGATTGGTTAAGTTGGTGCCCCTTGTGATAGGGAAGAGTGGGACGTGGGGACCGGTTTGTCCGAACCACTATAAATCTTATGTGCCTTTACCGCTTTGATTAACTGTCTACACAATCGCACAACCTTTAAAGCGCATACATATTCTAAGTTGAGATCAGCTAGCACCAAGCTTCTGATCTGATCAAGCTTGACACTTCAGTCAACTGGTTAAAAGACTAACTTTGGAATCTGATTTATAAAAACTGGTTTTTCACACGGGTTAAACTTAAGCTTCCGCACACATCAGTTAAATTGATAGTTACCGAACTGATCTGCCTTCAGGCGATTAGTAAGTTGGTTATCAGCCCAAACTGATTCACTAAGACTGATCAAAGCTAATCGCCATCACACGATGCGCAAAAATTTTTTCAGAAGTCTATTCACCCCTCCCCTCTAGACTTCTGCCCTCACAAAACCCGTTCGGGACCTACATCTCCCTACTCAAACTTAACCTCTATCACTCTGCTCAAGATATAGGGTTTTTGTTTGGGTTTTATTTCCAAGTAACTTAAGATCTTCTTTACAATGAAAACAAATGTAAATGATAGGATATCTCTTTCTAAGCTTAGAATAATTTCACTGTAGCTTAGACTTGTATAGAAGTTGAGCTCTCTTCAATGTTGAAACACTTGGAAAATTCTTGTGGCTTAGAGTACTTCAGAAAATGCTTAGAATAAGCTTGAGCTCTTTGAAGTTCTTCATTTCCCGTAACCTTGTTTTCGTCTAAGGCCTTCTATTTTATAGAGCTTTCAAATAACTTTTCGTAGGAGAGATAACTCTTCAAAAACTCAATTTGTGTATGGCGAAAACGGCTAGGTCTAATGCTCCAAGATGCCCTTAGCATGCTTTAGGAAATATGCATTAAATGTTAGCCTTCACCATTCTGCAAACTGTCCAAGTTGCAGGTTTTGACTTTTTCAGAACCGATCACTTTTAGGCTCAGAGTCTATACAATGTTGTCAAGCTGTCAATGGTCCATATCTTCAAGTTGCGGAGACATTCCAACGGCTATTAAAGAAAGCTCTATTGATGGAAAAGTAACTTTAAGTGGAACAAACAATAGACTTTAAATTTGTCATTCTTTTTGTCTACAATGATTCCTAATAGTCATTTATTGTCCTTTTTAATGTTCAGGACAATTGACTCAGCATCCTTGTCTTCAAGACTTCAAGTCTTCTATTCTTTAGATGATTTATCTTCAACAATCTTCAGCACTGGTGCCCTTTGCACATCTCTGCTGAAAGATTACAAGGGTTATCTTTAGGTCTTCTACTCTTTAGACTTTTTGGTCTTGTACTCAGGTTTGTTAATAGTTAAGGTCTTCAGATGCACTGACCAAAATTTGTTACTTATTAAGTTCCCCCTCAACTTGATCTTCTCTTTAGATGTCTTGTCCATGCCATAGCCTTCAATCTTAACCTGAAAATCTAACCCGACTACTAAGTATGCTGATTATACAAGTGCATAACTTTAAGCCTGGCCAACTAGCCAGACAGTTAAGCCTATATAAGTATTTCTACCAAAATATTTTGATATTCATCTAATGAGGGGTTTTGAAATCTAATCAAATCATTATTAAATTAATCTACCAACACAAATATATTAAGACAAAGTCTCATTTGTAATTGGTGCACGGATTTAAGATTCGTGCACTCGCCCCAACCCTACCCATGTATCCACATAACATGTCTAATATATTCAATGGGTCAATTATTTTTTTAAATGAGTCATTCTGTTGCATGAGTGCACAGTGCACTTAGATGTACAAGAGACCCACTCATATATTAATAGACCATATTATTAATTTTAAATTAGTTTAAAAATATGATAATAATTGAATTAAACTAATCGAACTAAATAATTATTTGACGCGATCTAAAATTTTCTTCAAGCTTGCGTAGTACGCCGAGATTTAGTGCTAGTACTCTATAAACTAGTACATATTAGTTTATTATAGTAATGAGATTAATTTATAAATGTAATGATATCAATTTTATACTATTAACAAGTTTTACAGAATAGTTTGTGCTTTTGTAATTATTTTTTGAAGGATATCGCATTTAGATTTCACATATACCTTTTAAATAGAGTTGGTAATAGACAATCCAGCCCGATAGGTCGGCCCAGCCAACTCGAAGGTAAGTATGGATTGGGCTGTAAAATTATAGGTCCAAATTTATTTGGTCCGACGTCCTATTTTTTTTTATAAATAATTTATCTTTTTCACTAGGAGATAGACTTTATATATTATACCTTAAAAAAAAAACTTTATATATTATAAAATTGTCTTGAAAGATTTTGTCCATTTGGATTTTAATTTTAAATTTATATTTTTAAATTCAAATTATTAATATGGAGTATTTGAATATCTTTTTTTAAATTATGTGCTTTGATTCAACATAAATCCTTGTGCGTGAGACAAATGTTTATTTCTCCTCAATTTCTTATATTATCAAGAATTTCAGATGCCTATAATAAGTTTTGTAATATTTATTAAACTAGTAAATCACCCGTGCGTTGCACGGTTTGTGAGTATAAAATAAACATAATATAAAATGTATTTATTTTTGTGTTAAATAAATTATAAAAAATTATTTTACTTATAATAATAATAATAATAAGAATCTTTTTTTAATTTTTTTTATTTAGATGCAACTCACGAATTATGAACATTTTTTGCTTTTGCAATCAGACATGGAAAATGAGTGGCGCTCCAATTGTTTAAAAAATTTACATTGTTAAATAATGCAACTTTAAAGGTATTTTTTCTTACAATTTTAAATTATTTCCTTCTAAACCACTTTGATTGTCACCTATTATCGTCTTCTCAATTCCCATTGCATGTCAAAAATTTTAAATTGTCCCATTTAGTTACTCTGAACATGATAACATACAACTACAGATGATTGAAATTAATCTCCTTAAGAAAATCCAAGATTTTTAATAATTATCTATAATTTTTATTAATGATCACACCATGAGATATCATTAGTCAAAATTATCTTTCCAAGATGTTAAAGAGAGTCTACTATCTGATGATGACAGTGTCATTCCCAAAATCAACACTCTTTGTCCTAAGTTAGTCTAGATTAGTATTTTCTTTAAAAAAATATGGTTACCGAGCTTCATCACAACCAACCCAGTATCGTTTTACAATCCAAGGTTTAATGTCAATTGTAGATGCAACTAATTCATAGTAATTGAACTCAATGATGGACCTACATGTCCTATGTTGGGATCACGTGCCCCATATTTTTTTAAGTATATGTTATATATATTATAATTATTAGGAGTAATACTTATATTATGTGTATATAATGACTTAAATGAATTTTTAAAAGTGTTATAATTAGTTAATCATGCAAATATTTCATCTAAAAAAATTTGTAGATCTGTTATGTATATGCACCATCACTATTTAAAAAATCAAATATTTTTTAAGATAGTAATAGTGTATAACTGTATATGCATAATCCTGACACAAAAAAAATAGAATTCACGTGAACCCGGGTTCACAGGAAAATCTACTTGTTATATTATTTATTTTTGTGCTCCCGTCATGAAAGTTTTATAGATCCGTACATGATTGGACTAATCAATTTAAATATTATATCTTATAAAAGAATCATACAAATAAGTAAACAAATCGAGCTTTATCACAACCAACCTAGTGTCATTTTACAATTCAACTAATAACGTCAACTAATAGTTTAATTAAAAATTATTCAACTAACAATTTAAGTCTAATGTCAATAGCTCATGCAACTAATTTATGGTAATTGGACTAATCAATTTAAATCAAATATCATGTAATATTATCGTACAAATAAGTATATAAATTATAAATTTTCATATATACAATATTTCTCGTCTTTTTTAGATTGCTCAAAATCCAAAAAGTTCATCTTTTATCACATACTCAAAATAGCAATAAAGTAACTATACAGTTCATGTTACCCCTTACAAACATCACAAAATTATATCACATGTCATTAATAATTACATACAAAATTAAATATTTTTTTATCTTATTCATTAAAATTTACAAAATACCCTTATCAAAAAACTATTTTATTACCTTCAAATATTAATAAAGAATTTCCTCATCAAAACCCGTGTCAAAATCAAGTGAGCAATCTAAAAAAAAGATGGAAAGAGTAATTGATTTTTTTTTAAATATCTATATCAACTACAAATTAAATATAACATTTTATATTATTACTCATTAATGTGCCACTTTTAAAATTTTATGATAAATTTGTAATAATTTTTATTGATTTTTTTTTTGGTATAATATTTTGTTATTATATATGTATAAACATATTTAGTTCAAAATTTTGTAATAACTTTTTTGTTGATTTTTTTTTCTTTTTTGGTGTAATATTTTGTTATTATATATGTATAAATAGATCTAGTTCAAAAATTCAAAAATTATATTAATAATTTAGATAATATTAAAAAAATAATTAATATATATGTGTGGTAGATATGGGGAATTGAACCTTGTACTCTTGCATACAAAGAATAAAAAAAAATATATTTTATACCATTTGAGTTACATCAAATTTGTTAAGATGTTTAAATTTTTATTAAAAAATTATAACAATTTTTTTGCCCAACTTTTAGCCCAACATTTTGTTATTGGATATGTATAGATGATCTAATTATGTGCATGAATTCTAAGTGAGTTAGTATTTTTATGCTAATTTTAATCTCCATAACAAGACTAAATGTCGATGTTACCTATAAATCTAAAGAGAGAATGCAAAACTTAACATCTATACAACCAAAAAATCAAGAAATTCTAAACATTACAAAGATAATCACCAAAAAATTTATTTGTTGTCCTTATCTTGCATGAATTGTAGATTCTTCGTTTCGTCGAGGAGGTTTCTAAAACACAATGTCATTAGTATCTCATAAACAATTGACTTGAACATAGGTACATGCTCGGTTACAATCTTATTAGTATTATATAAAACTAATAAAATTCCTATCATTACATCTAATTCACTAAGAATTGTTCTAAAAAGAGAGTAAAACAATCTAATTCTTAATACACAAAAAATATAATGAAAATACTACTAATGAAATTTGAAAAAATGGAGTGTAAAATTCCTTTTCAAATAGTTGAAAGAATCAAACATTTGCCTCGGAATAAGCTAGTAATTAAGAGGATATTAATTTTGTTAATTTATTAGTCTAAACTACCAGGGACGGATCCAGAATTTTTTTACAGCGGGGGCACAAATTCAAATATAAAATATTACTATATAATTGAAAATGGAGAAGACAATTAATTAATTGATTTATGATTGTGAGGAGCGGGGATGTGTTTAAATTACAAAATACATAAATAAATGTATTATTGCAAATGAGACTCACTTGCATGAGATGGTCTCACAGTGAGATGGGACATAAATTGGGCGTTGACGCTTTAACATTTTGGGAGGGTTGAGTGTGATTTGTGTTAAGTTGTACCCTATCTCATGTATGAGTCTGTTTCATATGAGTTTTTGTCATTGCAAATTAAAACTAAAAAAGATTAAATTAATTTTTTAAAATTATTTTGGACAAAATATAAATAAAATATGTAAAAAATAAAATAAATTTGGTGAAAAATGGTGTCATAAGGGTTTAAACCACAATCATCAGCCGTTACTGTGCTCTCAAAAAAATTGACCACAATGTTCGCATTCCATATGTGATATATATATATATAATATAAATATACTACTAAAAGAAATTATTTTTACCGGGGCACGTGCCCCTTCAATGGACAACGTAGGTCCGTCACTGTAAACTAATATGAATAAGTTGTGTAATAAATGTACGGTTGAGATCGATTAGTGAAAATCTAACGATCCAGAAAAGAGAGCGGAAAAACAAATATAAAAATATGTAGGTATATTATATAGTTATAAATGTGCTAATTAGTGAATCTTCTCACGAGCTAACAAATCAAATATTTATTAAAAATTGAATTTGATTTGTTAATTTTAATGAATCTTAGTAATGGACTCAAACGAAACACCTAATGAACTTTGAATAGTTTGTGAACGACTCCACTTATTTATTTATGGCTAACTGTTGTATGCACTAGCTACGTACACCGTGCACTTCATAGTATATTTTAGAATTATGCAACTTATTGCGCTTTCATGCACAACTTATTTACACTAAGTCGCGTAACTATTAATATGGAAAACAAGTAGGAAAAAAGTTGCACGGTCCAGTATAAACAAATTGTATATTTCAATGTAAAAAATTTGCATGGTTCTAAGATACATAATGAAGTGTATGGTATACCTGTCGCACAACCCTACTCATTATTTATTACTCATATACATAAAAAAATGCTTTTTTTTTTCACAAAATATATAAATAAAAAATGTTGAAATAATATTCACACCCTATTATCAATCGTTGTAGATATCATTAGGTGCCAAGCTATACATGAGAAACAGCGTTAGTTATAGCTCTGATTAAGACCACTCCAATGAAATTTGGCTAAACTTGTCCTCATTCAAGCTATTTTGGTCGACCTATTATATAGCCACTCGTAATTTCACTTCTTCTTTTTTGATGTTATTTACTAGAATAACATTGCTTATATGCGCACAAATTGTACTATGCAATGTGAAAAAATTAGATCACTTACAATTTTAACCACAGACTATATAGGAGAGATGGTGATCTAGAAGATTGAAGGGTCACCTTTTTCTCACAAGTAGACATTGTTTGCATCAGATTTTGCCAATATAATCATGTACATGATATTATATTGACAATCTATATGTAATATTACCTCCGTCCCAACTTTTTGTTAACAATTACTGTTTTCTCGTGTTTTAGCGAGCGATGATAAAGTAATTTTTAAGAAGACATATAATAGATATATCTATCATACCCCTTCTTAAAAGTCACTTTATCATTTCAAATACTAATAAATAACTCGCTTGCTAAAACATGGGAAAAAAGGTGGTGTGCAGAACAGCTAGGACAGAGGGAGTAAATAACTATTGATACATAAGAACAAATATACTCCCTTTATTCCGAAAACAAGCTTCCCAATTTGAAGGGCTTACATATTAAGAAAAGTGGGGTAATGAGTAAGGTTTTGAGATATAATTTCGTAATTTTTTTATGTATAAAGTAAAAGGTACATTTGTATGAGACGGCCTCACTATGAGATGAAATATAATTTGGACATGAAACTTTAATACTTTGGAGAGGGTGAGTGTTGATTTATGTTAGTTTATACCCCGTCTTATATATGAGATCATCTCATACAAATTTTTGTCATAAAGTAAATAAATTAATTGAGTTGTGTATGTTTGAGCCCGAAAATAATGACACTTTATATATAATATTGTGAATAGTATGATAAGAATGAAGTTTATATAGAGAGAGCTTTTTACTTTTGGATTGTAAAACTTACTGTGAGACGGGCGAAAAAAGAAAGTGTGAAGTTTATTTCTGGACGGAGGGAGTACTGATTATGATAGAGAAATCCCATTTCCCTGAGATAACAAACTGGAGATTTTTTTTGGTTCCATAACTTTCCTGTAAACCGTTTTCCGTCCTAAAAAAATTAACTATCTAATTTTGGTCCTATAACTATCTCAATTGTCCAATTTTCGTCTCATTTTCACCGAAAAACATAAAATTTTATCTTGGACCAAAACTGGACAATCGAGATAGTTAGGAGACAAAAAATTGAATAGTTAAACTTTTTAGGACGTAAAACGGATTACAAGAAAGTTATGAGACCAAATAATTTTTTTTCTCAAACAAACAGCTAATGAAAACTTTATATTTTCATATCAAATAAAATCCAGTCATCAAGAGTTCTCCATTCTTGAAAACATTTCAGCAAATTAATTTCACAATTAATTGCTCATAGAATAGAGAAACCGACATAAGTAAAATTTAATAAGAAATTACTTAAAACAACATTTCATAATTGTCTTCTATGAGACCATCTATTAGCAATCTTGACCTTCAATCCATCCCTCATGTATAGTATCACCGAGCAATTTAGCACCACACGGTTGCCCTCCGCCGCCCTAACCCGATAATTATGAATCACGGTGGCAGCCACCGCCTTTATCTGGCTGAACGCCACCTCCTTCCCCAAGCAAGTCCTCGGGCCCGCATTAAATGCCAAGAATTTATACGACGGCTCATGCCTAATCGTCCCGTTTTCAGAAATCCACCTCTCGGGCTTAAATTCCAAACGATCCTTCCCCCATATCGACTCCATTCTCCCCATCGCGTACAGGGAGAAGAGTATTTTCATTCCTGGGCGCACAAAGTGACCACTTGGAAGCACCACCGGTTTCACAGGCTCCTTATGCTGGAAAGGGACCGGTGGATATAATCTCAGTGCTTCCAAAAGGGCTGCATGCAGGTAAACGAGCTTCTTCGTTTCTTCGACGTAGAAAACTCGCCATTTTTCGTGGTTTTCTGAGGGCAGAATCGATTTGAGTTCGTTCATAATTAGGGTTTCGACTTTGGGGTGCGTGGAAACGAGCCATATGAACCAGGTTAGAGCTGAGCTCGTGGCGTCTCGCCCAGCGATCATTAGATTCAGGATCATGTCCTTCAACAACTTGTCATCATCGGTTGTGGTCATGTAAGAAGTCAGCAGATCTGCACTTTCTTCTTCGTTTTCCGAATTCATGTGGTCTTTTCTTTCTTCTCGTTTCTTCTCGATGAACTTACCTATGGGGAATGGATTTAGAATTTCCTATCAAATGCATGGTGACTTTGCATACTAATATGCACAAATTTCAAAAGAATTTCGACATAAAGAATTTTCAAAATCTTGTATGTATCTGGGTGCATGCACATGCATTTATAATGCATTTTAAAATTATGCAATTTGTTATACTGAAAAATGCAATTTATTTATACTGAACCGTGCAACTATTAGTACGAAAAAATAGTTGACACAGTTCAATGTAAACAAATTAAAAATTTCATTATAACAAATTGCATGATTCTATAATTTATTATGAGTTCACATTATAACCTAAACCCATTACCTATAACACTGTCGAGAACTTTCCGAGCTTCGCTCAGCTTCCTTTCCGCTCCGATTCCAATCCATTTTTGCAGCTTCCACACCTTCTCAGGCACAATATGTCTCATAAAAACCGATTCCTCAGCATCGTCCATCGCTCTGGCAAAAGGAATATCGGGCAAATCTTCAGACAAACACCCCGGATCATAGCCAGTCACCAGCTGACACGTGGCGTCAAACGCGAACCTCTGAAACAAGTCCTGCAGATCCACCTCGCGCTCCTCACGCGCCGCCCTCTCGAGAACCGAAACCAGCCCTTTCTCCACCTTGTCACGGCTGACCTCCGCCAGGAACCCGTGGAACCGGCGGTGACTGATCAGCGCCCTCGCCGCCTTCCTCTGGTCCTTCCACGTGTCCGAATCCGCGTTGAAAATCCCGTCACCTAAAAAGTCGAAAATCTCCCTGAACTTGGGGCCTTTTGGGAAATTCCGAAAATTCTCGGTCATGATATAGTGGACGTTTTCGGGATCAACGGTCGCTAACATGTCCATATTTGCAAACCAGGGCCCCTGGAAATGGAAAGTTCGGCGCCGGGATTTTTGGAGGACTTGTGTGCAAATTTCGTGAATGCGGCCGGCGTTCATCAGAAGCGCCGGCAGCATTCCGATCACCGGCCAGTTCCTGGAGATGCTCCGGCGGTTTTTCCGGGCGTAGAAAAATAGAAGCCATGCAAGTATTAAGATTGCGTACATAAAATCGGCCATTTTTTTGAAGCAGAAAAATTAAGAAGGGTTCGAATTAATATGAATGGCATGTGATTTCAAATTTGGCTCAGAATTTTATGCTTACTGGTTTGTGTTTTGTGCGTTTTTAGGGCCATTTAATGTGATTTGTGCATTTCATTGAAATATTGGTGATATATATATACTATGCATATGTATAAGTTGGCCACATTAATTTCTTCTAATGCATAGGCATGCAATACTGTTTAACAGTGGTAGAGAACACAAGAAAATTGTGTTTTACAGCAAGAAAATAAAGAATTGTTTATAAAAAAGTTTAAATTGCTATAAAAAAATTTAACAAAAATAATTTGGTCTTTAGTGAAGACCGTCTATAATTTGCTTACGATTATTTAAATTAATAGATAAACAATCTTTCTATACATTTATAATTAATTTTCGTAGGCATATTTATCTACACAAATAATTCTCTAGACAATTATATTTGTAGTTTGGAGATGGTCAGATGGTCTATATGATTAGAAAAAATTTGTAGACAAATTATAGACATCCTTATTATTTAAAGACCCAACTATTTTTATTTGAAATTTTGTAAGCATGTTAGAAAATTCTATAGGCAAATGCACTATTTTCTTGTAGTGTTTAGTGACAGAATTTATGTCATCATTCTATCATTAAGGCAAAGTTTTGTGTGTACGGTGCAATTTAAGTATATTTTTGAAACGTGCATCTTATTTTTCTGTGATGTTCAATTTGTTCACACTGAAACGTTTCAAATTATTTTATATTGAACAAATTGAACTTTTCCGTGTAAATAAATTGAATATTTAAAAAAATAAATTACACATTTTAAAAATATATTTAATTTATATGGTGCAACTAATCCTAAGAAGACTCATTAAATATTTTTAACTAAAAGAACTTTAATAACATGATGATTAGATAAACTTTGTCACTACAGGTTCATTTTATTTCAATGAAACGTCAATTTCAAAAAAAAAAAAAAAAAAGTTAAGGCATGTGCTTTGACTAGTGGAACTCTATACAAAAACTCTACACACTCCAATTTAATTACTATGTACATATATTATTTATTAATTATAAACTTGGTACAGCATACCAACACTTTAGTTTGACAAAGTATAGTGTGAACAAATTTTACGGTGAAACTGGTTAAGGAGTGTAACTTATATTACTAAAGAGTGTGACTTTTTATTGTAAAGGGTGTGACTTTTTATTATAAAGAGTATTACTCATAAGAGTGAAGGGTGTGACTTATATTATAGCAAAGAGTGTCGTAGTGATAACTAAAGGGTGTGACTTATATACTAAAGAGTATGTCTGTAAAAAAAAAACCAGTTTCACGGTAAACAAGTTTCATAGCATATCAACTCTTTAGTTTGACAAAGTATAGTGTGAACAAGTTTCATGGTGAAACTGGTTAAGGAGTGTGACTTATATTACTAAAGAGTGTGACTTTTTATTGTAAATGGTGTGACTTTTTATTATAAAGAGTATTACTCATAAAAGTGAAGGGTGTGACTTATATTATAGCAAAGAGTGTCGTAGTGATAACTAAATGGTGTGACTTATATTATTAAAGAGTATGTCTGTAAAAAAAAAAAAAACAAGTTTCACAGCATACCAACTCTTTTAATTTTTATATGACTTGATAGTTAAGTTGATATAAAAAAAAAGTTTTACAATTAACATTTTAATTATGTCATGCAATTTCATATTCTATTTAGTAATTAAGTACTAATATCTTTAATTTGTTGATATATTTCAAATTTATTGTTGTAAGGACCCCGATCATGATTCTTTTTCAATTAAAAAAATAAATTTATACACTGTTATTATCTGAAGATTTGTACATCGTAACTGATCAATAAAATCTATTCTCGTGCAATAGTACACAAACACACCATTTCATCGCAGGCGTGCATAGTTGACCTAATTTTAAGTAATCGATTGTTTGATTCGCTAAACGAGAATCCAAAATACATATTCAGATCGAGTATAAAAATATATTTTATTTCAGGTGAAGATGTGAGGGACTAACCTATTATCTCAGGTGAAGATGTGATACATCTATCTCAAACATAATATTAATACCATGCATATTGAATAGATGCACAAGAATAAATTATGATTGCCTTAATTTAATTTAAGAGCATTTGTGACATTTTAATTAGAGCTGTCAAAACGGGTTAGACCTGTTGGGCTAGTCCGACCGTCGTGCTTAATAGGTGGGTTGAGTAAAAAAAAATTCAACCTGTTTGAAGGCGGGTCTAAATGGGTCGACCTGTTTGGGCCGTGGGTTTTGGTGGGCCGGGACAAGGCAGGTTGGCCCACCTCCTATAAATTTTTTTATTATACATTTAATAATTAAAATATTATTTTTGGGATATTATGTAAACTTTATATTTATTGATGATAAATTTAATTTGTAGGAGACTATATATGAATTATTATGGTTGATTAATAATGAAGCATGATTAAACTAACCAAAGCCAATGGAAAGAAGAGCGTGATCGATTACGATGTTATATTTGCAAATAAGTTTTTAATGAATGATGAATTCAAAGTGCGAGGATGTTATATTTTTTTGAATGATGAATTGTATTTTTGAGAAAAAAAATATTTTAATTTTTTATAGTGATAGAAACTGTTGTATCACAAATTATCCACTAATATGTTCGTAGCCCGACACGTTAATGTTAGTGTTAATGTCCTAGAGACAATCTACTGTAAGGACATAATACTAGATGATATTCAGTTTGACTTAATATTATAGTTCATTTAATATTAATGTATGATAATACACTTGTTTGAATATTATGTTTGATTGTTTGCATTTATTCGTACAAGTGTTCCCATTAGTCATTGCTGTCACTGAGTGTGTGAGAACTTAGATGACTTAAGCATGATTCTCAAATAGCCCCAATCAAGGATAATCAAGAATGAGATATTGATGATGCAATGAAGATTGGTGTGCGATCTGCATCATACTCTTAGAGAGTGTAGTAAGATCTCACTTACTACGAGATACTAGGTATCTCATGATGGATGCAGAGATACCTTAGAGGGCATTGGTATACCCATCCGAGAAACCGTTTGATGTAATTCCACAATATGTATCTATGAGTGTCTCGGTTAGTGGGAGTGATGCGATACTCCTTTGACTTGAGGTCAATGTGGAGTGCGAACTTTGACCATGACCGACACTTGCACCCTTCCATGGGTAGATATGGCTTGGATTGGGTTCATCACGAAGTGCATGTGCGTGGTAGTTGAGCCAAGAATATGATTAATTCCTCAAAGTGGATTTAGAGAGACTACTCATCTTCTCATCATAATTGAATCAAAGTCATTGGCCAATGCACGTCAACTTGGACTTTGTGGCCAAGTGTGACATAAGTGATCAATAAGTGATTGGAGATAATATGATTAAGTTATTTGAATAGACACTTCATCATATTCAAGACTAATCAAGTATTCGTGAATGAAAGGAGAAAATCGTAATAGCCCATGTTTCAGTTACAAGTAGTTGCACGTTTCTCGCAACGTACCTCATATATTGAGAATGTCTGATTTATTGTCCAGGGTTCAATTAAGACCGTTAGTTTGACTAACCGCTCGATATTTGAGGGCCTATGGGTCACACAACAAGTAACTCTCGTGTAAGAATTATAGTTGGTTGATTAAGTATTAAATTAAACTTAATATTTAATTTATGGAGAATTAATAATATATTAATTTAGAATTAATTATTATTACTGTTTAATTAAATTGGATTTAATTAAATAGGAATCTCGAAATAATATTATGGAATATTATTATAGGAAAATATCTGTAGGAAAAAAACATTTCTTTGAGATTTGTTTTGCAAGATTAGGAATTATCTTCCTAATAAAGATGACTTAAGATTTAAGCCAGTCTCTCCCTATATATATGACATCCCGAGATTCATTATTCACTACAACAAAAAAACCTAGTTTCTCCATAAAATCTAGAATAGGAATTTTCCTAGCAAATCTGTCAACGGGGATTACGTGGATACCGTAGTTGAGAAATCTGCTATTGAATTACTATAAGATTTCTCGTTATGATTATTCGTACTCGATTATGCAATTAACTGTTCGTTGTTGGTGAACTATTTAATTTCGCTGCGCATGTATTACGTGTTTACGTGCCTCTATATTCCAACAGTGGTATCAGAGCTTCAGGCTTTTGTTTTAATTGCTTGATTGAATTAATTGATGTTTATAATTTTTTTTTTATTAAACATGCGGTACGGCCAAAACTAGGTTTGACCTCACCATAAATTATTTTTTGACTGTTGTTGGGCGTGTGAATATGTTGAGTGATATAGCAGGTGGTTTTATTTGATAAAACCACCAACTTATTTCGTCCCTCTTTGACTTCCTCACAATTGGGTTTTCAAAACCCTAAACGCGTCCCTCATCCTTTGGCGCCGCCCGGCTCACGATGGAGACCATGCACAAGATCGCTAAAGCGATGGACCTTTCCGCAGCCGATGGCAAAGTGCATCCCGTTCACGGTCCTGATCGTCTTGATCTACGACTCGTTTTGCCATCTCTGCTAAATTCGTGACCTTGGTTCGATTCGTGAGACAATCGACGGCTCGCCATGATTGTACTCGTCATGTCGTCCCCTCCCTCAGACTAAGCGGCGGCGGTGCTCGATTTCTCAATTAAACCGCTTGGAGCGACTAAATCGATCGCGCGAGCCGAGCGTCGGCGGCGATGCACCAGCGCGACTAGGGCGGCTTGGTGAAATCGCCCGCGCTCAAGGCTCGACAATGGCAACCCATTACTTCTGGTTTCACGTTCGTTTATGGAAACGGGTTAACCCGTTTGGCATCGCCTATGACGGTGCTTGACTCGGTCTCGCCTCGTTCCCATTCCTAATGCTCACCTGTTTCTCGCTGATGTCTTTTCACCCTATTTGGATGTTTTCTTGTTTGTTGTTCTTTGAATGATGAACCTGGAAATTGATTTTGGGGTTTTGGAAATTTTGGTTGCTCGAATTTTTCAGATTGGATCTGATTTGGATGGGTGATGATGTGGGAGGGCTGTTTTGCAAATTTGATTTGAGACAGACCTTCCCGTGCAATTTTGTAAATTGCACCTGAGCCCCTGACAATAAAACAATTAAAATTTGATTTAAAAATTAATAAGGTTTAATTATATAATTAAATTATGGTTAGACCAAATAATTAATTGGATTAATTATTAAAATTTAATAATCTTAAAATTGAATTTAAAATTGGATTTTGAAAAATCAATTTTAAAAGGGTTATTAAATCCCACTTGGTTAATTATTTATTTGATAAATTTGATAACACATTTAAAGCCCGCATTATAACTCTTTGGGTAGGCAGCGCCCAATACTTGTCGGACCGTATTATATGTTTGGGTAGATGGTGCCCTATGTATGTTAGTCTGTTTTAAGTCATGTTTGGGTAGGCGGCACCCAATAATTGCTCAAATATGACGTATATAACGTGTTGGATCTCGATTAAGCAATTAATACCCCTCTTTAAAACGTTTCTCACTAAAATATGGTTTTCTCGTTAATTTGATAAGATGTCTTCCATCAAAATTAAAATTAAACCGTAGATCTCATTCCAATGGGTATTTAAGACCAAAGTCTTTTGCTCGGATCTACATCTAACGGGACTTTTATAGGAACACGTAGTTTCACCGCTTGATGGTTGTAAACCAACTTGACTTTGTTTCACCAGCCAAAGCAGGGAAACGAAAGTTAAGTGACATCCGATTGAGCTAGGCCCAATCAACTGGGAGTTGCAATTGGTGTATAGACCCACCAGTTTTATTATTACAATAATCAGCCAAAGCAGATGTTGTAGTAATAAGAACGTGGAGACGAGGTCGTTGAATATATGAAAATAATGGAAACAAGATAAACTTAAAAGACCGTGTTTATTTTGATTGATGAATATTGATCATAGGTATTATGTGATTTAATTCCCGTTTTATTTTATTTCTCTTGGTTAGTTGAAATGTATAACTGTTATTGAGATGTGTTTTGGAAAACAAACAAATTGGCTAGGCCAAATTTTTCTGGACTGACACCCGAACATGTGTTTGGTGCTAAGGCAAGAAAAGACTGAGTACGTGTTGGGCATGCCAATCCAGGTTACCCCTGAATCTGGTTTCCTGAGGCAGCCACGTTTGACGTAGCAGCTCAGAATAAACATCAAGAGGATGCTTCCCAGGCTCAGTGTGCGATGTTGCTCGACATGACTCCCTATATATAGGCAACGTGAGAAAATGAGTCCCTTCTAGATGCTCAAGTATCTGAAGGATCTCTTTGATTCTGAATCTCATTCTGAGATTTATGAAGTGATAAGAGATCTGTTCAGATGCCGGTTAGCTAAAGAAGAGAAGATTTCACCTCATGTGCTAATGATGATAGGCCTAATTGAGAAACTTGGTAATTTAGGCATTGAGCTAAAGGACCAACGTTTTCATTTATGCTATCCTCCAGTCGCTCCCGATTCATATTTCAGCTTCATTGTGAACAACAATATGAATAAGACGGATGCGATCATGCCTGAACTTCACAACGTATTCAATACTTTTGAGTTCACTATCACTAAGATGGTGTTCAAAAGAAAGAGCGGGTAGACAGGGATGTGTGCCTCTACTGTAAGTAGAAGAGGGCACCAGAAGAAGGACAGTAAAGTTCTGGTTGCTGAAAAGAAGGCACTAGGTGCTTCTGGCACTAGAACATGTATGTTTGTTATTGAGATAAGCATGTCCACTAATAGCGCTAACTGCTTGGTATTAGATACCAGATATGACTCACACATTTGTAAGAATGTGAAGAGGCTCATGTGTCTTAGGGCAGTTAGGTCGGGTGAAGTCGTCTTACACGTGGAAATGAAGTAAGAATTGCTATTGAACGTGTGGGGACTTAGACTTACCCTCTGGTTTTAGATTAGAACATAATAATTGTTATTTTGTTCCTTCTATTACCCGCAACACTATTTACGTTCCTATGTTAGACATTGAGGGATTTTTCCTTCCATTTTGCAAATAATAATTGTTATTTACGCTTAATGGTATGGTTTATGGGAATGCCCCTTTATTGAATGGTTTATAATTATTGAATTGAGGATATAATATTCTTAATATACAAAGTAAAAAACTCAAACTTAGTAATCATGAAAACCCAACTTACTTATGGCACTGTAGACTTGGTCATGCAAACGAGAAAATAATTGCAAGGTTAAGGTAGTTGGACTACTTAACCTCATTTGACTTTAAATCTTATGGTAATTGCAAATCTTGTCTCAAGGGAAGGATGATCAACAAACCCTTTTCTGGGAAAGGGGTGCGTGCCAAAGAAGTTCTAGAGCCGATCCACAACAATGTATGTGGACCATTGCCCACTCTAGCTAGGGGTCACTTCGACTACTTCATCACTTTTACTAACGATTTCTCGAGATACGGGTATGTGTATCTTATGAAACACAAATCCAAATCTTTTGAGAAATTCAAAGAGTATAAAGCTGAAGTAGAGAAGCAACTTAGTAAGAGTATCAACACTCTTCGATCGGATCGAGGAGGTGAATACCTTAGCTATGAATTCACTGATTAATTGAAGTTGCATGGAATCCAATCACAATGAACTCCTCCCAGAACACCTCAGATGAATGGTGTATCGGAACGGAGAAACCGAACCTTGTTGGACATGGTGAGGTCCATGATGAGCTTTTCCTTTCTTCCGACATTCTTATGGGGATATGCGTTACAAACCTCAATCTACATTCTGAATAGGATTCCATCTAAATCGGTTGAGCATACTCCATATGGACTATGGTGTGGCAAGAAGCCAACTTTTACACATATCAAAATATGGGATCGCCCCGTGATTGTGAAAAAGAAGCTTACTGATAAGTTGGAATCCAAAGGTGAAAAGGGTTACTTTGTGGGATATCCTAAGGAAACTAAAGGATATTACTTCTATCTACCTGAGAAACAAACAATGATTGTTTCTAGTCAGGGCAACCTTCTTGAAGACAATTATGTTTTTAAGGAACAAGGCCGCAAGGTGATAGAACTTGAAGAAATTCAAGAACCACAAGTTAACAAAGAGACTGATATCTTGTCAAAGCAACATGACAAGGAATCAATGGGAGCATTTAACGACTTTCACGGTGGGAGTCTTTCACTAGGTGATCGTCTTTCAACCAGTGGGAGCGTAGTTGGAGTAAGCTTGCTAGTGCAAGAACCTCCAAGTGGGTTGAATGAGAACAACATAGTTCAAACTCCCGCCCAAGAGGCATCTGAAAGTGTAGCTCTTGAGGACTCTCCGGACATTGATGAAATCAATGCACCACAAAATTTTTACGATCAGAATGTACAGCCTGCACAACCACAACTCCGCAAATCAATTAGGAATCGTAATCTGCCCATTAGATACGGTTACCTCTTGGAGGAACTCGATAATATGGACATACCGTATAAGGACGATCCTAATGCTTACTCTGAAGCAATATCAGATATTGATTCAGGGAAGTGGCATGAAGCCATGAAATCCGAGATGGACTTGATGTACACCATTCAAGCTTAAGACTGATGCAAATGGCAAAGTACAAACCTACAAAGCTAGGTTGGTGGCGAAGGGTTATAGTTAAAGCGAAGGCATTGACTATGACGAGACCTTCTCACCAGTTGCAAAGATCAAGTCCATTCGAATTTTACTTGTGATAACAACACACTATGATTATGAGATTTGACAGATGGATGTCAAAAAAAATTTCTTCAATGGAAACATTGATGAGGAAGTGTTTATGACTCAACCGGAAGGGTTCATATTTAAGCCAAATTCTAATCTAGTATGCAAGCAGGAGGAATGTTGTTTTCATCAGAAATTCGAAAGATCATTGCATTTATCGTAAACGCAGTGGGAGGAATGTTGTTTTCATAATCGCGTATGTCAATGACGTACTGAAATTGAGAAACAATATCCCATTAATGCAGTCCGTTAAAGATTGGTTGTCAAAGACCTTCATGATGAAGGATCTTGGTGAAGCCTGCTACATCTTAAGGATCAATCCACATGGGATAGATCCAAGAGGATGTTGAGGCTGTCACAGTCCACCTATGTAGACAAGGTATTGAAGCGTTTTGCGATGAAGAACTCTAAGAGAGGGTCTCTACCGGCAAATCATGGGATAAAGCTGTCAAAGAAGGATTGTCCTTCTAGTGAAGCTGATATCAAGCACATGAATGATGTCCCATATACATCTGCAATTGGGTCAATCATGTACGCCATGACTTGCACTAGGCCCGATGTGGTCTATGTTGTCAACATCATTGGTAGATACCAACAGAATTCGAGTGAATCTCACTGGATTGCTGTCAAGACCATTCTGAAGTATCTTAAACGAACTAAAGAATGTTCCCTTGTCTACGGTGGGCAGTCAGAACTAGTAGTAACTAGTTACACTGACGTAAGTTTTCAATCTGACTATGATGATTACAAATCACAGTCAGGCTATGTCTTCACTCTCAATGGTAGGGCGGTCAGTTGGAATAGTTCTAAGCAAGAGTCAACCTCAGATTCAACAATTCGAAGCTAAGTACATTGCTACTTCAGAAGCCTCAAGGAGGCCGTCTGGATTTTATAGTTCTCAAGAGAACTAGGGGTAGTTCCGAGTGTCAGTTGTCTAATAAAGTTGTATTAGGACAACGTTGGTGTGAATGCACAAGCAAAGGAACCGAAACAAAAACAAACATGTACCTAGACTTATCATTATGATCCGAGAGATCATAAGGATAGGAGAAATAGAATTAAAATGTTTTCCCATATATTTAATTTGGAAGATCATTTCACCAAAACACTGAGTGTTCATGTACACACTAGACATTTGATGGTCTAGGGGTTAGACTGTTGGGGAATTAATTGCCCGGATTTATTCGGGATGAATATTTAAATACAAATTTAATTCTAACAATTATTACTAGCATGAATTAATCCTATATTAATTCAAATAATAATTCAACAACAAATCATGCATATAAACAGTTCACATAAATCCTACGCATGCGGAATTGCTACGGGTTTACGTGAACTAACCTCTCGGAGTGACAACCGTTGAGAAGATGGATATCGTTCACATGAACACACCAAAAGACCTTCTCAAGTATTCTCTTATCCTTGTTCAACAATCCGGTGGTAGGAACTTGCGAACAATTTAACAAAAGGAAAAATAAAATTATGTTGCACCACCTTTGTGGATTTCTAATTTTTCCAACACATGGAATTGCACACTCACAATTGAAGTTTTTCGAGAAAACGCAATCTGTCGACATTTCAAAATATTTGATATTTTATAGACGCTGATATTTTTCCGAAAAAATCAATTTATGTGTTGTCTTGGGGATGAAAAATTCATCCCCTATTTATAATAAGGGGGTGACAAAAATTTTAGGTCAATTGGGTCATTGGGAATTTTCCTTGCTTCTTCTCCAAGAAACAATCTTGAATATATCCAATATATTCTATTTTCCAAAATATCTCCCAGCAAAATCTTCTCCTCCTTATGTTATGGGATTCTAAAAAATTTCCTAATAAATAGCCAAGTGAGAGATTTCTTGAATTTAATGAGATAATCTTGTATTCCAAGATAACAAAATTCAAAGAAAATCTTGCAAAAAAATGAAAAATTAGGCAACAATAATTTATTTTATTTTAAACACCTTTTTCAGTTATTGGACTTTATGTTTGGGCTACTTGAGGGGCCTTTAGGAGAATTAAGATTGGACCTTCTAATGGACTTTGAATATCTAATATTGAGCCACAATATTATTCAAGTCCATAAATATTAATTAATCCAACTACATAATTAATATTGCACTATCCATCTTAACCCATATTACTGTTAATATGGCTCCTGGTTATTATTTCCCTTGTTTAAGATTATCTAGCCCATTAATTAATTCAAGCCACTGAAATAGCTTTCCATTAATTAATATCTTTTGTCCTTAGTCAAGGAACGGTTCAATATTATTATCCATACCGGAAACTAATTCCACTTGCAAGATTTGGTATGATAAATCTAATGAACCTCCCAAGGGGGCAAATCGAACAAGCGTACTTGCACATGATTCTTCGTATTAAATCTTAGCAATCGCATGTGACCAATAATATTGCCCAAGATATAAAGTATTGAATCTCATTGATTCTCTACCCGTCATAAGTCAAAGCAATGATTACTAACCACACACGATCCTATTTAAGGGACAAAGATTAAGAAATAACGAACCACTGAGGTCTAATTCTTCCTAGTTCAGTCCTGAAGAATTTATCCTCCTGTAGGTCCTATTCAGTGCATCAGTCATGCACTAGTGTAATCTCTTGGTCAAGACAAGCCAATCTGAGCCTTACACTTCAACCTTTCATGATGGATTGTTCATTTCCATCTAGGTCGTGAACATCGTACTTTTAGTTACAAGGGACTGTTAATTTAATCTTCTGTGATCTGGTATCACTAAATTAACTACAATGTAAAACGTACTATTTATTGAAAAGTTATGCAGTAAATATATGTAACATTCAATGATATTTAAAACATCATTGATAAATAATTTATTTTAGTAAATAAGACAGAAATTCAGTTTGGTTATACAACGTAAAAGCATACTTTCCAGATAACTCCAACATAGACATGTAGGTGATTGACTCTAGTCCAAGTGGGAGATTGTTAGTGTTAGTGTCCTAGAGACAATCTATTTTAAGGACATAATACTAGATGATATTCAGTTTGACTTAATATTATAGTTCATTTAATATTAATGTATGGCAATACACTTGTTTGAATATTATGTTTGATTGTTTGCATTTATTCGTACAAGTGTTCCCATACGTCATTGTTGTCATTGAGTGTGTGAGAACTCATATGACTTAAGCATGATTCTCAAATAGCCCCGATTAAGGATCATCAAGAATGGGATATTGATGATGCAATGGAGATTGGTGTGCGATCTGCATCATACTCTTAGAGAGTGTAGTAAGATCTCACTTACTACGAGATACTAGGTATCGCATGATGGATGCCCATATACCTTAGAGGGTATTGGTATACCCATCCGAGAAACCGTTTGATGTAATTCCACAATATGTGTCTATGGGTGTCTCGGTTAGTGGGAGCGATGCGATACTTCATTGACTTGAGGTCAATACACACGACATGTGTGGAGTGATGAACTTTGATCATGACCGACGCTTGCACCCTTCCATGTGTAGATATGGCTTGGATTGGGTTCATCACTAAGTGCATGTGCATGGTAGTTGAGCCAAGAATAGGATTCATTCCTCAAAGTGGATGTAGAGAGAATATTCATCTTCTCATCATGATTGGATCAAAGTCATTGGCCAATGCACGTCAACTTGGACTTTGTGGGAAAGTGTGACATAAGTGATCAATTAGTGATTGGAGATAATAGGATTAAGTTATTTGAATATACACTTCATCATGTTCAAGACTAATCGAGTATTCGTGAATGAAAGGAGGAAATCGTAATAGCCCATGTTTCAGTTATAGGTAGTGGCACATTTCTCGCAACGTACCTCATATATTGAGAATGTCTGATTTATTGTCTAGGGTTCAATTAAGACCGTTAATTTGACTAATCGTTCGATATATGAGGGCCTATGGGTAACACAACAAGTAACTCCCATTACGGAATATAGTTGGTTGATTAAGTATTAAATTGGATTTGATATTTAATTTATGGAGAATTAATAATATATTAATTTAGAATTACTTATTATTACTGATTAATTAAATTGGATTTAATTAAATAGGAATCCCGAAATAATATTATGGAATATTATTGTGGGAAAATATCTTTAGGGAAAAACATATCTTTGAGATTTGTTTTGCAAGATTAAGAGATATCTTCCTAATAAAGATGTCTTAAGATTTAAGTCAGTCTCTCCCTATATATATGACTTCCCGGGATTCATTATTCACTTCAACAAGAAAACCTAGTTTCTCCATAATATCTAGAATATGAATATTCCTAGCAAATTTCGTCTCAAATTCAATGTTGGCAAATCTGTCAATGGGGATTACGTGGATACCGAGTTGAGAAATCAACTATTGAATTACTGTAAGATTTCTCGTTATGATTATTAGTACTCGATTATGCAATTAACTGTTCGTTGTTGGTGAACTATTTAATTCTGCTGCACATGTATTACGTGTTTACGTGCCTCTAAATTCCAACAGCTAGCAGTGTCCATCTAAGCCCGTATCGACCCCGCCCGACAGGAGATCAAATACCTGAGGATACACAAATCCAACAAGACCAAGAGTCAACATCAAATTACCGAGATTTTTTTTCTAGGACAATAATTTTGGAGGGGGGTTGTGTTTTAAGGACAATAATTCAATGGAATTGGAAATGCAGGACAATATGTATTGTTGGGAGATGAATTTAATAAAGATATATGATTTTGATTAGATCCCAAAACCCCTGAGTATGACATGTTCAGGATAATCTTGATAGTTGAGTCAGGATTCAGTTTTAGAGTATTCAGGATGATATCTGCAAAATGTATAGTCAGCAGATATAGATCAGGTTAGGATCTGAAGATTCTGAAGAACTCAGTATGTTTCTGAAGAAACTGAAGTTTTAGTATGAAACTAAAGTTTCTGAAGACTCAGTGAGAAACTGAGATACTGAAGACTCAGTATGAAACTGAGGAACTGAAGACTCAGCATGAAGACTCAGTATATCAGTCAGTATATCTGTGAAGACTCAGAAGACACTGAAGACTCAGAAGACGCTGAAGACTCAGAAGACCCTAAGGACTCAGAAGACTCTGAAGACACAGAAGACAGAAGACTGAAGAACTGAAGATCAAGAATACTGAAGGCACAGTAATTACTGAAGACTCAGTAATGTACTGAATGCTCAGTATAAACCTGAATGTTCCGAGGCACTGAACATATCTATCTGAAGGATGCAATACTGAGAAGATCGCGATTCCTTAGAAAAATAGATATTGCCCAAGACATTCAAATGCAGACAAAAGGAACTAAGACAAAGTGTTGTTAAGGTTATATCACTCAGAGAATGTAACCAAAAAGAGCCGTTGAGTTGTCTACCTTTAACTAGAGACAAAAGTAAAAAAGAGGAAGACAGCACTGTACCATACTGACACTGACAGTGACAGGTCGCTGAAAAAGATGTCAGAAGTACTAAGTTCCAGACAGCAAAAAGTGAAGACCGGCTACATGAAAGGCTATTGCCTAAAACGTGTTAGGGAGTTTCAAACCCAAAATATAGCCGTTCCTCACACACCATAAGAGGAAACTCACGATGCTATCTCCTCCAACGGATAGTTTTTCAAGAGTGACCTTGGTGTATGCCTATAAATACTTGTGACCCTCTACATTGTAAGGTTACGAGAAATTTGTAAGCAACTCAAGAGCTCAAACTTATTATCGCAAAGTTAAAGCACTCGAAAAACTTAGAATTTCCCAAGTGCTTTTAAATCGAAGAGAGCTCATTCCACTAAGCCTAGCTTGATAAGATATATCCAAAGCTTAGTCGAGATATCCTAGCCTTTGCATTGTACTTTATTGTAAAGGATATCTCATCCTAGTTGGAAACCAACCAAGAAACCCCAAACCCTTTAGAAGGTAGTTTGAGTGTGATTGTTGGTGAGAAGAGTTGTAAAGAGTTAGTAAACTACGCGGAGTAGTCAGAAAGCTCTAGAGGTGAAGTTAGTAAGCTCTGAGAGGTAGTCCGAAAGCTTGTTTGTGTTTGAGTAAGTAAACTACGGAGGTAGTGTAAAGCTCAAGGTCGGGTTGAGTAAGTAAACCTCGTGGAGTAGTCGTAAAGCTCGGGGCGAGTTGAGTAAAGTAAACTACGTGAGGTAGTCGGAAAAGGTCGAAAGTGATTAGTAAATTTTCTCGAGGATCGGAGAGAGTGGACGTAGGAGCTTGAGTCTCGAACCACTATAAATTCTTTGTGTTGTTTATTGCTTTCTTTATTTGTGCTTAACTGTTGCATTGACTTAAATCTGAAAGCATATTTTTCACTGATATTCAGTTGGAATCAATCCACTGAAGTTGCATATAATTGAATCACAGCCTAATCACTATTCCATTAAAGGAAGGTTTTCAGCAAAAGCTTTAAAACGAGTATAAACTAAGGGCCAACCATTCCAAGACATCCGAGTAGCTAGAACGAGATAGTTACCAAACCGAACTTACTCTTACGAGGGTTCATTAAGTTAGGTTATCGATCCAAGCAACTCGGGATCTCTGGCTTCTCAGGACTCGGTTGGGATTATCTCGAGGTTTTCGAAAGCGACTTCAGATCCTTTGTCTCGATGAGACTTTGACTCAGAGTGATTTGTGCTTCTCAGGACCTAACCATCAGGACAACCTGACCCAAGCTGACCTCAGTAAAAGAAAAGTTTTAAAAACACTTAACACGTGTATTCCCCCCATACACGTGTAAGACTCGTTTACACCGGGACCAACAAGTGGTATCAGAGCAGTGGTTCAACTTGACCACCTGCTTTGTTGACCAAAGTTTGATTTTCTAAAATACTTGTGGTCTATCTGAATTGATCTTATTTGCTGAATTCTTAAAAGACTCAGATAAAATGTCTTCTAAGAAACTTCCCATGTTCTCAGTGGAGAACTATGATTTATGGAGATTGAGAATGCAGGCTCACCTGTATTCTAAACATGAACGAATGTGGAGAGTGGTCTCTGAAGGTCCATTCCAATTTACTGTGGTGAATCCCAGAGGAACAGAAAATGAGAGAAACGATCCTAGAGCAGAATTTCCTAAGTCTGATGACCAACTGACTCATGAGGAGAGAAAGTTAGTCAATCTATACTACATTGCTAAAGACACACTATACAGTACAATTGATGATGGTGTAATGGGAATGATTTCTCACTGCAATACTGCAAAAGAAATTTGGGATACACTAGCTGTAATGTGCCAAGGCACAGATCATATCAAAGAAAACAAACTTTCAGTTGCAATAGGAAAGTTTGATAGTTTTGAAATGGAAGAAGGTGAATCAATTGACAAATTGGAATTTAGATTCACTAGCATTATGAATGATCTAAATGCACTTGGAAAGAAATATCCACAGAGAGAAGTTGCATTGAAAATTCTTAGAGGTCTTTCTAAGAAATGGGATATACATGCAGTGGTGATTGAAAACACCAAAAACATTAATTCAATGCCATATCAACAAGACTTCTCTGAACTGAAGGCCTATGAGTTTGTAATTGATAAGAAATCCAAAAAGGCTGACAGCAAAGATGATTCATCATCTAGTAAGAATGTGGCTTTTAAGGCCAAAGATAAAACCTGTAAAACTAGAGAGTCTGAGAACTCCCTTGCTAAGAATCAGGATGAGCTTGAGGATAAGCTAGTACTGATGGCAAGGAGGTTTGAAAGACTTAATAGTCGATATGTAAAATACAAAAGCTATTACAGAATCAAGGGTACGGAAGAAAACCCGAGGACAAACCAACCGAGAAGAGAAAGGACCGTAAAACGGAAGGATCTTAATCCGAAAAGAAGGACTCCAAGTCCAAAGAAGAAAGTGATCGGGATGATGATGCCAACATATGCTACAATTGCTAAAAAGAAAGGTCACTTCAAAGATGATTGTCCAGATCGAAAAGTGCTTAAGGAGAGAAGAGAAAGGCAAGCTAAAAAAGAGACAGGAAGTTCTCTAGCAAAAAAGGCCATGGTTGCGAAGAAGAAGAACATTTTGAGGAGGATCTAGCTCTTCGGATGAGATATTCTCGGGACGGTGAAAGTGATGACATCAATCGATGGCCATTGAGGAGGTAAACTCTTTTTTTCTCTGTTGTTGCTCCTACACTAGCACAAGAGTTGTCAAGTTCAACTGTAAACGTCAATTTGACTCGATGGATTCTTTTGAGAGTCCGATGAAGGACTATCTTTGTTTTACAAGAATCGCTAAATGAAACTCAAGAGCGTAATAAAGAACCGAAAGTTTAAAAATCTAAAATGGAAAGACTCTAGCAATCTTGAAATCACTTTCAATTAATGGGAGCTCTTGATGAATGGATGTTCGAAAGTACAACTCTCGAGAGAAAGAGAAGATGATAGTGACCCTAATCGAAAAGCTAGAGAAATCCTTTGAAGAGATTCAATTTGATCGTAACTAAGTTCAATGACCTCTCGAGAAGCATGAAACTCTCTGAATCGTGAGGATAGTGCACAAAAGAAGCTAACTCTATTGAATAATGCATCTAAAGTAATAGATGAAATTGAGTTACCAGAGATCCGCCACTATAAAAACTGGATTGGGATACATTCGGGGAACCTCACAAGGTCATCGAATCTTTGCATCAAGTAGCAAGAAGAAAATCTTTGTAAAACCGATGGCACCTACACTTCAAACTCAAGAAATGCCCAAGGTTGTAGACAAGGAAAAGGACCCATGGTTTTCAAGAAACCGGAATGATCGGTAGGAAAACCCAAACCTCAAGTGAAGGCTAGAAAACACGAGCACTCGGTTGGAAAAATTCGAGCGCAAGTACTTCAAGCCTCAGCTAAGAATGCAAAACTCGAAAGGATCTGCAGACCGAACCATCGGAGGAATCTTCAAAAAGAAAAACACATGCAGAGACATTCTCAATTGAAGAGACCAAGTCCTCGATTATCTTGAAAGACCCAAATTTCAAAGGTCTGAGATAACCTGAACCCCACTTGCCTAAGGGTAAAGGTTATCTGAACCCGAGTCAACAAAGATTTAGACCGGCTGCACAGAAGCCAAAAGAAAATGAACAAAAGGCTGAACCAAAGAAAAATTCAAAAGCCCATGTTCATGCTAAGGCTAGCACTCATACACAAAAAACTGCTAAGGCACCTAGAGTAGTAAATGTGTATGTTGATGTTTATGGAAGACAAATTAGCCACTCTAAAGTGATTAGAGTTGTTAGGTAGATTTGGATTCCGAAAGGTACAGCTAACCTTGTAGGACCCTACACAAATTGGGTACCTAAAATTGATCTTTTTTCAAGAGGAAAACAAGGGCAATCGAAATGATCAAAGATCATATAAAGACGATGAGAGAGAGATGAAAAAAGCCCCTGATGTATGGTATCTTGACAGTGGATGTTCAAGACATATGACAGGATTCAATAAGATACTCAGTGACTATGTTGAACAAAGAGGCCCTCAGATCACTTTTGGAGATAACTCAAGGATGATCAAGGATATGTAACTTTGGAAATCGACTCAGTTCATATCCATGGTGTTTCATATGTATCTGGATTGAAGCATAACTTGCTTTCAATAAGCCAATTATGTGATAAAGGTTTTAATGTTGAGTTCTCTAAGAACTTATGTTATGTGAAAGATGATACAACACAGCAAATATTACTGACTGGTACTAGAAAAGGAAATGTGTATCTTGCTGATTGGAGTTTAACTCCTAAAGATACATGTTTGGTTGCTAAAAGTTCCATAGATACCAGTTGGTTATGGCATAAAAGAATGAATCACCTGAATTTCAAAACCCTGAATAAGCTTGCAAGATTAGCTCTTGTGAGAGGGTTGCCTAATGAAGTGTTCAGTAAGGAACATATTTGTGATGCGTGCCAGAAAGGAAAACAAGTTAGAGCATCATTTAAAAGCAAAGTAGATGTTTTCGAGAGAATACTTCGCTTATTATTGCATATGGATCTCTTTGGTCCAATAACTCCAGTAAGCACCAATGGCAGGAAATACACACTAGTAGTAGTTGATGACTACTCAAGATATACTTGGGTCATATTCTTACTCACTAAGAAAGAGACTCGAGATAAAAGTCGCGAGACCATTGAAAAGGCTCAAGATTGAGAAAAATCGAGTGTGGTCAAAATCGAGATCGACAAAGGAACCTGAATTTATAAATCATATCATATCTGATTATTGTGCAACAAATGGAATTACTCATGAAACATCAGTTGCAAGGACCCCTCAACAAAATGGTGTTGCTGAAAGAAGGAACATGACTACGAAAAAAAGTTCGTAAGGACAATGATAATGAAGTCGATATTCCTAAAAGGTTTTTTGGGGTCAAGCATCAACACCGCATGCTACTCTCGTAACAGATCCATCTTGACCAAGAGTCAAGGCAAAACACCTTATGAGCTTTGGAATGAAAGGAAGCCTCTTGTTTCTTTCTTTTCGTGTGTTTGGTTGCAAGTGTTTCATACACAATAATGGTAAAGATCGGGTTGAAAACATTTGATAGTAAAAGGCGATGAAGGAATATTCTTAGGATATTTCAAGTCAATCAAAAGCTTTCGAGTTTACAAGCGTAGGACTCTTATTGTGGAGGAAACACCTCATGTTGTTTTTGATGAATCCACTTGTGTTCGGAAGAAACAGAACATGATGCGAGATGAACCGACCAAGAGGATCACCAGATTAAGCCCGAAAAAGAATGACAAATCATCCATCGAACACGAAAAGAAGAAGTCGGTCACTATCTATGATTGGAGTGACTCGGACTCAGATAAAGAAGTTCGAGGATGGAACTCGGGATGGTAAGACTCGGAAAGCCAACACACCAAAAGGTGACCAATCCGAATGCACACCGGTTCGGACTCGGTATGTGATGCCAATGAAGATGTGGGTACAAATTGAGGCAAATTCGAATCTATCAACCAAAGGGGAACAAATGTCTCGACAATGTTTCAATGGAATTTCCCCGAGGAAGATGATACCCTTTCTCATTTTTCTGTTGTTCCTCGAGTTTCTTGAATTAATCGAACCTAACATTTCAAATGTTGAGGATCTTTGTTGAAGGGGAACATCTAGAAGGAAATGGTTAGATAGTCATCCTACAAGTCGATTGTGGGTGATCTAACCGAAGGTGTCAAAACAAGAAGGTTCCATGGTGAGAGTGCACTATTCGCTTTGCTTCCTATCGGAGAAAGAGCCTCTTTGAGATTGGTGAAGCTCTACAAGATTCTCATTGGATTCTTCTGCTATGCAAGATGAAAGTGAATCAATTCTCAAGAAATGAAGTATGGGAGCTAGTAGATAGACTGAAAGGCACAATGTCATTGGAACCAAGTGGGTTTTCAAGAATAAAAGAGATGAAAACAACAACATTGTAAGAAACAAGGCAAGGCTAGTTGCACAAGGTTATTCCCAAGAAGAAGGCTTGGATTATGATGAAACCTTTGCACTGTTGCAAAGACTAGAAGCCATCGATTGTTTCTTGCATATCTTCGCCCACATGAAGTTCACGATCTATCAAATGGATGTGAAAAGTGCATTTCGAGCGATGTGCTTAAAGAAGAGGTTTATGTAGAACAACCTCCGGTTTCAAAGCAGAATGACCAAGTTTCTGTGCTCGGAAAAGCTTTGTATGGTCTTAAGCAAGCACCCGAGCATGGTATGATACTCTTTCTCGGTTTCTTCATCGACCATGGTTTTGTCAAAGGAACTGTTGATAGAACTCGTTCGGGGATAGAAGATGGGGAAGATATCTTCATTGGTTCGGGGATATATGTTGATGACATCATTTTTTGGATCTCAAACCATCGGTTTGTGTGAAAAGTTTTCAACAACGATGAAAGGCAAGTTTGAGATGTCAATGATGGGAGAGATGAATTTCTTTCTAGGTCTTCAAGTGAAACAATCAAAGGAAGGAATATTCATCAACCGTGCAAAGTACACCGTAGAGATCCGATTGCCAAATATGGTGTACAAAATTGCAATGCGATTAGGATTCCTATGAATACTAACTACAAGATGGATCGATTTCAAGGCAAATCAGTAAGTCATATTGATTATAGAGGAATCATTGGATCATTGCTCTATCTCACAGCAAGTAGGCCGGATATATTGGGATATGTGCAAGATACCAAGCTAATCCTAAGGCTAGTCACATGGAGGCTGCCAAAAAGATACTGAAGTATCTTAAGGGCACATTGAATAGAGGATTATGGTATCCAGCTGATGATAACCTTGAATTAACTGGTTACTCAGATGCTGATTATGGAGGTTGCAGGATTGACAGGAAGTCCAGTACTGGAACTTGTCAATTTCTTGGAAGTAAGCCGATATCTTGGTTTTCAAAGAAACAGACCTCAGTAGCAACCAGTACTACTGAAGCTGAATACATGGCTGCAGGAAGCTGTTGTGCTCAGATTCTTTGGCTCAGACAATAATTAAGGGATTATAAAGTTGGAGCCAATGAAGTACCAATATTTTGTGACAATAATAGTGCCATTGCTATTTCACAAAATCCGGTATTGCACACCAGATGCAAGCATGTGGATATCAGACATCACTTCATCAGCGATCATGTCGAGAAAAAGGACATAAAGATGGAGAAATTCATACTGATAAGCAGAGAGCTGATATCTTGACTAAACCTTTGGCTGAATCAAGATTTCAGGAACTTTCAGTTGAATTAGGGATGTTAGATCCAGGTGTATAGAGTAAAATCTGAAAAAAATTGAAGGTTTTCAGATGCATGAAGTTTTTCTCAGAATTCTACTGAGAAATTCAGGATAAAATGGAAATACTGAACTGAGTCTCAAGAAACTCAGATTTACTGAAGGTCAGTACTCAGTGTTATACTGAATCCATTCAGTACTCAGTATTAAAACTGACATTTTATCAAGGTCAATACTCAGTAAGACTGATAGAGTGAAATTAGTCTGAAGAAGTAATGACTCATGCGACTCATTTATTGCCTAAGTGAAACTCAGTAATCATTTGCAATAAATACAAAACACCTAAGGAATGTTTTTGGGCGGGATATTTTGAAATTCCGAAGAAGGTCAACAGTCATTAAATGCTCTGTTACATTTAATAACCAATAAGGATAAAATGGCGGCTTACTTTTCGGAAGATCGACTGTTCGCATACCCGATTAATCGACGATTAATCTCAACCGTTGCTTTTCACCTAACCAACGCGAATTCCCACGATCTCGAAACTATATATTCCTCAAGAAGCCATTCAAGCCAAATTTTATCAAACCCTTCGTTCCCAAAATCCTCTGCAAATAAATCCCTTTTGCCCAGAAAAAATCCAAACCCTAAATCTTTAATCTCTCAAATGGCTCCTACCGTTTTCGACAAATTAGCCAAAACCAATAAACCTTGGTACGAGTTCGTTGTCTCGCTCGATAGCACAACCAACTCTAAACTAGAAGAGGAGGCTCTCCATTTGATTCGTTTGGCCAAGCTCACCAATCTCGTCGCAAGCCGACCTGACAAAGAATACGAGAAAGAGGTAATCGAGTTCATCTGTAATCTGAAGATAGATGAAGAGGATGGTATACATTCCGAGATCATTGTATCACATTTAGAACACTCGTCTAAATACATCGACTTTGAAAGGGAATTGTATATAATTCTGAAAAATTTAAATGATGTTTTTGAGCTTTGTGATAGAGGAGAGGATCCTGCTGTGTATATGTTGGGTAGAGAGCAGGAGTATTTAGATAGGATTGCTGAGAATCCTGTAAAATTTGAGGCTACACTGCATAAGAGGCATTTGAAGCCACAATATAGAGTTTTGTTGGATATTGTGAGCAAATGCATCATGAGTCATTCGGGGAGTTTTTGAGTGATTAGTACCCGAAGTCTCCGATTAATGGCGGCGATCGAGGCTTCACCCACCACCGACTTCAACTGGCTCAGATTCTTGATTCAGATGGTGAGTGAGCAAGCCAAGGTCATAAAACAGGTTGACGAGGCTATCTCGATCAAAGGCAAGATCCACCATGCCACCAAAATAGCATTTATTTTGGAGATGTGCAGAGGGGAGGAGGACATCTTCGCCAATTCGACCCCATTCTCTAAGTCCAAGGTGCTCTTCAAGCCCATTGCTGCGAAGAGGACTATAAAGGGAAAGAACGAAAAAGAAAAGAGAATCACCAAAACCGGCTGCTTCTTCTTTGAAGAAACCCAACAAACCAGGGGGAAGGTTTTGTTGGAGGCCAAGAAAGAGCAGGGTGAGAAATTAAAGAAGAAAACCCTCGCTCCCAAGCGCAAAAGAATGGTGGTTCTCACCTATGAAGATGGCATTGATTCTGAAGAGATTCAACCTGAGAGCCAAACCGCCGTAAATCACCATTGGAAGTCTTGCTCTCAGTTATCTCTAAGGCACAGAGACGACCGAGGAGTAGGTCTTTCTCGAGGTGCTTGAGACATCGCTTTCGATTCGGATAAAATTTCTCTGGGAAATTTTTAAAGGAGCTCAGACCTTTAAATTCCTACCAAAGATGTCTTGGCTCAGATAAGTAGAGCCAACTCGAGTCAATCGAGGGCGTGCAGCTCGGGCTCGAGAACCTACTCGGATCTGTAAACCGAGGACCGACCGCGACAACATTCAGATCTTGCTTTGAGACTCGGGGAGCAGCTTGTTATTGATGAGCTCCTGAGTGATCTACTTCTTGATCCTTTGGTGATGCTTGATTGAACGTAAAGCCCGAGATTGAAGTAGGGCGAAGCTGAAGAAACCGAGTGGAGGAGTAAGGGGGAACGGTTCATCCTTGACCGCTACCCTGAGCTCAGCTCATTCCCTGACCTCCAAGACATATTCTTCAGATTGAGGTCAACGGTCTTCATCCTCAACCAGACTCTTCCAGAGATGCTTAACATTGCTGCATTCAGAGGGGAAGACTGGTGGAATGAGGATACATCTTTCCTCACTAAATTCTCAGGATTCAGAAAGACAAAGCTCATGATGAAAATTTCCGATTTTGATGAGCTAGTTCAGAAGAAGATCGCTGAGAGGAGAGCTACTGAAGTTGGTGCCCCTAGCAGCAGAGACAAATCTCAAGATGGGGACCAACAGGGAGATGCTGAGGATCAGTCTCAGATGGAGAAGGAAACTTTCAGGCCGATCAACTCGAAATCATTCAACCTCGGTGAAAAAGCACTCTTGGTGTACCTTTTGGCACTATTAACAATTATGCCAAAGTTACTGAAGTTTCTATCTTTAACTCTGAATTGTCTGATGTACAGACTGAGGCTCAGTTAGAGACTGGAGCTCAGGATGAAGCTGATGCTCAGGTGCAGACCGACCCTCAGGTTGTGTCTGAACCCCAGGATGATCAATCAGCACAGAAGGTGCAAAATGTTCCTGAGATCGACCTCACTCCCATAGTGGAGAAGCTTGAGAAGGTTGAGCCAATCTTTGAACAAAATCACTCGGGATGGAAGAGACATTGGCCACCCAAACTTCGAAGATGGAGAATCGAGTTCATCTTGAAACCGGTGCAACTTCAAGACACTCTAACCTCAAAGATGACCTCCATGGAAGACAAGTTTGAATGAGAAATTTGGAGGGAGTCAAGGCCGAAATGAAAAGTCGAACTTAAATGAAGCACCAGGAGAGAACTGAGTTTCTAGAGGTGAAATTGGCAGAGAAGAACGAAGTACTGATCAAGTCTGCTGTTGAGGAAATGAGCTCAATGCTCATGACCAAGATGACAGAGATGTTTAAAGATGCTCTCTCTGGCCAGTTTGCCCATCTTTCTGAAGAATTCTCTATGGCAAAGAACCACCTCAGGAGGCTAGAAGATGAACAGGATCGAGTTAGGGAGAGGTGTTGTGTAAAAAAAAAAGAGCAATACCATATGGACACAACACTCTCCAGACTCCTTCCAAATTACGGTGCCAAGAAGGGGGAAAGGCCAGGTGAAGACCTCAGGAAGTTATTGGCACTTACTTTGGAGAAAAATGCGCAAAAGGAAGCTGAAAAGAATATCCTATCTGAAGCCTTGAAGGAAGTCGAAGCTACTGAGAAGCTGAAGTTCAAAGAGGTGGAGAAGCCAGTCTACACTTAGGTTTCTGAGGAAACAATGCAGGAAGTTGCTATGGAGAAACTGAGTGGTAGAGGAAGGATTGGAACAAGCCAGGCCGGTGCTGAATTGCCCATCAAGAGAAAGACCGTGGTGATGGAAGAGCCTGAGGGAAAGAGAGCAAAGGCTTCTAAGCCAGTCCAGAGGAAGCTGATATTGGGTTCTGAAGATTCTGAGTCTGAGCCCAAGAAGAAAGTCTTCAATACTAGAAGCACTCTGAAAACACTCCAGATCGAACAAGCAAAGAAAAATCGGCCGCATTTTCGGTGTACCAAAGGATCGTAAAGAAAGTAGAAGAAGAGCAGAAAAGAAGGAGTGGGTTCAGAAGGTTCGCAAGTAAGAGGAGAGAGAGCACTAAAGCACAAAAATGGCCGCACGTTGACAAGTGGATGCCTATCCAGTACAACGATGCTTGGGAAGAGATAAAGAGAACCTTTTGGTTTTACTATGATGTGCTCAGAGAGTGGAGAGGGGAGAGCTCAGATCCGAATGAGGCTTTCATTGATTATCTCCTAACCTTCTATCCGAAGTACCTTCAGAGTTGGATAAATCTTGCGGATGAAGCAAAGGTGCAGATAACCTCCCCTGGTCCATATGTGTACCCTCCTCCCAGGCTGGAGAATGGCTGTGTTAATGAGAAAGCCATCTCTCGGGGAAATATCTCGATATCTTTGCTTTCGATTAGGTACGACAGGAACAAATCCGGATATCATCAAAGAAAGAGATGCACTGAAGAAGAGATATTACGGAATGTTCGACCTAGAAGTCCCTGCTGATGAGATTGAAGAGCAGAGCTGAAGAACCGAACTGAAGAACAGAAGATGAAGACTCAGAAGATTTATGTAATCTTTTATATTTTTGTCTTTTTGTTTTTGTTCAGAAAAAGTTTCATTGTAACCTGTAACAGTCTACCTATCATTAATGAAAACTTATCATTTATGCTCAAAAGATAATATCTCATTATCTTATTTACATGTCTTTTACTTTTGATATGCTGAATGATGTCTCTGAATTAATTGTTTATGGGGGAAATTGTTTATTAAGAAATTGGTGATGAATCCTTTGAGAGATTCATTACTGAAGAAATTGTTGAATAAATAATTGTTAGGAGATTCTCTACTTAAGAAATTGTTGGGAGATTCTCTGTTCAAGAAATTGTTGGAGACATAATCAATCTTGTAATAGGATAAACTGAAACCTGAGTATAGGTTAAGTATGGTTGTAACAAGATAGGTTTTGGCATCATCAAAAAGGGGGAAATTGTTGGGAGATGAATTTAATAAAGATATATGATTTTGATTAGATCCCAAAACCCCTGAGTATGACATGTTCAGGATAATCTTGATAGTTGAGTCGAGGATTGGTTTTAGAGAATTCGAGGATGATATATCGCAAAATGTATAGTCGCAGATATAGATCAAAGGTTAGATCTCAAGATTTCAAGAACTCAAGATGTTTTCAAGAAACTGAAGTTTCAGTATGAAACTAAAGTTTCAAGACTCAAAGGAGAAATCGAGATATCAAGACTCAAGATGAAATCGAGGAATCAAGACTCAAAGATGAAGACTCAAAGATATCACCAAGATATCCGTGAAGACTCGTAAGACATCAAGACTCCTAAGATCAAGACTCGTAAGACCCTAAGACTCGTAAGACTCAAGACACGTAAAAGATCAAGAATCAAGATCAAGAATATCAAGGCACAAGATTTATCGAAGACTTCAAGAATATATGAATGCTCAGAGATAAACCCGAATGTTCCGAGGCACTGAACATATCTATCTAAAGGATGCAATACCGAGAAGATCGCGTTTCCTTAGAAAAATAGATATTGCCCAAGACATTCAAATGCAGACAAAAGGAACTAAGACAAAGTGTTGTTAAGGTTATATCACTCAGAGAATGTAACCAAAAAGAGCCGTTGAGTTGTCTACCTTTAACTAGAGACAAAAGTAAAAAAGAGGAAGACAAGATTTGCACCATATCGATAATCGACAAAGGATGGTCATTTGAAAAAAGATGTCAGAAGTACTAAGTTCCAGACAGCAAAAAGTGAAGACCGGCTACATGAAAGGCTATTGCCTAAAACGTGTTAGGGAGTTTCAAACCCTAAATATAGCCGTTCCTCACACACCATAAGAGGAAACTCACGAAGCTATCTCCTCCAACAGATAGTTTTTCAAGAGTGACCTTGGTGTATGCCTATAAATACTTGTGACCCTCTACATTGTAAGGTTACGAGAAATTTGTAAGCAACTCAAGAGCTCAAACTTATTATCGCAAAGTTAAAGCACTCGAAAAACTTAGAATTTCCCAAGTGCTTTTAAATCGAAGAGAGCTCATTCCACTAAGCCTAGCTTGATAAGATATATCCAAAGCTTAGTCGAGATATCCTAGCCTTTGCATTGTACTTTATTGTAAAGGATATCTCATCCTAGTTGGAAACCAACCAAGAAACCCCAAACCCTTTAGAAGGTAGTTTGAGTGTGATTGTTGGTGAGAAGAGTTGTAAAGAGTTAGTAAACTACGCGGAGTAGTCAGAAAGCTCTAGAGGTGAAGTTAGTAAGCTACAGAGGTAGTCTGAAAGCTTGTTTGTGTTTGAGTAAGTAAACTACGGAGGTAGTCAGAAAGCTCAAGGTCGGGTTGAGTAAGTAAACTACGTGGAGTAGTCAGAAAGCTCAGGAGTTGAGTAAGTAAACTACGCGAGGTAGTCAGAAAGCTCAGGAAGTGATTAGTGAATTTCTCTGAGGATCAGAGAGAGTGGACGTAGGAGCTTGAGTCTCTGAACCACTATAAATTGTTGTGTTGTTTATTGCTTTCTTTATTTGTGCTTAACTGTTGCATTGACTTAAATCTGAAAGCATATTTTTCACTGATATTCAGTTGGAATCAATCCACTGAAGTTGCATATAATTGAATCACAGCCTAATCACTATTCCATTAAAGGAAGGTTATCAGCAAAAGCTTTAAAACGAGTATAAACTAAGGGCCAACCATTCCGCACATCTGAGTAGCTAGAACAGATAGTTACCAAACTGAACTTACTCTTCTGAGGGTTCAGTAAGTTAGTTATCTGATCCAAGCAACTCAGGATCTCTGAAAAACTCGGGACTCGGTTGGGATTATCGAGGTTTCGAAAAGCACTTCAGGATCCTTGTCTCGAAGAGACTTTGACTCAGAGTGATTTGTGCTTCTCAGGACCTAACCATCAGGACAACCTGACCCAAGCTGACCTCAGTAAAAGAAAAGTTTTAAAAACACTGAACACGTGTATTCCCCCCCCATACACGTGTAAGACTCGTTTGCACCGGGACCAACATGTTTTAAAATATGTAAATATAAGATAATATGTTTTAAAATCTGTAAATGTAGGACAATTGAGCACGAATAAGCCCAAATTGGGCAGAAATATCATATGAGGTTCTGGCTCGATTATCCTACATTTACATATTTTTAAAACATATTATCCTATATTTACAAAGTTTAAAACATATTGTCCTATATTTAAAAATTTTAAAATGTACTGTCCTACATTTCCAAGCCCGTAAAATTATTGTCCTTAAAACTCAATCCCCCCTAAGTTACTGTCCTTAAAAAATATTATTCCCTCAAAGTACCATCAACTTTACGAGACAAGACAAAAACATTTAATGTAAAGTATATCTAGTTTTAATCATTAGATCCACTGTTATAATAAAACTTATATAGAATAAAGGGTTGAGATGACTTGGTAGTCTTTTTGGCCTTTAAGGGCGTTCCTATAATGCCCCGAAATTCAAAAAGTCGACTTTGTGATCTTGACAATCTAAACTCGAGTCACTACTTAGTGAACCAGAAAATTGAGCCATAAAATTTATTTTAAAACTAAAACACATGGTCATAAGACAATTAATTTACAGCGGAAAAATATATATATTATTTTGATAAAAGTGTCCATGTTCAAAATAATAATTTCATGGTTTTATAGAAACATCACCGACGACTCTCAAGTACGACTCTCGAGAGAAATAATAGTGGAGTTCATGAAACAAAGTTCAACAATTAACTTGTACTTTAAATTTATTTAAATACATAAAAGCAGATTGTCAATTGCAGCTCCCGGGCCTCCATACCGTAACCTAAAAATGTTAAAGTTGGGGTATGAGATAAAAATCTCTGTGGGCAACCTGCATATTGTTATACTGATTGACAGAATTCTAAAAGTATTTAAGTCTCTCCCCTTCCCTTTGATATATTCTTTTCTTACTTATTATTCATACTTTAATCTTTCTTTATCTTTCTTTAACATTGATCGTTGTGATTCCTTTCATATCATTTCATTGTTTTAGGAATGGCACTGGCAGCGACTCTGCTACAACCGATAACCGTAAACAACCTACATCTCCTTTTGAGATGACACTGGTAGCGTATACCACATCCAATCCCCGTAAACAACCAATAACTCTGTGTGATATATGGCACGAGTAGAGTATCCCCCTCCGCACCATAATTTGAGATGACACGAGTAGCTTTTATTCGTCCAATCCCCATAATAAATTTGTTGGAATATAGAGGCACGTAATCACGTAATACATGCGCAGCGGAAATTAAAGTTCACCAACAACGAACATATAATTGAATAAAACGATTACAATAATCGTAACAAGAAGTCTTACAGTAATTGAAGAGCTGATTTCTCAACTACGGTATCCACGTAATCCCCAATCACGGACTTGCACGGATTTGCCAGCGTTGAATCCCGAGACGAATTTGTTAGGAAAATTCTAATTCTAGATTTTATGGAGAAATTATGAAGTAACGTTGTTTGTGAATTCCCAAAAGCTCATATATATAGGGAAGCCCCAGCTTAATTCTTAAGCTAACCTGATTTGGGAAATAAAATCCCTAATCTTTATTTAAATTAAATCCTTTAATTTAATTCCCTTATAAATCTCTACGGATTTAAATTTTATATATGTCAAATCTCTACTATTTGTTTCCATATATATTAAATCCTATAATAATATACCATATATTATTATTGGGAATTTCTATTTAATTAAATCCAATTTAATTAAACAATAATAATAATTAATTCCAAATTAATCTATTATTAATTAATTCTCCATAAATTAAATATTAAATCCAATTTAACATTTAATCAACCAACTATAATCCGTAAAAGGGAACTACTTGTTGTGTGACCCATAGGCCCTCATATATCAAGCAATTAGTCAAACTAACGGTCTTAATTGAACCCTAGACAATAAATCAGACATTCTCAATATATAAGGTACTTTGCGAGAAACGTGCAACTACCTATAACTGAAACATGGGCTATTACAATTTTCGCCTTTCATTCACGAATACTCGATTAGTCTTGAACATTATTAAGTGTCTATTCAAATAACTTAATCAATTTATCTCTAATCACTAATTGATCACTTATGTCACACTTGGCCACAAAGTCCAAGTTGACGTGCATTGGCCAATGACTTTGATCCAATTATGATGAGAAGATGAGTATTCTCTCTAAATCCACTTTGAGGAATGAATCCTTTTCTTGGCTCAACTACTATGCACATGTACTTCGTGATGAACCCAATCCAAGCCATATCCACCCATGGAAAGGTGCAAGCGTCGGTCATGGTCAAAGCTCCACACATGTCGTGCGTATTGACCTCAAGTCAAAGGAGTATCGCATCGCTCCCACTAACCGAGACACCCATAGAAACATATAGTGGAACTACATCAAACGGTTTCTCGGATGGGTATACCAATACCCTCCAAGGTATTTGTGCATCCATCATGAGATACCTAGTATCTCGTAGTAAGTGAGATCTTACTACACTCTCTAAGAGTATGATGCAGATCGCAGACCAATCTCCTTTGCATCATCAATATCTCATTCTTGATGATCCTCGATTGGGGCTATTTGAGAATCATGCTTAAATCATCTGAGTTCTCACACACTCAATGACAGCAACGACTCAAGGAAACACAGATAAGAACAAATGCAAACAATCAAACATAATATTCTAATAAGTGTAATGCCATACATTAATATTAAATAAACAATAATATTAAACTAACACTAAATATTATTTTAGCATTATGTCCTTACAATGGATTGTCTTTAGGACACTAATACTAACAATCTCCCACTTGAACTAGAGCCAATCACCTACATGTATAACCCCTAGACCATTAAAATGTCTAGTGTGTACATGAACATTCAAAGCCTTGGTGAAAGGATCAGCCAAATTATCCTCCGTGGGGACACGTTCTAACTCTATCTCTCCTCTAGCGATTATCTCTCTTATCAAGTGATAACGCCTCGATACATGCTTGTTTATGTTATTGGATCTCGGTTCCTTAGCTCACAAGAATCGCGCAAAGATGTTGTCACAATACAACTTTATTGGATGGCGGCTTTTCGGAACTACCCCTAGTTCACTTAAGAACTGTTTTATCCAGACAACTTCTTTGGGAGCTTCTGCCGCAGCAATGTACTTAGCTTCGGTTGTTGAATCCGCGGTAGTATCTTAATTGGAACTATTCCAACTAACCACCCCACCATTGAGAGTGAACACATAGCCTGACTGAGATTTGTAATCATCACAGTCAGATTGGAAACTTGCATCAACATAGCCATTGGCAACCAACTCTGACTGTCCTCCGTAGACCAGAAATAAATCTTTAGTACGTCTGAGGTACTTAAGAATGTTCTTGACAGCAATCTAGTGAGGTTCACCCGGATTCTGTTGTTATCTATCAGTGGTGCTGACAAGGCCACATCTGGCCTAGTGAAAGTCATGGCGTACATGATGGATCCAATTGCAGATGCATATGGTATATCCTTCATGCGCTGGATATCAGCGTCTGTAGAAGAACAATCCTTCTTAGACAGCTTGTTGGTCCCGGTGCTAACGAGTCTCACACGTGTATGGGGGGGGAATACACGTGTTAAGTGATTTTTAAAACTTTTCTTTCACTGAGGTCAGATGGGTCAGGTTATCGTGATGATTTGGCTTGAGAAGCACAGATCGCCCTGAGTCAAAGTCTACTGAGACAATGATCCTGAGCTACTTTCAGAAGCTTCAGATTAGCCCAACTGAGCTTGAGTTTTATCAGAGATCTCGAAGTCGCTTGGATCGAGATAATTATCTTATTGAACCCTCAAAGAGAGAGTTAGTTCGATTTGGTAACTATCGTTCTAGCTACTCAAGTGTCTTGAATGGTTGGCCCTAAGTTTATACTGTTTTTTAGCTTTCTTTGAAAATCTTCCTTTTAATAAAACAATGATTAAGGCTGTGATCAGTTTGATGCAAGTTCAGTGGATTGGTTCCAACTGAATATCAGTGAATTATGCTTTCAGTGAAAAACATGCAACATATAATAATGCAGTACAGAAAGCAAAACAACACAGTAATTATAGTGGTTCAGAGACTCAAGCTCCTACATCCACTCTCTCTGACCTTCAGAGAAATTCCTTAACCACTTCCTAAAGCTTTCTGGCTACCTCACTATAGCTTACTCACTTTTCTACTTTGAGTTTTCTGGCTGACTCACTGCAGCTTACTAACTCAAACACACACAAGTGTTCAGACTACCACAAGTAGCTTACTAACTTCTTCTCTAGAGTTTTCTGGCTAACTCATTGTAGCTTACTAACTCTTTACAACTCCAACTCACCAACAAAACACACACAAACTACCTTACAAAGGGTTTGGGTTTCTGGTTGGTTTCCAACTAGGATGAGATATCCTTTACAATAAGTATAATGCAAAGGTTAGGATATCTCTACTAAGCTTTGGATATATCTTATTAATCTAGGCTTAGTGAATGAGCTCTCTTCAATGTGAAACACTTGGGAAATTCTAGGTTTTTCGAGTGCTTCAATTTGCAATAATACGAATGAGCTCTTGAGTTGCTTTCAAATTTCCCGTAACCTCTCAATGTAAAGGGTCACTAGTATTTATAGGCAACTTCACCAAGGTCACTCTTAAAAAACTATCCGTTGGAGGAGATAGCTTCATGAGTTTCCTCTTATGGTGTTTGATGAACGACTATTTTTAGGGTTTGAATACTCCCTTGCATGTTTTAGGAAATATGCATTCATGTAGCCAATCACCACTTTTTGCGATGCGGAACATAGTACTTATTGACATGCTTCAAATGACTGTCGTCGTTTTCAAAGGTCGATAAAATCACAGTGTTGTCTTCCTCTGATTGGTTCTTGTCTTCAGTAAATGTAGACAAACATAACGACTCTTTTTGGTCAATATCTCTGAGTGAGATAACCTTAAACAACACTTAGACTTAGTTCTTTTTATGCGCATATGAATGTCCGGGGCAATATCTATTTTTTCCGAATATTGGCGTTTTTCTCGGTTTTGTAGTCTTGAGATAGATATTATTGATTGCCTCGAACATTTGGGTTATCTTAGTATTGATATTTTTCTGCGTCTTCATTAACTCTTGGGTCTTGATATCTTACGTGTCTTGAGAATCTTACGAGTCTTGATGTCTTGACTCTTGGCGTCTTACGAGTCTTGATGTCTTACGAGTCTTGATGTCTTCTAAGTCTTGATGTCTTGATGACATCTTGAGTCTTTAGTGACATCTTGAGTCTTTGATGACATCTTGAGTCTTGATGTCATCTTGAGTCTTGGTGTCATCTTGAGTCTTGATGTCATCTTGAGTCTTCGGTTCCTTGATAACTTCTTGAGTCTTGATTTCTTCTGGAGTCTTGGTTTCTTGAAACTTCTTGAGTCTTGATTTCTTGAAACTTCTTGAGTCTTGATTTCTTGAAACTTCTTGAGTCTTCAGTTTCTTGAAACTTTACGAGTCTTGATTTCTTGAAACATCTTGAGTCTTAGTTTCTTGAAACTTCTTGAGTCTTGATTTCTTGAAACTTCTTGAGTCTTCGTTTCTTGAAACTTTCCGAGTCTTCGAATCTAACCCGATCTATATCACGACTATACATGGTGCAGATAACATCCTGAACACTCTATATTGAATCCTGACTTAGTCTATCAAGATTATCCTGAACATGTCATACTCAGGGGTTTTGGGATCTAATCAAAATCTTCTTTATTAAATTCATCTCCCAACAATTTCCCCCGTTTTGATGATTATAAAACCATCTTGTTACAACAACCTAACCTATACTCAGGTTTCAGTTTTTCTATTACAATCCAAAATGGCAAATCTCCCAACAATTTCAAAACATAAGGCATATCAAACATAAAAGACATGTAAAAAGATAATGAGATATTATCTTTGAGCATAAAGATAAAATTTTCATTGATGTAAGATCAGAGTTACAGATTACAATGAAAATCAAAAACAAAAAAAGAAGTACAAAGAGTCTTCAGTCTTCATCATCTTCAGTCTTCATCAACCTCATCCTCAGGAACCTCCAGGTTGAACATCCCATAATATCGTTTCTTCAATTCATCCCTTGCTTTGATGATATCTGGGTTGTTTCCTGTCAGGCCAAGTTGGATGGCATATTGAGCAATCTCCTGAGAAATGGCTGTCTCATTCACATAGCCATTCTCAAGTCTTGGAGCTGGGTAAGTATATGGACCAGGGGCAACTATCTGCGTATTTCCTTCATCTTCTAAGTTGATCCAACTTTGCAGGTACTTAGGATAGAATGTCAGAAGATATTCAATGAAGGCTTCATTCATATCCGAGCTGCTCCCCCTCCATTCCCTCAGAATCTCATAGTAGAACCAGAAGGTTCTCTTTATTTCCTCCCACGCATCATTGAACTGAATAGGCATCCATTTGTCAATGTGCGGCCATTTCTGAGCTTTCTCTGTACCCCTCATTTTGCTCAAAAACTTCTTGAAACCACTTCTTCTTTTCTGCTCTTCTTCTTTCTTTTTCCTGATCACAGGAACACCTGATACAGAAGCAGCAGTTTTCTTCTCTTTTTCAACTTGAAGGGTTTTCAGAGCTTTCTTGGTGTTGAAGACTTCTTTTTCAGCTTCTTCCTCAGATTCTTCAAAATCTATTATCAGTTTCCTCTGAGTAGATTTAGAAGCTTTAGCTCTCTTCTTCTTCTCCTGCTCCACAAATGCCACAGCCTTTCTCTTTCCAGATTTGACTTGTTCTTCACCGGCTTGGCTTGTTTCCACCATCCTTCTACCACCCAGTTTCTCAGAAATTGCTTCCTGAATAGTTTGCTCAGATACTTGAGTGTAGATAGGTTCTTCAGTTTCTTTGAATTTGAGCTTCTCAGTGGCTTCCACTTCTTTTAAGGCATCAACAATTATTTTCTCTTCAGCTTCTTTATCAGCCTTTCTCTTCAAGGTTTGTGCCAACAACTCACTAAGCTTGCCACCAGGCCTTTCCCCATTTTTGGCACCATACCTTGGAAGAAGTTGAGAAAGTGCGGTATCCATATGATATTGCTCTTTGCTTATACTGCGCACTTCCCCTGCCAACTGATCGTGCTCATCTTCCAGCCTTCTCATGTGCTTTTTAGCTACTGAGAGCTCTTCAGACAGAGGTGCAAACTGGTGTGAGAAGACATTTTGCATCATCTCTGTCATCTTGGTCATGAGTATAGAGCCCATTTCCTCAACATCTATCTTGATCATCAGATCATTCTTCTCAACCAGCTTGGCTTCAAGATATGCAGTTCTTTCCTGATACATCTGCTTCATCTCTGCATCGAGCTCAACTTTGACTACATCAACCTTTCCTTCCAAGGTAGTCATTTTGTCAGCAAGAGATGTTTGAAGTTGCATCATGTCTGAAGATGAACTCAGGTTTTCTAGCTTCTGAGATTGGCTTGCCAAGGTTTCTTCAATTTCAGTCATTTTCTCCACCATTGGCACCACCTTCTCCAATTTGTCCAAGATAGGACTGAGGTCAATCTCTGGAGTGTATACAACTTTGTCCATCTGAGCTGGGTGCTCCACCTGAGCCTCAGTCTGCATATCAGACATAACAGATTTAAAGATAGGAACTTCAGTAGCTTTGGCATAATGTTTAATAGTGCCAAAAGATACCTGAAGAGTGCTAACTTCAGTCTGAGGATGTGAGATATCAGTCTGACCAGCATCAATTTGTTTCTCCTTCTGAGATTGATTTTCAGGATCCTCTTGTTGGTCACCTTCTTTATCTTGATCCTTAGAACCGGAGGCATCACCAACAACTTCCCTTCTCTTAGCCACCTTCTTCTTGACTAGCTCATCAAAATCAACATTTTTCATTCTGAGCTTTGTCTTCCTGAATCCAGAGAACTCTGTTAGAACAGCAGTCTCAACATTCCACCAGTCCTCTCCTCTGAAGGAGGCAATGTTCAGCATCTCTGGAAGAGTCTGATTCAGGATATAGACTGTGGTTCTGAGTCTGAAGAAGAGATCCCGAAGGTCAGGATATGAGCTCAGCTCAGGGTATCTGTCCAGAATGAACCGTTCCCCCTTGCTGCGCCATTCAGTTTCTTCTGCCTCTCCCTTCTTCATCTTTGGGCTCTCAGGTTCAGTAGGATCAGATTGAATGAGTTCAGGTGCTGAGGGATTGAGAAATGGTTATCTCAGGAGCGCGTCCAAATTCAGTAGCTCCTGAGGTTCAGATTGATCTGAGGTCTGAACAAGTATCTCCTCAGTAGGAACCTGAGGTCCCTTGAATATTTCCTGAGATATTTTATCTGAGCTCAGAGATGTTCCGAGTACCTCAGAGAAAACCTGTTCCTCAGTTTGTTCCTGTGCGATTGTCACAACCTGAGCCAGAACTTGTAGTGGAGATTTCAGTCCTTGCTGGCCTTCAGGTTGGACTTCCTCAGTGTTACTGACCTCCTCCTCAGTAATAGTTTGAAGTTTTCTGCGTTTCTTAGGGGCCAGTGATTTCTTCTTCAGAGTTTCTCCCTTTTCTCTTTTCACCTCCATCAGGGCTTTCCCCCTGGCTTGTTGGGCTTCAACAACTCCTTCTTCAGCGGTCTCCTCCTGAGACTTCGAGCTTTTCTCCTTCCTTCCTTTCAAAGTCTTCTTTGTTGTTGGTGGCTTGAACATAATTTTTGACTTTGGAAAAGGTGAGGAATTGGCGAAGATATCCTCTTCTTCTCTGCACATTTCCAAGATGAATGCAATCTTGGTTGCATGAAGGATCTTCCCTTTGATAACAACCGATCCATTCACCTTTTGAACTTGCTTAGCTTGGTCACTCACCACTTTGATTAAATAATGTAACCAGTTGAATGCAGTAGTGGGTGAATCTTCAATCGCCGCCATTAACCTCAAATTCGGCGTGCTAATCTGTTCAAAGCTGCCAGACCGACTCATGATGCATTTACTCACAATGTCCAGCAATACTCGATACTTAGGCTTCAAATGCCTTTTATCCAGAGTTGTTTCGAACTTAACTGGATGCTCTGCAATTCTATCCAGATATTCTTGCTCCCTACCCATCATATAAACCGTAGGGTCTTCTCCTCTATCGCTCAATTCGTATATGGCATTAAGATTCTTAGGAATAATGTACAATTCCCTAACAAAATCCACATACTTTGAACTATGCTCTAAATGCGATACAGTTATCTGCGATTCTATACAATCCTCCTCATCTAATTTCAAATTCGAGATAAACTCTATTACCTCTTTTGCGTATTCTGCCTCTGGTTGATTCGCAACCAGGCAAGTGAGTTTCGCCAACCGTATCATATGCAACGCTTCTTCTTCGTGAGTTGCATTTGATGAGCTTTCAAGAGATACAACATATTCATACCACGGTTTGTTGGAAATAGCAAGCTTATCGTATATAGAAAACGTCATTTTTTTGAAGAATATTTTTGTGAAGGGTTTTGAAGAAGATGATAATTTATGGGCAATCGAGAGGTTTTTGAAGTAGAGTGTTTTGAAATAGAGTGTTTGAAGATGAAGGTTATTTGGAATTGGGCTTTGAAGGAATTCTTCAATAGATATATAGGATTTGATTCATGGAAAATCGTATAGACGAAGAAATCGACGGTCGAGATTAAACACCGACTAAATCGGGTATATGAATGGACGATTTCACAAATATTAAGCCTCCAATTTAACCTTATTGGTGATTAATGAACAGTTCATTTAATTACTGTTCCAGCAGACCATTGACTTTCTTCGGATTTCAACCGCCCACATATTCCTTCAGGTGTTTATTTATTGCCAATGATTACTGAGATTCAGTTAGACAATAAATGTGTTGCATGAGTCAATACTTCTTCAGACTAATTTCCTCTATCAGTCTTACTGAGTTTTGACCTTGATAAAATGTCAAGATAATATCGAAGTCTTTAAGCGGGTCAAGATAATATCGAAAAATCGAATCGGGTCAAGATAAGATCTTAAAATCGAAAGCGAGGTCAAGATAATATCGAAATCTTGAAAGGGTTCAAGATAATATCGAGGATCGATCTTCGAGGATATCCGAAGTTTCCCAAGACTCGAGTTCAAGATTTTCAATTTTATCCGAGTTTCTCAAGAAAAATCGAGAAAACTTCATGCATCCGAAAACCTTCAATTTTTCGGGATTTGCTTTATACACTGGATCCAACATACCTAATTCAACGGATAGTTCTAAAATCTTGATTGACCAAAGGTTTAGTCAAGATACTCTCCGCTTATCAAGATGAATTTTCTCCATTTGATGCCTTTCTTCTCAACATGATCTCGATGAAGTGATGTCCGATATCAACATGCTTACATCCGTGTGTGCAATACCGGATTTTGTGTAATAGCAATTGCACTATTATTATCACAAAATATAGGTACTTCATTGGCAATAATCTTATAATCCCTCAATTGTTGTGCGAGCAAAGAATGCATGCACAATGACTTCCCCGCGACCATGTATTCAAATTTTCATTAGTCTTTGGTTACTCTCGAGGTTTGTTTCTTTGAAAACCATGATATCGGTTTACTTCAAGAAATTGACAAGTTCCCGTGGTAGACTTCTGTCAATTCTACATCCTCCATAATCAAGATCCGAATAACCCGTTAATTCAAGGTTATCATCATTTGGATACCATAATCCTCTATTCACAAAGGTGCCTTTAAGATATTTGAGAATCTTTTTGGCGGCCTCCATGTGACTAGCCTTAGGATTAGCTTGGTATCTTGCACATATCCCAACAGCAAATGTTATATCAGGCCTACTTGCTGTGAGATATAGCAGTGATCCAATGATCCCTCTATAATCACTGTGATTTACTGATTTACCTTCAGGATCAGGATCCATCTTGTAGTTAACATTCATAGGAATTCTAACTGTATTGCAATTCTGTACACCATACTTTGCAATCAGATCTCTGGTGTATTTTGCTTGGTTGATGAAAATTTCTTCCTTAGTTTGTTTCACCTGAAGTCCAAGAAAGAAATTCATCTCCCCCATCATTGACATCCCAAACTTTCCTTTCATCAGGGTAGAAAACTTTTCACACATCTGATGATTTGGAGATCCAAATATGATGTCATCTACATAAATCTGAACAAGTAAGATATCTTTCCCATCTTCTATCCTGAACAAGGTCCTATCAACAGTTCCTTTGATAAAACCATGGTCAGTAAGAAACTGAGAAAGGGTATCATACCATGCTCGGGGTGCTTGTTTAAGACCATACAAGGCTTTCCTGAGCCTGTAAACTTGGTCATTCTGTCTGAAACCAGGAGGTTGTTCCACATAAACCTCTTCCTTAAGCACACCATTCAGAAATGCACTTTTCACATCCATCTGATAGACTGTGAATTTCATGTGGGCAGCATATGCAAGAAACAATCTGATGGCTTCTACTCTTGCAACAGGTGCAAAGGTTTCATCATAATCCAAGCCTTCTTCTTGGGAATAACCTTGTGCAACTAGCCTTGCCTTGTTTCTCACAATATTGTTGTTTTCATCTCTCTTATTCTTGAACACCCACTTAGTTCCAATCACATTGTGCCTCTTAGGTCTATCTACTAGCTCCCAAACTTCATTCCTTGAGAACTGATTCAGCTCTTCTTGCATAGCAGTAATCTAAAATAAATCTTGTAGAGCTTCTTCAATCTCAGTAGGTTCTTTTTCAGATAGGAAACAGCAGAACAAAGCACTTTCTCCATGGAACCTTCTTGTTTTGACGCCATCTGATAGATCACCCACAATCTGACTTATAGGATGACTATCTAACCATTTTCTCCTGGATGTTCCCCCTTCAGTAGTATCCCCAACATCAGAAATGTTAGGTTCAGGTAGTTCATTAAATTCAGGGAACAACAGAAAAGGAGAAAGGGAATAATCTTCCTCAGGGGAAATTTCATTCAGAACATTGTCAGAGACATTTGTTCCCCTTTGGTTGATAGATTCAGAGATTGCCTCAGTTGTGACCACATCTTCATTGGCATTACATACCTGAGTCTGAACTGGTGTACGTTCAGATTGGTCAGCTTCAGTGTGTTGACTTTCCTTCAGTGGAGAATTTCCATCCTGAGTCTCACCATCCTGAGTTTTTTCATCCTGAACTTCTTTATCTGAGTCTGATTCACTCCATTCATAGAAAGTGACTGACTTCTTCTTTTCAGGTTCAGATGATGTTTTATCATTCTTTTTTAGGCTAAGTCTGGTGATTCTCTTGGTCAGTTCTCCTGAGTCATGTTCCTGTTTCTTCTGAACACAAGTAGATTCATCAAAAACAACATGAGGTGTTTCTTCCACAATAAGAGTCCTACAGCTGTAAACTCTGAAGGCTTTACTGACTTCAGAATATCCTAAGAATATCCCTTCATCAGTTTTACTATCAAAAGTTTTCAACTGATCTTTACCATTGTTGTGTATGAAACACTTGCAACCAAACACACGAAAGAAATAAACAAGAGGTTTCCTTTCATTCCACAACTCATATGGAGTTTTTCCTTGGTTCTTGGTCAGCATGGATCTGTTCTGAGAGTAGCATGCAGTGTATATAGCTTCAGCCCAAAATCTCTTAGGAATATCAGCTTCATCAATCATTGTCCTTGCAGCTTCTTTCAGAGTCCTATTTCTTCTTTCAGCAACACCATTTTGTTGTGGGGTCCTTGCAGCTGATGTTTCATGAGCTATTCCATTTGCTGCACAATAATCAGATATGATATGATTGATAAACTCAGTTCCTATTTTTTGCCATTAGTGCTCACTGGTGTTATTGGACCAAAGAGATCCATATGTAACAGTTGTAGTATTCTATCAGTAGAAACATCTACTTTGCTTTTGAAAGATGCTCTGATTTGTTTTCCTTTCTGACAAGCATCACATACATGTTCTTTACTGAACACTTCATTGGGTAACCCCTTCACAAGTGCTAATCTTGCAAGTTTGTTCAGGGTTTTGAAGTTTAAGTGATTATTTCTTTTGTGCCACAACCAACTGGTATCAGTGGAACTTTTTGCAACCAAACATGTATCTTTAGGAGTTAAACTCCAATCAGCAAGATGCACATTTCCTTTTCTAGTACCAGTCAGTAAAATTTTATGTGAAGTATTGTCTTTCACATAACATAAGTTCTTTTAGAACTCAACACTGAATCCTTTGTCACAGAATTGACTGATAGAAAGCAAGTTATGCTTTAGACCAGACACATATGAAACACCATGGATATGAACAGAGTCAACTTCAAGAGTTCCATATCCTTCAGTTTGTCCTTTGGAATTGTCTCCAAATGTGATCTGAGGGCCTTTTTGCTCAACATAGTCAGTGATTAGTTGCTTATATCCTGTCATATGTCTTGAACATCCATTATCAAGATACCATACAACAGGAGCCAATTCATTTCCAATCATCAGTGCTATGTTGTATTCATTCAAATTTCGAGTGCCCTTTTCTTTTTTCACGAAAAAATAGATCAGTTCTTAGGTACCCATTTGGTGTAGGGTCCTACCAGGTTAGCTGTACCTTTTGGAACCCAAATCTGCCTAACAACTCTAATTACTTTAGAGTGGCTGATTTGTCTCCCATAAATATTTACATACACATTCACCACCCTAGGTGCCTTGACAGTATCCTGTGTATGAGTGCCAGCCTTAGCATGAACATGAGCCTTAGAGTTCTTCTTGGGTTTCAGCCTTTTGTTCAAGTGCTTTAGCTTTTTGTGCAACCGGGTCTCTCTCTCTGTGACTTGGGTTCAGAAACCTTTACCCTTATGCAAGTGGGGTTTAGGTTGCTGTCTTCAAATTGGGGTCTTTCAAGTCGAGGACTTGGTCTTTTAGGTTGAGAATATCTCTCTTTGAGTGTTTCTCTTCTGAAAATTCCTCTGATGGTTCAGTGCAGATCTCTTTAGGTTGGTATTCTTAGCCTGGGGCTTTGAAGTACTGGCCTGAAGATTTCCTACTGAGTGTTAAGGTTTTCTAGCCTTTTCCTGAGGTCTGGGCTTTCTTTCCCGAACCTTCGATTTTTTTTCTCGAAACCATAGGTCCTTTACCCTTGTCTAAAACTCTGGGCAGTTCTTCAGTAAGAAGATTAGGTGCCACTTGTTTAACAAAGACAGTCTTGGTGCTACTAGAAGCAGCATTCAGAAGACCTTGTGAGGTTCCCCCTGGAATGTATCCCAATCCAGCTTTTATAGTTGCAGGTCTTTGATAACTCTCAATTTCATCTATCACTTTAGATGCGAGAATTCAATAGAGCTAACTTTCTCTGCAAGACTATCCTCACATTTCTTTAGAGTTTCATGCTTCTCAAAGAGGTCATTGAACTTCGATTCGATAATTTGAATCTCTTTAGTGGATTTCTCTAATTTTCCATTCAGGATCTCTATCACCTTCTCTTTTTCTGAGAGTTGTACTTTCAGAACATCTAGTTCATCAGTAGTTCCCATCAATTGAGAAGTGATCTCAGCATTTTTAGAGTCTTTCCACTTGATTCTCGTGATCGGTTCCTTGTTACGCTCTTGAGTTTTCGATGAGCGAGTTCTTGTAACACGTAATAGTCCTTCATAAGATTCTCAAATGAATCCATCAGTCAAAGTTCTTTGTTTACTGATGAGAACTTGAGAACTCATGTGCTTGTGTAGGAGCAACAATAGAGATAGAATAATTTACCTCCTCTACAGCCATAAGACAGATATCATCACTGTCACTATCTGAGAAAATCTCATCTGAGGAACTGGAACCTTCTTCAGAATGTTCTTCTTCCTCAGCAATCATAGCTTTCTTGCTGGAGAACTTCTTGTCTCTCTTGGCTTGTCTTTCCTTTCTTTCTTTAGCACTTAGCTCAGGACAGTCATATTGAAAGTGACCTCTTTTTTGACAGTTGTAGCATCTGTTGGCATCATCATCCTGATCACTTTCCTCCTTGGTCTTGGAGTCCTTCTTTTTGGATGAGGATCCTTCAGCTTTCTGGTCCTTTCTTTTCTTAGTGTATCCGTCCTCGCTTTTTGAGTCTCTCTTGTACTGTGATTCTGTAATATTTCTTATATTTCCCATATACGCTATTGAGTCTTTCAAACCTCCTTGCCATCAAGATTTAGCCGATCCTCCCCCTTTCATCCTGATTTTTGGCAAGTGAGTTCTCAGACTCTCTAGACTTATAGGATTTCTCTTTGGCTTTGAAAGTCACATTCTTGCTAGATGAAGAATCATCTTTGCTGTCAGATTTCTTAGATTTCTTGTCAATCACAAACTCATAAGCTTTCAGTTCAGAGAAAACTTGTTGATATGGCATGGAATCAATATTTTTGGTGTTTTCAATCACCACAACATGTATATCCCATTTCTTAGATAATCCTCTAAGAATTTTCAGTGCCACTTCTCTCTGTGGGTATCTTTTCCCAAGAGCATTCAGATCATTCATGATGCTAGTGAATCTGACCTCAAGTTTGTCAATGGATTCACTATCTTCCATTTCAAAGCTATCAAACTTTCCAATAGCAACAGAAAGTTTGTTTTCCTTAATATGATCTGTGCCTTGACACATAACAGCAAGTGTGTCCCATATTTCTTTTGCAGTTTCACAGTGAGAAATCATCCCCATAACACCATCATCAATAGTGCTATACAAAGTATCTTTAGCAATGTAGTCAAGATTGACTAACTTTCTCTCATCAGGAGTAAGTTGATCATCAGATTTTGGAAATTCATCTCTGGGATCATTCTTCTCAGTATCAGTGATTCTGGGATTCACAACAGTAAATTTGAATGGTCCTTCAGAAACCATTCTCCACATTCTTTCATGTTTTGAATACAGATGAGCCTGCATTCTTAATCTCCATAGATCATAGCTCTCAACAGAGAATATAGGTAGTTTCTTAGAAGGTATGATGACTGAGCCTTGTAAGATATCAGCAAATAGATCTATTCAGTAGACCACCAAAGTCTTTCAGCAAATTAGACTATGGCTACCAAAGCAAGTGGTCAAATTGAACCACTGCTCTGATACCACTTGTTGGTCCCGGTGCTAACGAGTCTCACATGTGTATGGGGGGAATACACGTGTTTAGTGATTTTTTAAAAAAAAATTTCACTGAGGTCAGATGGGTCAGGTTATCCTGATGATTTGGCCCTGAGAAGCACAGATCACCCTGAGTCAAAGTCTACTGAGACAATGATCCTGAACTGCTTTCAGAAGCATCAGATTAGCCCAATTGAGCCTGAGTTTTACCAGAGATCCTGAGCTGCTTGGATCAGATAATTATCTTACTGAACCCTCAGTGAAGTTAGTTCAGTTTGGTAACTATCTGTTCTAGCTACTCAAGTGTGCAGAATGGTTGGCCCTAAGTTTATACTCGTTTTTAGCTTTGCTGAAAAATCTCCCTTTTAATAAAACAGTGATTAAGGTTGTGATCAGTTTGATGGAAGTTCAGTGGATTGGTTCCAACTGAATATCAGTGAATTATGCTTTCAGTGAAAAACATGCAACAGATAATAATGCAGTACAGAAAGCAAAACAACACAACAATTATAGTGGTTCAGAGACTCAAGCTCCTACATCCACTCTCTCTGACCTTCAGAGAAATTCCTTAACCACTTCCTAAAGCTTTCTGGCTGCCTCACTGTAGCTTAATCACTTTTCTACTTTGAGTTTTCTGGCTGACTCACTGCAGCTTACTAACTCAAACACACACAAGTGTTCAGACTACCACAAGTAGCCTACTAACTTCTTCTCTAGAGTTTTCTGGTTAACTCACTGTAGCTTACTAACTCTTTACAACTCCAACTCACCAACAAAACACACACAAACTACCTTACAAAGGGTTTGGGTTTCTGGTTGGTTTCCAACTAGGATGAGATATCCTTTACAATAAGTACAATGCAAAGGTTAGGATATCTCTAATAAGCTTTGGGTATATCTTATTAATTTAGGCTTAGTGAATGAGCTCTCTTCAATGTGAAACACTTGGGAAATTCTAGGTTTTTCGAGTGCTTCAATTTGCAATAATACGAATGAGCTCTTGAGTTGCTTTCAAATTTCCCGTAACCTCTCAATGTAAAGGGTCACTAGTATTTATAGGCAACTTCACCAAGGTCACTCTTAAAAAACTATCCGTTGGAGGAGATAGTTTCATGAGTTTCCTCTTATGGTGTTTGATGAACCAATATTTTTAGGGTTTGAATACTCACTTGCATGTTTTAGGAAATATGCATTCATGTAGCCAATCACCACTTTTTGCAGTCTGGAACATAGTACTACTGACATGCCACAAATGACTGTCGTTTTCAATTGTCGATGAAAAAGTACAGTGTTGTCTTCCTCTGATTGGTTCTTGTCTTCAGTAAATGTAGACAAACATAACGACTCTTTTTGGTCAATATCTCTGAGTGAGATAACCTTAAACAACACTTAGACTTAGTTCCTTTTGTCCATGATATGAATGTCCTGGGGGCAATATCTATTTTTTCAATATTCGCGTTTTTTCTCGGTTTTGTAGTCTTGAGATAGATATTATTCAATTGCCTCGGAACATTCAAGGTTATCTTGAGTATTTAGTATTTTCTTTGCGTCTTGATAACTCTTGGGTCTTGATATCTTACGTGTCTTGAGAATCTTAGAGTCTTGATGTCTTACGAGTCTTGATGTCTTGAGTCTTGATGTCTTGATGACATCTTGAGTCTTTAGTGACATACTGAGTCTTTAGTGACATATTGAGTCTTTAGTGACATCTTTGAGTCTTGATGTCATCTTGAGTCTTGATGTCATCTTGAGTCTTGATGTCATCTTGAGTCTTGAGTTCCTTGATTAGCTTCTTGAATCTTGATTTCTTCTTTGAGTCTTGATTTCTTGAAACTTCTTGAGTCTTTAGTTTCTTGAAACTTCTTGGAGTCTTGATTTTCTTGAGAAAACTTATCTTGAGTCTTGATTTCTTGAACTTTCTTGAGTCTTCAGTTTCTTCAGAAACATACTGAGTCTTCAGAATCAAACCTGATCTATATCTGCTGACTATACATGGTGCAGATAACTTCCTGAACACTCTATACTGAATCCTGACTTAGTCTATCAAGATTATCCCGAACATGTCATACTCAGGGGTTTTGGAATCTAATCAAAATCTTCTTTATTAAATTCATCTCCCAACACAGCTTTATCCCATGACATGCCGACAAAGAACCTCTCTTAGAGTTCTCCATCGCAAATCGCTTCAACACCTTGTCTACATAGGCGGACTGTGACAACCCCAACATCCTCTTGGATCTATCCCTATGGATCTTGATCCCTAAGATGTAGCAGGCTTCACCAAGATCCTTCATCATGAAGATCTTTGACAACCATTCTTTCACGGACTGCATGAGTGAGATATTCTTTCCCATAGTGAGTATGTCATCAACATACACAACTATGAAGATAATATTCTTCCCATTGCATTTTAGATAGACGCACGGATCTTTCGAGTTTCTGATGAAGTCAAATGATTTGACAGCCTCATCAAAACGGATATTTCAACTCCTAGAAGCTTGCTTCAATCCATAAATGGATCATTTAAGCTTGCACACAAGATTAGATTTTGGCTTTGATATAAAACCTTCAGGTTGAGTCATAAACACTTCCTTATCAATGTTGCCATTGAGGAAAGCTGTTTTGACATCCATCTGCCAAATCTCATAATCTAGATGTGCTGCTACCGCAAGTAAAATTCTAATGAACTTGATCTTACCGATTGGTGAGAAAGTCTCATCATAGTCAATGCCTTCGCGTTGACTATAACCTTTCGCCACCAACCTAGCCTTGTAGGTTTATGTTGGGGTTATACTGAAAAGTATGCTTTTACTTTTGTATAACCAGACTGAATTTCTGTCTTATTTGCTGAAATAAATTATTTATCGTTGTTGCTTTAAATATCATTGAATGTTACATATATTTACTGCATAACTGTTCAATAAATAGTACGTGTTACATTGTAGTTAATTTAGTGATACCAGATCACAGAAGATTAAATTAACAGTCTCTTATAACTAAAAGTACAGAATTCACAACCCAGATGGAAATGAACAATCCATTGTTGGGAAATTAGGGGTGCCCGGATCTATTCGAGATGATTTTAAATACATATTTAAATTAATCAATTAATTACTAACATGAATTAATCCTAAATCAATTCAACATAATAATTAATAAGTTTAATAAACAACATCAGACATGTAATCCACGTAAATCCTAAGCATGCAGAATCTAGGAGTTACGAGATTACTAACCTCTTGTAGAGACGACTGATGAGACGATGGATCAACCCAAAGAGCCTTCCCAAATATGTCCCAAGTCTACGAACGAAATCCGGTGGGAGGATTCACACGAACGATTTTAATAAGAGGGAAAACAAAAAAATATTTTGCCACCATCTTCGTGGATTTCTAATATTTTCAACACATGGAATTGCAGTTGGGAATGAAAAATTCATCCCCTATTTATAGGGAGGAGGGGCCCGATTTTTAGGTCAAGAAATTGAGGGAGAAAATCTTTTCTTGGTCTCCAAGAAATCTTGAATATATCTCCTATATTCTTTTCTCCTTAATTAAATTTTCCATAAAAATATCTTCTCCTATTTATCCCTAATTTTCAAAAATAACAAGGCAAAAAGAAAAGATTTGACTTCTTGAATTTATGGGATAATTATGTATTCCTACAATACTTATCTCTTTCCATAAAATATCTACAAGAAAATCAAGACAATCTTTTCTTCCTTTTTCCTACATATTTTTCGAAAATATTCATAGAAATATTAGACAAATTATTTTCTTCTCTCTTTCATTAATTGGACTTTATTTTGGGCTATTTGAGGGGCCTTTAGGAGAATTAAGATTGGATCTCCAATGGACTATGAAGCTATAATATTGGGCCAAATATTATTCAAAGTCCATTAATATTAATTTATTCCACTATAAAATTAATATTGAACTATCCATCTTAACCCATATTACGACTTTACTATAATATGGCTCCCGGTCATTATTTCCCATCTATAAGATTATTTTAGTCCATTAATTAATTAATCCATTGAACAAGCTTTATATTAATTAATATCTTTATCCTTGGAGTAAAGACCACTCAACATTATTATCCATACCGGAAATAAATTTCCACTTGCAAGATTTGGTATGATAAAGGTTCTGAGCCCACCAAGGGGACAAATCAAACAAGACGTACTTGCACACGATTCTCCATTTTAAATGTCAGCAATCGTCATTTAATTAATAATATTGCCCAAGATATAAGGTATCGAATCGCAATGACTCTCTTCCTATGAAAAGTCAAAGCAATAGTTATTAATTTCACACGATCCTATTTAAGGGACGGAGATTAAGAAACAACACACCACTGAGGTCTAATTCTTGTATATTCAGTACCGAAGAATTTATCCTCCCGTAGGTCCTATTCAGCGCATCCAAATGCACTAGTATAATCTTTTGGTCAAGACAAGCCAATCCGAGTCTTATACATCAACCTTTCATGATGGTTTGTTCACTTCCATCTAGGTTGTGAATTTGTACTTAATTACGAGGAGCTGTTAATTTGATCTTCTGTGATCTGGTATCACCAAATTAACTACAACGTAATACATACTGACTTTATTGAACGGGTTTGCAATAAATATATATAACATTCATTCATATTTAAATGCAACAGTGATTAATAATTTATTTCAGTAAATAAATAAGAAAACTCAGTTTGGTTATACAAAGTAAAAGCATACTTTTTAGTATAACCCCAACAATCTCCCACTTATACTCAAAGTCTGCTTTTAAGTATACTACAGCATGTCTCGTGTTCTATGTGACATCTAATGTCACCCTAAACGAACCTAATAATTTCTCCCACTTATACTCAAAGCAGATTGGCAACGTTCTTGACACCCATTCTTTCCACATGTCTCTCGAATGTACTCTGAGGTAAACCCTTTGTGAATGGATCTTCTAGGTTGTCTTCCGATGCAATCTTTGCCACCTCAATATCTCCTCTCTTAACGATTTCTCGTATAAGATGGTATTTTCTTTCAATGTGTTTGCTGGCCTTGTGTGCTCTTGGTTCCCTCGAATTTTCAACTGCTTCGGCATTATCACAATAGACCGTGATTGTGCTGGGCAAATCCGGGACAACGTCCAAGTCAACTAGGAAGTTCTTGAGCCAAACCGCTTCCTTCGCTGCTTCACAAGCAGCTACGTATTCGGCTTCCATGGTAGAATCGGCGATGCATTTTTGCTTTACGCTTCTCCATGTCATGGCTCCTCCCCCCATGCAAAACACACTACCCGAGGTAGACTTTCTGGAGTTAATGTCTGATTGGAAATCAGAGTCCGTGTAACCGATGGGGATTAGACTGTTTGACTGGTAAACTAACATTCTGTCCCGCGTCCTCTTCAGATACTTCAGAATGTTCTTTACCGCAATCCAATGCGCTTTCCCCGGGTTGCTTTAATATCTAGCTACCATGCCTACGGAAAAGCAGATATCCGGTCTCGTGCACAGCATTGCGTACATGAGGCTTCCTACAGCCGAAGCATAAGGGATGCCTTTCATTTCATCTATCTCATTCTGTGTTTTGGGACACATTTCCTTGGATAGATGGATTCCATGTCTGTAGGGCACAAAACCTTTCTTGGAATCTTGCATGCTGAAGCGTTTCAAAACAATGTCTATATATGAGGCTTGTGAAAGCCCGATCATCCTTTTCTTGCTATCTCGAGTGATCTTGATCCCTAGGATGTGACCGGCTTCACCTAAATCCTTCATATCAAACTGTTTTGACAGCCATGCCCTTACGTCCGATAACACCTTTACATTGTTTCTGATGAGCAGTATGTCATCAACGTATAGTACCAAAAATACCAATGCAGTTCCGTCACGCTTTTTGTAAACACAACTTTCAAAGTTATTTTGATCAAAACCGTAGGATTTTATAACTTGATCAAAACAATGAATCCAAGCACGAGATGCTTGCTTCAGCCCATAAATTGATGTTTGGTATATCATTTTGTACAGTTGACAATGGAGTTGGCCCCTTAAGTTCTTCCAAGGTAATTTCACTCCTAGGCTTTTTGTCGTTCTTATAGTCTTCTTCTAAAAATCTAAAGTGCGTACTGATTACGACCTTTTGATCTTCGGGACCATAGAACATGCATCCTTTCGTCCCTTCGGGGTACTCAATGAACAACCTTAATTCCGAACGTGCATCCAACTTACCAGCTTCCTTGTCCAACACGTATGCCGGACACCCCTAGATCCTAATGTGTCCATAACTGGGCTTGCGCCCTGTCCACAACTCTCTCGGAGTTTTAGGAACTGATTTGGATTGCACTAAGTTTAGAATATAGGCTGTTGTTTCCAAAGCGTAACCCCTGAACAATTTTGGTAAATCTGCATAACTCATCATTGATCTTACCATTTCGAGAAGCGTTCTATTTCTTCATTCTACTACCCCGTTTTGTTGAGGGGTACCGGGTGCAGTCAACTAGGATGCAATCCCCTCTTCCGACAGGTAGTTCAAGAATTCATCACTGAGGTATTCGCCTCCACGATCAGATCGTAGAAACTTGATAGTGTTTTCCTTATGATTCTCTGCTTGAGCCTTAAATTCTTTGAATTTATCGAAGGTCTCAGATTTATGCTTCATTAGGAAAATGTATCCGTAGCGTGAGTAATCATCGATAAACGTAACAAAATACTCGTAGCCACCTCTAGCTTTGATTTGCATTGGACCACACACGTCGGTGTGAACATTTCTAACACTTCCTTAGCTCTAAGCCCCTTGGCTCCAAATGCCCTCTTGGTCATTTTACCCTCCAAGCACGATTCGCAAGTTGGAAATGGTTCAACCTGGAGAAACCCCAATGAACCATCTTGAACCAACCTTTGAATCCTTTTTGGGTTAATATGACCCAATCTTAGGTGCCAAAGAAGTGTTTCATTCACGTTAGCCGAATTGTTGGTCCCGGTGTAAACGAGTCTCACACGTGTATGGGGAGGGGAATACACGTGTATAGTGATTTTTCAACTTTTAAAACTTTACTGAAATCAGTGAGTCAGGGTATCCTAAGTTTCAGTCCTGAGAAGCACAAATTGCCCTGAGTCAAAGTCTACTGAGACAATAACACTGAGCGGCTTTCAGAGACTTCAGATTAGCTCAACTGATTATGAGTTTCTACAACATAGTCCAAATAAGCTTGGAGTAGATAATAATCTTACTGACTAATCAGAAGAGTTTATCAGTTTGACAACTATCTATACTAGCTTATCTAGAGTGCGGAAAGTGTAGGCCCTAAGTTTATACTCATTTTACTTTGCTAAAAATCTTTCCTTAATGAAACAGTGGTTAAGGCTGTGATCAATTTAATGCAAGTTCAGTGGATTGTTTCCAATTGAATATCAGAAATGCTTTCAGTGAAATATGCAAAGCAAAAAGCAAATAACACAGCAAGTTATAGTGGTTCATAGGCTCAAGATCCTACGTCCACTCTCTCTGATCCTCAGAGAAATTCCTTAACTCACTACTTCGACTATTTCAAGCTTTCAGACTGAACTTAGCAGCTTACTAACTTTCTACTACGAGTTTTCAAGCTGAACTACTGCAGCTTACTAAATCAACATACACACAAGCGTTCAGACTGAACAATCAGCTTACTAACTTCTTCTCTAGAGTTTTCAGACTGAACACAGCAGCTTACTTACTCTTTACAACTCTCACTTCCAACTACTACACACACAAACTACCTAATCAAAGGGTTTGGGTTTTGGTTGGTTTCCAACTAGGGTGAGATATCCTTTTACAATCAAACACAAGTAACAAGGCTAGGATATCTCGAACTAAGCTTTGGATAAGATCTTGAATCTAGGCTTAGTAAATTAGCTCTCTTCAATGATGAAACACTTGGGAAATTCTAAGGGTTTCGAGTGCTTCACAAGAATGCTTGAATACGAATGAGCTCTGTGAGTTGCTTTAATTTCCCGTAACCTTGAAGTGTCCAAGGTCTCTGGTATTTATAGGCAACTCTCAAGAAGTCTTCCTTTGAAAAACTATCCGTTGGAGAGATAGCATCTAGGGTTTCTTCTTTAAGTAATTGATGAACGACTTTGTTAGGGTTTGAACGAGCCCTTGCATGATTTAGGAAATATCCAGACGAGCAGACAATCACCAATTTCTGTGAACAAGACAAATATCTATGCTGACATTCTTCAGAGAAATGTCTCTTTCAGTGTCAGTAAAGTACGCTGTTCAGGGTCTTTTGGTTCAGTACACAAGAGTCTTCAGGGTCTTCTGATCTTCAGGATCTTCTGGTCTTCAGGATCTTTTAGTCTTCAGGTTCTTCTAGTCTTCAGGCTCTACTGATCCTTCAGTATGATTTAGGTCTTCATTACGTTTTAGTCTTCAGGGATCTTCTGAGATCTTCAGACAAACTCTGAAACATATTCTAACCTGAACTATATCTGCTGACTATACATGGTGCAGATAATCCTGAATCTTAACAACAATTTGAAACCTGATCCTATACTATCAAGATTGTCCTGAAACATGACATACTCAGGGGTTTTGGGATCTAATTAAAATCTTTATTAAATTCATCTCCCAACAATTTCCCCCCTTTTTGATGATGCCAAAACCATCTTGTTACAAGCTTGCAAATAGAAATAAACCTAACACCTATTCAGGTTTCAATTCATAAAGCAAGTAAAAAACAAGTAAGGCAAACATCAAGTAATCAGTAAGATAATGAGATATTATCTTTTGATCAACAGCAAATCAGTAGATTTTTCATTAATGTCCAAAAACCATCAGTACAAGATTACAAAAATTTATCTACTGAAAACAAAAAAAATAAAGGAAACAAGATACATCAGTCTTCATCAGAATCAATTTCATCAGCTGGTGGCTTCAGGTTGAAAAGGTCATAGTATCTGATCTTCAACTCTTCTCTCTTTTGTAGAGTCTCAACATCATCTCCTGTCAGTCCCAGATACTCAGCCTGATTCAAAAAGTCAGCATGAATAAAATCATAGTTGATCATCCCATTTTTGTATGTTGGTGGAGGGTACTTGATCTTTCCTGGAGCTTTAGGCTGATATCCCAAGGTGTCAAATATATCAAACCACTTCTGGCAAATGTCAGTATAATTTTGCAGCAGGTAGGCAATGATTGCTTCATCTCTATCTGTAGGTCCCGAACGGGTTTTGTGAGGGCAGAAGTCTAGAGGGGAGGGGTGAATAGACTTCTGAAAACTTTTCGTGCGGATCAAGTGTGATTGCAGATTTCCTGATCAGAGTGCTAGTGAGTCAGTTTGGACTGATGTTCAATCTTACTGAGTGCCTGGGGGCAGATCAGTTTGATATCTGTCAGTTAAACTGAGAGTACGGAAGCTTGAAAATACCCGTGTGAAAAACCAGTTTTATCAATTCAGATTCTTCAGTCAGTTTTCAATCAGCTGACTAAGGTGTCAACCTGATCAGATCAGTTGCTTGGTGCAGACTGAGCTTAACTTAGAATATGTATGCAATTTTAAACTCAGTTGTGTGAATAGTGTAGAGCAATAAGGAAAGCAAGTAAATGCACACAAAACTTTTATAGTGGTTCAGACGAAACCCGTCTTACATCCACTCTTCCCTTAACACAGGGGCAACTTAACCGAACTTAACCGAGCTTAACCGAACTTAACCGAACTTAACCTGCTTGGACTTAGTTTTATGTGTTAGTCCAACACTCAATAGATGTTTATCGAGTTCACACTCAACCGAACCAGAAATCAGAAAACTAGAATCCCTAGTCTGAAATCTTGCGGTAACAAACTTAACCTAACTTGAGTTTGGGTAAAGAATGTTTGAGAGTTCCAACTGGAAATCTATCCTGGTGTTTTAGCTAGCCAAATGCTAGTGGATAGGATTTCTTGCTAAGACCAATGGGATGAACACTCCAAGAATAATCTTCAAATATGGTGTTCTTCCAGCGGAAATTCTGAAGGCTTTTTGCCTCTTGAGAATTTGCGTTAATGTTGTTGTTCCGCTTTTGCTCAATTTTTCATGTGATGATTGTTGGTCTCTTGTCCTCCCCTATTTCTTCACTTGACGAGCAATCCCATTTTATAGACCTCGAAATCAAAGAGCCGTTGGAGAGTAATTTGAATTTCGGGCTATATTAGGTAGGTTATAGGATATGATTGTGAAGTGCTCTGAATATCGGCGTGGCCGTAGGCATGATTAGCGCCGTTTATATCCGCAGCGTCGAATCCCGTAATGTCAGCTCTTTTTGTGCACGTGTCGCTTTCTCCTTGGCTTCGCGAGGCGGCACTTCAGTAATTTGTCCGTTAGACGATTTATATTCCTTTTGTAGAAGATTCGTCTTGTCTGGTGTATCATTTTGATTGACGCCAGGTGTGAGCTGACTTGATCAGATAACTGATCAGTCTACCTTGTTGAATCTTCTGATGCAGATTGTCTTAGATCAATATGCAGACTCGACTGATTGTAGGTCTTCAGGTCTTCTGGTAGTCTTCTGATCTTCATGTGACTCTGAGCCTCAGTGTCATCAGTCATACTGAGTCTTCAGGTTTGTTACTGAGTCTTCAGGTTTATCTGAGTCTTTAGGTTTATCTGAGTCTTCAGGTTTATCTGAGTCTTCAGGTTCATCTGAGTCTTCAGTGTCTTCTGTCTTCACCTGATCTTCTAACTTCTTGTCTTCTGATTCGTTCTTAGCTTTCTGATCATTTGACCTTATCTGGGTCATCTGATACTTCGACCTGACCTATACATATTGAGTTCCCCCTCAATATGTGACCTATCTTTTACATCAGCTATCTATACATTTCAGCTGGTCATCTTAATCTGATTCTAAGTCATCAGTCAGCTAACAGGTCTGACTGGTCCTATTACAACCTGTTTTGGAACTTCCATCAAAACTTAAATACAAATTTCCCAACACTATCAGTATTGGGTTCAGACCAGTTCAGCAGTATATCATTGTTGAACAAAAACTCTCTTGTGGTCGTCTCCCATCTGTCATTCATTTCTATTGGAATCCATTTGTCTATGTGTGGCCACTGCCTCTTCCTTGGTTTGGTGCCTCTCCTCCTCTTGATCATTCTTTGAAAGCCTCCAAGCTTTCTCTTAGCTTCCTCCCTTTCTTTCCTTGTCATCTCTGATCCCGACACTGAGGTGGCAGCTTTCCTCTTTTTCTCAGTCTCAATTGCCTTCACAGTATTATGCCAATCCCAGTTCAGTCTCTTGGTGGATACATCATATTCACCAAATCCTTCTTTGAAGAGATCATCCAATTCTGACTCTTCATCCTTTTCAGTAACTTCCTGAGCAACTTCTTCCACACCTTCTTCAAAATCAACAACCAATTTCCTTTGAGTGGGCTTCCTACTTGCAGGCTTAGCCAACTGTTTGGTCTTCAGTGGCTTCTCAACAAATGCAACAGGCTTCTTCTGAGGGTTCAAGATTCCATAAGCCTCTCCTTGCTTATTGGTTTCTTGCTTCCTCTGCCTTTTTATCCTTTGCTCTATATTTCCATGGCAACCTCAGGATGAATCAGAACTTCAACCTCTTTCCTCTTCCCTCTGTGGATCTCAGTAGGAAATTGCTCTAATTGTTTTTCTAGAGGTGGCAGGGCAGCAAGCTTGTCATAACTTTTTCCCTTTTTTGGCATCATAATTGGCAATCAATTCAGAAAGAGTTCTGTCCATATGAAGTTGTTCTCAACCAATTGATCTAACTTCTACCGCCACGTGGAAGTGCTCATCCTGAATCCTCTCCAGTACATTTAGACCAGTACTAGTGACTTCAGCAAGACCACCATATGTTTTTGCATTTCCATCAGTGAGGTGCTCATTTCCTCAACAACAAACTTGATCATCTCATCAGTCTTGGATTTCAGGAAATCCTCAAGAGCTTTTGATCTCAAGTCAAACTGTCTCTCCATCTCATTCTTCATCTCCTTAGCAACAACATCTATTTTTGCATTGAATGAAGTAAATTTTGCTATCAATAGAGGTAGATAGTAAATTTACCTGATCTGAAGTGATCATAGATGCGCTGAATGCCTTGATGGATTCACCCTGAGAAATTTGTGCCTCAGCAAGTTTAGACACTTCACCAACCAGAGGTTCAAGCTTTGCCATCTGATCAATCATTGGCTCGAACTTGGCTAATTTCTCCATAATGGGTGTGAGGTCAACAGTTGGTTGCGGAGGGATAGGGATCTCTTCCTCTTCTTCAGTCTGGAGACCTACTTCAACAGACTCAGTAGGCGTCTCTACTGGCTCCTGAGGGGTTTCTTCTACTGTAATCATTTGAAGTTCAGGAATGTCCTGAGCTTGTTCCCCCTGAGCAGATGCTCCAGTCTCAGCAGATTTTTGACTACCCTCAGTAGGGTCCTGATCAGTCCTGTCCTTGTCCTGAGTTTCAACAGCTTTCTCAGGTTCATCCTTATCCTTCCTCTCAGCAATTTTGTTTTTAAGTAACTCCTCAAACTCAGTAGATTTAATCCCGAGTCTTTTCTTGCCAAGACCTGAAAAGACATCTAGTTCAGCCACTTCTTCTGCCCAGAAATCTTCACCCCTGAAGTTTCCTATTCTCAACATCATGGCAAAAGATTGATTTACTATCAGCATTGCCATTTTCAGTCTAATGAACATATCCTGAAGGTCAGGATAGTTGGCAAGTTCAGGAAATTTGTCCAAGACAAATCTACTAGCCTTCAATCTTCATTCCTTCTCTTCAGCTTCACCTTTCCTGAGTTCAGGAACAGGTGACTCCTCTTCAGAGCTAGAAAGTGCTTCTGAAGGTGTAGGAATTTTTGGCTTTGAGGGGTGAGTGGTTGGGATCTATATTTGGCTTTATTCAACAGGTTTTTGAGAACCTGTGAAGATCTCTCTGGTAATTCTATCATCCCCAATGCTGGTGGTGAGGATCCCAGTAAATACATCTTCTTCCCTCTCTATCTCAGGGATATGTGCAGCCTCAATCTCAGCAGCTTGTGAAATGGTTTTCACAAGTGTATCCAAAGGAGATTTCTCTCCTGAAGCCATCTCACTGGCTTTTCTCAGGCGCTTCTTCCTCTTCTGCTCTTCCTGATCCTTCTTCTGTTCACCAACCTCTCTCTTGACTCTTAAGTGCTCAAGAGCCTTCTTTCTCCCCTCAGGCTCCTCCACAGTCTTTTCAATCACCTTCTTGCCCTTGGTTCTGGTGAAATCAGCAATAGTTAACCTATCCTGATCAGATTCTGAGCTTTCAACTTCAACTTGCTCAGTTTGTTCTTCAGGCTCACTTAGGACAGCCTGCTCTTCAAGCTCATCCTGAGCTGTTGAACTCCTGCTCTCTGAGGTCGTCAGTGCTCTTTTCTGAGACTTCGGTTTCCTGAACATGATCCTGTTTTGGGAAAACTCAGTCCCAGACAACAAGAACATTTTCTTCCTTGGCAAGGTTTATATCAGGAAACTTATCTTTGTTCCGAACAACACCCTTCCAGTTTGCATACTTTATTTTCGGGCTTTGACTTAGAATACAATCAACTAAAAACTTCAGCCAATTGAAATCCCTGGATGGTGAGTCCTCTATTGCAGCCATGAGTCTCAACTTATCCCGACTCACTTGTTCTAGGCTTCCAGAGGTGCTCATTAAGCACTTGGCTACAATATCTATCAACACCCTATAGACAGGTTTTAGACACTTTTTGTTTAATGCTCCTTTCAACTCTACTTTGGATGTTGCAAATCTATCAAGAATTTCTTGCTCATGCCCAATCATATAAGTAGTAGGGTCATCGCCTCTATCATTTAGTTCAAAAATAGTGTTAATGTTTTGAAGCGATAATTGTATCTCTTTGGTAATAACCACTTCGGCTTTGGACTTGGCATATGTGCCGAAACACAGTTGTGAGGCCAGGGAGCCGTTGTCTCCTTCTTTAAGATTCACCACAAATTGTAGAACTTCTTGTGGCAACTCTAACTCCGGTGTGTTGCTTACAAGTTTATCCAATCGGGCCATCCGAAGCATGTTGAGAGCTTCTTCTTCTATCAGTGTCGTTTTGTTCTCCACCATAGGAACGACGTGCTCGAAGTATGATTTCTCAGTTTCTGCAAGATTTTTAATCATGGCATAGCTTGGAAACTCCATTGTTAGGTTTTGGTTTTGAAGAAAACGAAGGTTTTGAAGGTCTGGAGTGTTTGAGTATAACAGAGTGTAAAGTGTTTACAAATGCGGTACTCGTGGTTTATATATAATTGAATGAATTAGATCAATGGATAAGATTAAATCTGAAGGAACGGTTATGATTTAATCTAGGTTTGAAATAATCTCAAGATTTATTTGCTATAAATGGCAAATAATCAGAAAAGCAGTTTTAATGGCAGCAATTTGGGTGACAAAATGATGTTTCACTCTAATTGAGGTAAACCCTTGGCATCCTGCCAAAATTTTATCCAATAAGAATCCTTCAAACATTCCCGCTAAAAGTTCAGGTCTTTTGTATTTATTTCAAATGATTACTGACTGAAATAAATGCTTGTGAGTAAATGCATGTGCCAAGTGTGTTTCAGGATTAATTGAATATTTAACTTACTGAACACTGACCGTGACAAAAACCATCCTGATTCTCAGCTTCCATCCTGAGAGGTATTTGTCCTGAGTTTTTCTTGCTGAAAAACTTCATGCATCTGAAGAACTTCTCTCTTCAGGATAAATTACTCACCTGGATCCAATATCCCTAATTCAATTGATAGTTCCTGAAATCTTGATTCAGCCAGAGGCTTAGTAAGAATATCAACTCTTTGTTTATCAGTATGAATTTTCTCCATCCTGATGTCTTTCTTCTCTACATGGTCTCTAATGAAATGGTGCCTGATATCCACATGCTTACATCTAGTGTGCAGTACAAGATTTTGAGATATTGCAATAGCACTGTTGTTGTCACAGAATATGGGAACTTCTTTGGCCATAATCTTATAATCTCTCAATTGTTGCCTTAGCCAAAGAATCTGTGCACAACAACTTCCTGCAGCCATGTACTCAGCTTCAGTAGTACTAGTTGCTACTGAGGTCTGCTTCTTAGAAAACCAGGATATCAGTTTGCTTCCAAGAAATTGACAAGTTCCTGAAGTGGACTTCTTGTTAATTCTGCATCCACCATAATCAGCATCTGAATAACCAGTTAATTCAAGGCTATCATCAGCTGGATACCATAATCCTCTATTCACTGTGCCCTTTAGATATCTCAATATCTTTTTGGCAGCTTCCATGTGACTAGTCCTAGGATTAGCTTGGTATCTTGCACATATCCCAACAGCAAAAGTAATGTCAGGCCTACTTGCTGTGAGATAGAGCAATGATCCAATGATCCCTCTATAATCAGTATGGTTAACTGACTTGTCTTCAGGATCAGGATCCATCTTGTAGTTAGTATTCATGGGGATTCTAACTGCATTGCAATTATGAATACCATACTTGGTAATCAGATCTTTGGTATATTTTGCCTGATTGATGAAAATTCCTTCTTTAGATTGTTTTACCTGAAGTCCTAGAAAGAAATTCATCTCCCCCATCATTGAAATCTCAAACTTACCTTTCATCAGTGTAGAAAACTTCTCACACAACAGATGATTTGGGGATCCAAAGATAATATCATCCATGTTGGGAGATGAATTTAATAAAGAAGATTTTGATTAGATCCCAAAACCCCTGAGTATGACATGTTCAGGATAATCTTGATAGTCTGAGTCAGGATTCAGTATAGAGTGTTCAGGAAGTTATCTGCACCATGTATAGTCAGCAGATATAGATCAGGTTAGATTTTGAAGATTCTGAGGACTCAGTAAGTTTCTGAAGAAACTGAAGACTCAGTAAGTTTCTAAAGAAACTTAAGACTCGATAAATCAAGACTCAAGTAAATTCTTATCAAGAAATCAAGACTCAAGATGTATCTAAAGTCTCAAGATGTCATCAAGAAATCAAGACTCAAGATGTCATCAAGACTCAAGATGTCATCAAGAAATCAAGACTCAAGATGTCATCAAGACTCAAGATGTCACTAAAGACACTGAAGACTCTAAAGACACTGAAAACTCAAGAGACATTGAAGACTCAGAAGACACTGAAGACATAGAAGACACTGAAGACCCAATAGTCACTGAAGACTCAGTAAGATACTGAATACTCAGTATAACCTGAATGTTCCGAGGCACTGAATAATATCTACCTGAAGACTACAAAACTGAGAAAAACGCGGAAATTCAGAAAAATAGATATTGCCCCAGACATTCACATGCAGGCAAAAGGAACTAAGTCTAAGTGTTGTTTAAGGTTATCTCATTCAGAGAGATTGACCAAAAAGAGTCGTTATGTTTGTCTACATTTACTGAAGAGAAAAACCAATCAGAGGAAGACAAAGACTGCATGACTTTTATCGACACTAAAAACGACAGGTCACTGAAGCATGTCAGTAGTACTATGTTCCAGACTGCAAAAAGTGGTGATTGGCTACATGAAAGCATATTTCCTAAAACATGCAAGGGAGTATTCAAACCCTAAAAATAGCTGTTCATCAAACACCATAAGAGGAAACTCATGAAGCTATCTGCTCCAACGGATAGTTTTTTAAGAGTGACCTTGGTGAAGTTGCCTATAAATACTAGTGACCCTCTACATTGAGAGGTTACGGGAAATTTGAAAGCAACTCAAGAGCTCATTCGTATTATTGCAAATTGAAGCACTCGAAAAACCTAGAATTTCCCAAGTGTTTCACATTGAAGAGAGCTCATTCACTAAGCCTAGATTGATAAGATATATCCAAAGCTTAGTAGAGATATCTAGCCTTTGCATTGTTCTTATTGTAAAGGATATCTCATCCTAGTTGAAACCAACCCAAAACCCAAACCCTTTGTAAGGTAGTTTGAGTGTGTTTGTTGGTGAGTTGGAGTTGTAAAGAGTTAGTAAGCTACAGGTGAGTTAGCCAGAAAACTCTAGAGAAGAAGTTAGTAAGCTACTTGTGGTAGTTTGAACACTTGTGTGTCTTGAGTTAGTAAGGCTGCGGTGAGGAGTCGGAAAACTCAAGGTAGTAAAGTGAGAAAGCTTCAAATGAGGTAGCCAAAAAGCTTTTAGGAAGTGGTTAAGGAATTTCTCACGAAGGTCGGAGAGAGTGGGCGTAGGAGCTTGAGTCTCGAACCACTATAATTCTTTGTGTTGTTTTGCTTTTCATCTTGCATTATTATCTGTTGCATGTCTTTTTTGAAAGCATAATTTCATTGATATCCGATTGGAATCAATCCATTGAACTTGCATCAACCGATCACGGCCTTAATCCTTTGTTTCATTAAAAGGAAGATTTTCAAAGAAAGCTAAAAAGCAGTATAAACTTAGGGCCAACCATTCCAGACACTTGAGTAGCTAAAAGAGATAGTTACCAAACCGAACTAACTCTAACCGAGGTTCAAGAAGATAAATATCTCGATCCAAGCGGCTCAGATCTACGATAAAACTCAGCTCGGTTGAAATTAATCCGAAGCTTCGAAAAATTTCGGGATCATTGTCTCAATGAGACTTTGACTCGTATGATCTGTGCTTCTCAGGGCCAAATCATCAGGACAACCTGACCCATCTGACCTCAGTGAAAGAAAAGTTTTAAAAATCACTGAACACGTGTATTCCCCCCATACACGTGTGAGACTCGTTAGCACCGGGACCAACAAGTGGTATCAGAGCAGTGGTTCAACTTGACCACGTGTTTTGGTGGCCATAGTCTATTTTGCTGAAAGACTTTGGCGGTCTCACGAATGATCTATTTGCTGATATCTTACAAGGCTCAGTCATCATGCCTTCTAAGAAACTTCCTATGTTCTCTATTGAGAGCTATGACCTATGGAGATTAAGAATGCAGGCTCATCTGTATTCAAAACATGAAAGAATGTGGAGAGTGGTTTTACGAAGGACCATTCAAATTCATTTATTGTGAATCCTTAATCACCGATCTTGAGAGAAATGATCACAGAGATGAATTTCCAAAGTCGGATGATCAACTTACTCTCGATGGAGAGAAAAGTTAGTCAATCTTGACTACATTGCTAAAGATACTTTATATAGCACTATTGATGATGGTGTTATGGGGATGATTTCTCCTTTGTGAAACCGCAAAAAGAAATATGGGACACACTTTGTCGTTATGTGTCAAGGCACATATCATATTAAGGAAAACAAACTTTTCATTTGCTATTGGAAAGTTTGATAGCTTTGAAATGGAAGATGGTGAATCCATTGACAAACTTGAAGTCGATTCACTAAAGATCATGAATGATCTGAATGCTCTTGGGAAAAGATACCCACAGAGAGAAGTGGTAATTTGAAAATTCTTAGAGGACTATCTAAGAAATGGGATATACACATCTTTGTGGTGATTGAAAACACCAAAAATATTGATTCCATGCAATATCAACAAGTTTTCTCTGAACTGATATGAGTTTGTGATTGACAAGAAAGCTAAGAAATCTGACAGCAAAGATGATTCTTCATCTAGCAAGAATGTGGCTTTCAAAGCCAAAGAGAAATCCAGTAAGTCTAGAGAGTCTGAGAACTCACTTGCCAAAAATTAGGATGAGCAGGAGGATAAGCTAGTACTGATGGCAAGGAGGTTTGAAAGACTCAATAGCAGATATGGAAAATACAAGAAATATTACAGAATCGCAGTCAAAGAGAGACTCAAAAGTCGAGGACAAATTCACTGAGAAAAGAAGGACCAGAAAGCTGAAGGATCTTCATCCAAAAAGAAGGACTCCAAGACCAAGGAGGAAAGTGATCAGGATGATGATGCCAACAGATGATACAACTGTCAGAAGAAAGTTCACTTTCAATATGACTGTCCTGAGCTAAGTGCTAAAGAAAGAAAGGAAAGACAAGCCAAGAGAGATAAGAAGTTCTCCAGGAAGAAAGCCATGATTGCAGAGGAAGAAGAACATTCTGAAGAAGGTTCCAGTTCCTCAGATGAGATTTTCTCAGATAGTGACTGTGATGATATCTATCTTATGGCTGTAGAGGAGGTAAATTCTTCTATCTCTATTTTGTTGCTCCTACACAAGCACATGAGTTCTCAAGTTCTCATCATGTGATAAATTTTGACCGATGGATTCATTTGAGAATCTTATGAAGGACTATTCGTATTCAAGAGCGCTCCTTTGAAACTCAAGAGAGAATAAGGAATCGATCACGAGAATCAAGTGGAAAGACTCTAAAAATCTTTGAGATCACTTCTCAATTGATGGGAACTATCGATGAACTAGATGTTCAAAGTACAACTCTCGAAAAAAAAGAAGGTGATAGAGATCCTGAATGGAAAATTAGAGAAATCCAATTGAGGAGATTCAAATTTTATCGTAATCGAAGTTCAATGACCTCTTTGAGAAGTATGAAACTCTAAAGAAATGTGAGGATAGTAAGAGATAAAGTTAGCTCTATTGAATTACGCATCTAAAGTGATAGATGAAATTGAGTTATCAAAGACCTACAACTATAAAAGCTAGATTGGGATACATTCCAGGGAACCTCACAAGGTCTTGAATCTTGCTTCTAGTAGCACCAAGATCGTCTTTGTTAAACAAGTGGCACCTAATCTTCTTCTTCAAGAAGCGCGAGTTTTAGACAAGGGGTAAAGGACCTATGGTTTCGAAAAAAACCGAAGGTTAGGGAAGAAAGCCTGACCTCGTGAAAAGGCTAGAAAACCCGACCACTCGTTAGGGAAATCTTGAGCCAAGCTTCAAAGCCTCATGCTAAGAATACCAACTGAAGAGATCGCCTTCGAACCATCGAGGAATTTTTAAGAGAAAACACTCAGCAGAGATATTCTCAATCGAAAAGACCAAGTCCTCGACATCTTGAAAGACCCCAATTTCAATCTGGGGCAACCCAAAACCCCACTTGCCTAAGGGTGAAGGTTTCCTGAACCCAAGTCAGCAGAGACAGAGACCAACTGCACAAAAGCCAAGGCACTTGAACAAAAGGCCTGAACCCAAGAAGAACTCTAAGGCTCATGTTCATGCTAAGGCTGGCACTCATACACAGGATACTATCAAGACACCTAGGGTGGTGAATGTGTATGTAGATGTTTATGGGAGAAAAATCAGCCACTCTAAAGTAATTAGAGCTGTTAGGCAGATTTGGGTTCCAAAAGGTACAGCTAACCTGGTAGGACCCTACACCAAATGGGTACCTAAGAACCGATCTATTTCAAATTGAAGGAAAAAGGGCATCTTTGAATGAATACAACATAGCACTGATGAGTGGAAATGAGTTGGCTCCTACTGTATGGTATCTGGATAGTGGATGTTCAAGACAGATGACAGGATATAAGCAACTAATCACTGACTATGTTGACCAAAAAGGCCCTCAGATCACATTTGGAGACAATTCCAAAGGACAAACTGAAGGATATGGAACTCTTGAAGTTGACTCTGTTCATATCCATGGTGTTTCATATGTGTCTGGTCTAAAGCATAACTTGCTTTCTATAAGCCAATTATGTGACAAAGGATTTAATGTTGAGTTCTCAAAGAACTTATGTTATGTGAAAGACAATAATTCACAGAAAGTTTTACTGACTGGTACTAGAAAAGGAAATGTGTATCTTGCTGATTGGAGTTCAACTCCTAAAGATACATGTTTGGTTGCAAAAGTTCCATCGATACCCGGTTGGTTGTGGCATAAAAAAGGATGAATCACCTAAACTTCAAAAAACCCCGAACAAACTTGCAAGATTAGCACTTGTGAGGGGGTTACCCAATGAAGTGTTCAGTAAAGAACATAAGTGATGCTTGTCAGAAAGGAAAACAAATCAGAGCATCCTTCAAAAGCAAAGTAGATGTTTCTACTGAAAGAATACTACAACTGTTACATATGGATCTCTTTGGTCCAAGAACACTGTGAGAACTAGTGGCGTAAAATACACACTTGTGGTAGTTGATGACTACTCTAGATACACATGGGTCATATTCTTACTCAAGAAGAAAGAGACTCGCATAAACCGCCTGAACTCATTGAAAAGGCTCAAGATCTTGGAAAGAATCTGAGTGTGGTCAAAATCGGATCGATAAAGGAACCGAGTTTATCAATCATATTATATCCGATTATTGTGCAAAGAAATGGAATAACTCATGAAACATCACCGCAAGGACCCCACAAGAATGGTGTGTTCTTTGAAAGAAGAAATAGGACTCGAAAGAAGTTCGCAAGGACAATGATTGTCAAGCCGATATTCCTAAGAGATTTTTAATGGGTTATCAACACCGCAAGCTATTCTCGCACGGATCCATCTTTGACCAAGAACCAAGGAAAAACTCCATATGAATTTGTGGAATGAAAGGAAGCCTCTTATTTCTTTCTTTTCGTGTGTTTGGTTGCAAGTGTTTCATACACAATAATGGTAAAGATCGGTTGAAAACTTTTGATAGCAAAGTTGATGAAGGGATATTCTTAGGATATTTCAAGTCAAGTAAAGCCTTGAGTTTACAATTGTAGGACTCTTATTGTGGAAGAAACACCTCATGTTGTTTTTGATGAATCTACTTGTGTTCGTAAGAAATGGGGAACATGACTTCGGAGAACCCGACCAAGAGAATCACCGGACTTAGCCTTTGAAAAAGAATGATAAAACATCCTCCGAACACGAAAAGAAGAAGTGGGTCACTTTACATGAATGGAGTGAATCGGACTTTCGACAAAGAAGTTCAGGATGGAAAAACTTCGAGGATGGTGAGACTCGGGATGGAAATTCTCCATCAAGGAAAGCCAACACCTGAAGTCGACCAATCTAACATACACCGATTGAGACTCGGGTATGTAATGCCGATGAAGATGTGGTCACGGTGAGGCAAACTCGAATCTATCAACCAAAGGGGAACAAATGTCTTTGACAATGTTCGAATGGAATTTTCCCGAGGAAGATGATTCTCTTTCTCCTTTCTCGTTGTTCCCCGAATTTAATGAACTACCGAACCTAACATTTCTGATGTTGAGGATATTATTGAAGGGGGAACATCCAGGAGAAAATGGTTGGATAGTCATCCTATAAGTCAGATTGTGGGTGATCTATTAGATGGTGTCAAAACAAGAAGGTTCCATGGTGAAAGTGCTTTGTTCTATTTGCTTCCTATCCGAAAAAAAGAACCCATCGAGATTGAAGAAGCTCTACAAGATTCATTTTGGATTCTTTGCTATGCAAGAAGAAGAGTGAATCGGGTTCTCAAGGAATGAAGTTTGGGAGCTAGTGGATAGACCCAAGAGGCACAATGTGATTGGAACTAAGTGGGTGTTCAAGAATAAGAGAGATGAAAACAACAACATTGTGAGAAACAAGGCAAGGCTAGTTGCACAAGGTTATTCCCAAGAAAGAAGGCTTGGATTATGATGAAACCATTTTTTGTTGCAAAGACTAGAAGCCATCGATTGTTTCTTGCATATCTGCCCACATGAAATTCACGATCTATCGATGGATGTGAAAAGTGCATTTCTCGAATGATGTGCTTAAGGAAGAGGTTTATGTGGAACAACCTCCCGGTTTTAGACAGAATGACCAAGTTTCTGAGCTCGAGAAAAAGCCTTGTATGGTCTTAAGCTAGCACCGAGCATGGTATGATACCCTTTCTCGATTTCTTCTTGACCATGGTTTTATCAAAGGAACTGATGATAGGACTCATTCGGGGGAGAGAAGATGGGAAAGACATCTTACTTGTTGATTTATGTAGATGACATCATATTTGGATCTCCAAATCATCGGCCAGTGTGAAAAGTTTTCACCCCGATGAAAGGAAAGTTTGAGATGTCAATGACGGGGGAGATGAATTTCTTTCTTGGACTTGGTGAAATAAACTAAGGAAGGAATCTTCATCAATCAAGCAAAATACACCGTAGAGAACCGATTGCAAAGTATGGTGTACGAGATTGCAATGCGATTAGAATTCCTATGAATACTAACTACAAGATGGATCCCGATCACGAAGGTAAATCAAGAAATCAAACCGATTATAGAGGATCATTGGATCACCGCTATATCTCACGTGACAAGTAGGCACGATATAACATTTGATGTTGGAATATAATAAAGATAAGTTAATCCTAAGGCTAGTCACATGGAGGTCGCCAAAAGATTCGAAATATCTTAAAGGCAATTGTGAATAGAGGATTATGGTATCTAGTCGATGATAACCTTGAATTAACCGGTTATTCGGGATGCCGATTATGGAGGATGTAGAATTGACAGGAAGTCTACCACAGAACTTGTCAATTTCTTGGAAGTAAACCGATATCATGGTTTTCAAAGAAACAAACCTCAAGAGCAACCCAAAGATCTTATGAAGATGAATACATGGTCGAGAAAAGTGTCACAGCATGATTCTTTGGCTCGAGACAACAATTGAGGGATTATAAGATTATAGCCAATGAAGTACCTATATTTTGTGATAATAATAAGGCAATTGCTATTACACAAAATCCGGTATTGCACACACGGATGTAAGCATGTTGATATCGGACATCACTTCATCGAGATCATGTTGAGAAGAAAGACATCGGGATGGAGAAAATTCATCCGATAAGCAGAGAGCCGATATCTTGACTAAACCTTTCATTTTTGAATCAAGATTTGAGGAACTATCGATTGAATTAGGTATGTTGGATCTGTGTGTATAAAGCAAATCAAAAAATTGAAGGTTTTGGATGCATGAAGTTTTCGAGATTTTTCCGAGAAACTCGGGGATAAAATTGAAAATCTTGAACTCGAGTCTTGGGAAACTCGGATATCCTGAAGATCAATACTCAGTATTATATTGACCTCGTTCAGTACTCAGTATCATACTCACATTTTATCAAGATCAAAACTCGGTAAGACTGATGGAGGAAATTTGTCTGAATAAGTATTGACTCATGCAACACATTTATTGTCTAACTGAATCTCAGTAATCATTGGCAATAAATAACATAACACCTGAAGGAATATTTGGGCGGGACCTTTGAAATACTCGAAGAAAGTCAATGGTCTGCAGGAACAGTAATTAATTGCACTGTTCATTAATCACCAATAAGGTTAAAATTGGCGGCGTTATATTTGTGAAATCATCCTTTCATATACCCGATTTAGTCGGTGTTTAATCTCGACCATTGATTTCTTCATCTATACGATTTTCCATGAATCAAATCCTATATATCTATTGAAGAATTCCTTCAAAGCCCAATTCCAATAACCTTCATCTTCAAAACACTCTGCATCAAAAAACTCTCATTTGCCCAGAAATTATCATCCTTTTCAAATCCCTTCATCAAAATTTTGCAAAAAATGACGTTCTCTGTATACGATAAGCTTGCGATCTCTAACAAACCATGGTATGAATACGTCATTTCTCTCGAAAGCTCATCGAATGCGACTCACGAAGAAGAAGATTTGCACATGATTCGATTGGCGAAGCTCACTTTGTTCGGTTGCGAATCAACCGAGGCGTATCAATCATAAAAGAGGTAATAGAGTTTATCTCTAATTTGAAATTAGATGAGGAGGACTATATAGAATCGCAGATTACAGTTTCTCATTTAGAGCATAGTTCAGAGTATGTGGATTTTGTTAGGGAATTGTATATCATCCCTAAGAATCTTAATGTCATATACGAATTGAGCGATAGAGGAAGAAGACCTACGGTTTATATGATGGGTAGGGAGCAAGAGTATCCGGATAGGATTGCGAGAACATCCGATTAAGTTGAAGCAACTCGAACAAAAGGCATTTGAAGCCTAAGTATCGATTTTTCTTTGGACATTGTGAGTAAGTGCATAATGAGTAGGTCCGACTTTGAAAGCAATTAGTGCGAAGTTGAGATTAATGGCGGCAATTGAAGATTCACCCACCACTGCATTCAACTGGTTGCATTACTTAATCAAATTTGTGAGTGATCAAGCAAAGCAAGTCCAGAAGGTGAATGGATCGGTTGTTATCAAAGGGAAGATCCTTCATGCAACCAAGATTGCATATATCTTGGAGATGTGCAGAGAAGAAGAGGATATCTTTGCTAATTCCTCATCATTTCCAAAGTAAAAAATTCTATTCAAGCCACCTACAACTAAGAAGACTTTGAAAGGAAGGAAGGAGAAAAGCTCAAAGTCTCAGGAGGAGACCACTGAAGAAGGAGCTGAAGAAGCCCAACAAGCTAGGGAGAAAGCCCTGATGGAGGTGAAGAGAGAAAAGGGAGAGACTCTCAAGAAGAAAACATCGCCCTCGTAAGCCTTGAGAAAAAATTCAAACTATTACTGAGGAGGAGGTTAGTGACACTGAGGAAATCTAACCTGAAGTCCAGCAAGGACTAAAATCTCTATTGCAAGTTCTGGCTCAGGTTGTGACTATTGCACAGGAACAAACTGAGGAACATGTTTTCTCTGAGGTACTCGGAACATCTCTGAGCTCAAACAAAATATCTCAGGAAATATTCAAGGGACCTCAGGTTCCTCTTTGAAGAAGATACTGCTCGGACCTCGGATCAATCAGAACCTCAGAGCTCTTGAACTTAGATGCGCTCTGGTGAACCTTTTCTAGATCCTCAAAGACTGAATCGATCCCATGAACCTCGAAAGCCCAAAGTCAAGAAAGGAGAGGAAGAAGAGACCGAGTGGCGCAGCGAAGGGGGGAACATTTCATTCTCGACAGTACCTTCGAAGTGAGCTCATATCGACCTTCAGGATCTCTTCTTGGACTTCGGAACCACGGTCTATATCTTGAACCAAACTCTTCCGGAGATTTGAACATTGCCTCTTTCAAAGGAGAGATTTGGTGGAATCTTTGATCTATTTGTCTTTGACAGAGTTCTCTGGATTCAAGAAGACTAAGCTTAGGATGAAAATTACTGATTTTGACTAGCTAGTCAAGAAGAAGGTGGCTGAGAGGAGGGAAGCTGATGTTGATGCCTCCAGCTCTAAGGATCAAGATAAAGAGGGGGATCAACAAGATGATGCTGAAAAGCAATCTCAGATGGAGAAGCAAATTGATCTTTAGTCGACCGATATCTCACATCCTCGATCGAAAGTTAGCACCCTTCGTAACTTTTCGCACTATTAAACATTATGCCAAAGCTACTGAAGTTCTTATCTTTAAATCTGTTATGTCTGATATGCAAACTGAGGCTCAGGTGGAGCACCCAGCTCAAGTGGAAAAAGTTCTACATACTCCAGAGATTGACTTCAGTCATATATTGGACAAATTAGAGAAGGTGGTGCCAATGGTGGAGAAAATAACTCAAATTGAAGAAACCTTGGCCAACCAATCTCAGAAGCTGGAAACACTGAGTTCATCTTCAGACATTATGCAGCTTCAAACATCTCTTGCTGATAAAATGACTACCATAGAAGGAAAGGTTGATGGAGTCAAAGCTGAGCTCAATGCAGAGATGAAGCACATGTATCAGGAAAGAACTGCATATCTTGAAGCCAAGCTGGTTGAGAAGAATGATCTGATGATCAAGACAGCTGTTGAGGAAATGGGCTCTATGCTCATGACCAAGATGACAGAGATGGTGCAAAATGTCTTCTCACACTAGTTTGCACCTCTATCTGAAGAGTTCTCAGTAGCTAAGCATCATATGAAGAGGCTGGAAGAGGAGCATGATCAGTTGGCAGGGGAAGTGCGATGTATAAGCAAAGAGCAATATCATATGGATACTGCACTTTCTCAACTTCTTCCAAGGTATGGTGCCAAAAAGGGGGAAAGGCCTGGTGGCAAGCTTAGTGAATTGTTGGCACAGACCTTGAAGAGAAAGGCTGATAAAGAAGCTGAAGAGAAAATTATTGCTGATGCCTTAAAAGAAGTGGAAGCCACTGAGAAGCTCAAATTCAAAGAAACTGAAGAGCTTATCTACACTCAAGTATCTGAGCAGACTATTCAGGAAGCAATTTCTGAGAAACTGAGTGGTAGAAGGATGGTGGAAACAAGCCAAGCCGGTGAAGAACAAGTCAAACCTATTAAGAGAAAGGCTGTGACATTTGTAGAGCAGGAGAAAAAGAAAAGAGCTAAAGCTTCCAAATCTACTCAGAGGAAATTGATTATTGATTTTGAAGAATCTGAGAAAGAAGCTGATAAAGAAGTCTTCAACACAAAGAAAGCTCTGAAAACCCTTTAAGTGGAAAAAGAGAAGAAAACAGTTGCTTCTGTATCAGGAGTTCCTGTAATCAGGAAGAAGAAAGAAGAAGAGCAGAAAAGAAGAAGTGGTTTCAAGAAGTTCTTGAGCAAGAGGAGGGGTACTGAAAAAGCTCAGAAATGGCCGCACATTGACAAATGGATGCCTATTCAGTTCAATGATGCGTGGGAGGAAATCAAGAGAACCTTCTGGTTCTACTATGAAATTCTGAGAGAATGGAGGGGGACCAACTCGGATGTGAATGAAGCCTTCATTGAGTATTTATTGACATGCTATCCTAAGTACCTGCAAAGTTGGATTAACTTGGCAGATGAAGGTAATACGCAGATAGTTGCCCCTGGTCCATATACTTACCCAGCTCCAAGACTTGAAAATGGTTATGTGAATGAGACAGCCATTTCTCAAAAGATTGCTCAGTATGCCATCCAACTTGGCCTGACAGGAAACAACCTAGACATCATCAAAGCAAGGGATGAATTGAAGAAACGATATTATGGGATGTTCAACCTGGAGGTTCCTGAGGATGAGGTTGATGAAGACTGAAGATAAAGAAGACTGAAGACTCTTTTACTTCTGTTTTTGTTTTTTATTTTCATTGTAATCTGTAACTCTGATCTTACAATCAATGAAAATTTATCCTTATGCTCAAAGATAATATCTCATTATCTTTTTACATGTCTTTTATGTTTGATATGCCTTATGTTTTGAACTGTTGAGAATTGTCATTTTGGATTGTAATAGAAAAACTGAAACCTGAGTATAGGTTAGGTGTTTTTGTAACAAGATGGTTTTGGCATCATCAAAAAAGGGGGAAATTGTTGGGAGATGAATTTAATAAAGAAGATTTTGATTAGATCCCAAATCCCATGAGTATGACATGTTAAGGATAATCTTGATAGTCCGAAATCGATTCAAGATAGAGTGTTCAGAAGTTATATCGCACTATGTATAGTCCAGATATAGATCAAAGTTAGATTTTGAAGATTTCAAGACTCAAAGAAGTTTATGAAGAAATCGAAGACTCCAAGAAGTTTCAAGAAATCAAGACTCATTAAGAATCAAGACTCAAGAAGTTATCAAGAAATCAAGACTCAAGATGTATTCAAGTCTCAAGATGTCATCAAGACTCAAAGATGTCATCAAGAAATCAAGACTCAAAGATGTCATCAAGACTCAAGATGTCATCAAGAAATCAAGACTCAAGATGTCATCAAGACTCAAAAGATGTCATCAAGAAATCAAGACTCAAGATGTCATCAAGACATCAAGACTCAAGACACTGAAAACTTAAGAGACATCGATGACTCGTAAGACATCAAGACTCGTAAGACATCAAGACTCGTAAGACATCAAGACTCAAGACATCAAGACCCAAGAGTCATGAAGACTCAAGAAGATATCGAATACTCAAAGATAACCCGAATGTTCCGAGGCACTGAATAATATCTACCTGAAGACTACAAAACTGAGAAAAACGCGGATATTCAGAAAAATAGATATTGCCCCAGACATTCACATGCAGACAAAAGGAACTAAGTCTAAGTGTTGTTTAAGGTTATCTCATTGGAGAGATTGACAAAAAGAGCCGTTATGTTTGTCTACATTTTCAAGAGAAAAACCAATCGTAGGAAGATCAAGACTGCTTTCATCGAACCCGAAAAACGACAGTCATGAAGCATGTCAAGAGTACTATGTTCAGCATCGCAAAAAGTGGTGATTGGCTACATGAAAGCATATTTCCTAAAACATGCAAGAGAGTATTCAAACCCTAAAAATAGTCGTTCATCAAACACCATAAGAGGAAACTCATGAAGTTATCTCCTCCAATGAGATAGTTTTTCAAGAGTGACCTTGGTGAAGTTGCTTTATAAATACTAGTGACCCTCTACATTGAGAGGTTACGGGAAATTTGAAAGCAACTCAAGAGCTCATTCGTATTATTTCAAATTGAAGCACTCGAAAAACCTAGAATTTCCCAAGTGTTTCACATTGAAGAGAGCTCATTCACTAAGCCTAGATTGATAAGATATATCCAAAGCTTAGTAGAGATATCCTAGCCTTTGCATTGTTCTTATTGTAAAGGATATCTCATCCTAGTTGGAAACCAACCAGAAACCCAAACCCTCAGAAGGTAGTTTGAGTGTGTTTGTTGGTGAGTTGGAGTTGTAAAGAGTTAGTAAGCTCTGATGAGTTAGCCGTAAAACTCTAGAGAAGAAGTTAGTAAGCTACTTGTGGTAGTCTGAACACTTGTGTGTCTTGAGTTAGTAAGCTGCAGTGAGTCAGCCAGAAAACTCAAGGTAGTAAAGTGAGTAAGCTACAGTGAGGTAGCCAGAAAGCTTTAGGAAGTGGTTAAGGAATTTCTCCAAGGTCGAGAGAGAGAGTGGACGTAGGAGCTTGAGTCTCTGAACCACTATAATTGTTGTGTTGTTTTGCTTTCTGTATTGCATTATTATCTGTTGCATGTCTTTCACTGAAAGCATAATTTACTGATATTCAGTTGGAATCAATCCACAGAACTTGCATCAACCGATCCATGACCTTTAATCATTGTTTCATTAAAAGGAAGATTTTCAGCAAAGCTAAAACGAGTATAAACTTAGGGCTAACCATTCCGCAGACTTGATTAGCTAGAACAGATAGTTACCAAACTGAACTAACCCTACTGAGGGTTCAGTAAGATAAATATCTGATCCAAGCGGCTCAGGATCTCTGATAAAACTCAGGCTCAGTTGGGCTAATCAAGCTTCCAAAGTAGCTCGGGATCATTGTCTCAAAGAGACTTTGACTCAAGGCAATACAGGCTTCTTCGGGGCCAAATCATCGGGACAACCTGACCCATCTGACCTCAGTGAAAGAAAAGTTTTAAAAATCACTGAACACGTGTATTCCCTCCCCCATACACGTGTGAGACTCGTTAGCACCGGGACCAACAATCCACATATATCTGAACAAGTAAGATATCTTTCCCATCTTCTATCCTGAACAAGGTTCTATCAACAGTCCCTTTGGTAAAACCATGGTCAGTAAGAAATTGAGATAGAGTATCATACCATGCTCTGGGTGCTTGCTTCAGACCATACAAGGCTTTCCGAGCTCATAAAACTTGGTTATTCTCGATTTGAAGCAGGAGGTTGTTCCACATAAACCTCTTCTTTAAGCACATCATTCATAAATGCACTCTTCACATCCATCTCGTATACCTTAAATTTCATGTATAAAAGATATGCAAGAAGCAATCTAATGGCTTCTAGTCTTGCAACTGGTGCAAAGGTTTCATCATAATCCAAGCCTTCTTCTTGGGAATAACCTTGTGCAACTAGCCTTGCCTTGTTTCTTACAATGACATTATTCTCATCTCTCTTATTCTTGAATACCCACTTAGGTCCAATCACATTGTGCTTCTTAGGTCTATCTACTAACTCCTAGACTTCATTCCTAGTAAATTGATTCAGCTCCTCTTGCATAGCAATAATCCAGAAGGAATCTTGAAGAGCCTCTTCAATCTCAGTAGGTTCTTTCTCAGATAGGAAGCAGCAGAACAAAGCACTTTCTCCATGGAACCTTCTTGTTTTAACTTATTCAGATAATTCTCCCACAATCTGACTTGTAGGGTGACTATCTAACCATGTTCTCCTGGATGTTCCCCCTTCAGTATTATCCTCAACATCAGAAATGTTAGGTTCAGGTAATTCATTAAACTCAGGGAACAACAAGAAAGGAAAGAGTGAATCATCTTCCTCAGGGGATATTTCATTTTGAGCATTGTCAATGATATTTGTTCCCCCTTGGTTGATGGATTCAGAGTTTGCCTCAGTTGTGACCACATCCTCATCGGCATTACATACCTGAGTCTGAACTGGTGTTTGTTCAGATTGGTCAGATTCAGTGTGTTGGCTTTCCTTCGATGGAGAACTTTCATCCTGAGTACCACCAGTCTTCATATGGAGTTTTTCCTTGATTCTTTGTCAGCATGGATCTGTTCTGAGAGTAGCATGCAGTGTTGACTGCCTCAGCCCAAAATCTCTTAGGAATGTCAGCTTCAGCAATCATTGTTCTTGCAGCTTCTTTCAGAGTCCTGTTTCCCCTTCAGCAACACCATTATGTTGTGGGGTCCTTGCAGCTGATGTTTCATGAGTTATTCCATGTGCTACACAATAATCAGATATAACATGGTTGATAAATTCAGTGACTTTATCTGATCTGATTTTGACCACACTCAGATTCTTTTCAGTACTGAGTCTTTTCAGTAACTCTGGGAGTTTGGTTTGAGTTTCTTTCTTACTGAGTAAGAAAATGACCCATGTGTATCTTGAGTAGTCATCAACTACTACCAGTGTATATTTCCTGCTATTAGTACTCACAGGTATTACTGGACCAAAGAGATCCATATGTAACAGTTGAAGTATTCTATCAGTAGAAACTTCCACTTTGCTTTTAAACGATGCTCTAATCTGTTTGTCTTTCTGACAAGCATCACAAACATGATCTTTACTAAACACTTCATTATGTAACTCCCTTACAAGTGATAATCTTGCAAGTTTATTCAGGGTTTTGAAGTTCAAATGGTTCAGTCTCTTGTGCCATAACCAACTGGTTTCAGTAGCCTTCTTGGCCATTAAACATGTATCTATAGGAGTAAGTCTCCAATCAGCAAGAAACACATTTCCTTTTCTAGTACCAGTCAGTAATATTTGTTTTGAAACATTATCTTTCACATAACACAAGTTCTTTGAGAATTCAACACTGAATCCTTTATCACAGAATTGGCTGATAGAAAGCAAGTTATGCTTTAAACCAGACACATATGATACACCATGGATATGAACAGTATCAATTTCAAGAGTTTCATATCCTTATGTCTGTCCTTTGTAATTATCTCCAAATGTTATCTGAGGGCCTTTCTGTTCAACATAGTCAGTGAGAAAATATTTGTATCTTGTCATGTGTCTTGAGCATCCACTGTCCAAGTACCATGCAGCAGGTGCAACTTCAGTTCCACTCATCAGGGCTATGTTGTCTTCATTTAGCTTAGTGCCCTTCTCCTTCACCTACAAAACAAATTAGGTCTTAGGTACCCATTTGGTGTAGGGTCCTACCAGGTTAGCTGTCCTTTTGGAACCCAAATCTGCCTCACAACTCTAATGATTTTAGAGTGGCTGATTTGTCTTCCATAAACATCTACATACACATTCACCACCCTAGATGCCTTGGAAGTATCCTGTGTATGAGTGCCAGCCTTAACATGAACATGAGCTTTTGAATTCTTCTTGGGTTCAGGCCTTTTGTTCCATTACTTTGGCTTTGGTGCAGCTGATCTCTGTCTCTGCTGACTTGGGTTCAGGAAACCTTTACCCTTAGGCAAGTGGGGTTTAGGTTGCCTGTACTGAAATTGTGGTCTTTCAGTATCCTGAGGACTTGGTCTTCTCATCTGAGAATTTCTCTGCTGAGTGTTTCTCTTCTGAGGATTCCTCTGATGGTTCAGGGCAGATTTCTTCATGTTAGTATTCTTAGCCTGAGGCTTCGAAGTACTGGCCTACGGATTTCCTACTGATTGTTCAGGTTTTCTAGCCTTTTCCTGAGGTTTGGGCTTTCTTTCCTGAACTTTCAGGTTCTCTGAAACCATAGGTCCTTTACCCTTGTCCAAATCACGGGGTTGTTCTTCAATAAGAAGATCAGTACGAACCGCTGGTTTAACAAAGACAGTCTTAGTGCCACTTGTAGAAGCAACATTTAGAAGATCATGTGAGGATCCCCCTGGAATATATCCTAATCCAGCTTTTATAGTTGCAGGTCTTTGATAACTCTGAATTTCATCTATTGCATTAGATGCAGAATTCAATAGAGCTAACTTTTTTCTGCAAACTATCCTCACTTTTCTTTAGAGTTTCATGTTTTTCAAAAAGGTCATTGAACTAAGTTCTGATAAGCTGATTTTCTTCAGTGGATTTCTCTAACTTTCCTTTCAGGACCTCTATCACCTTCTCTTTCTCTGAGAGTTGTACTTTCAGAACATCAAGTTCATCAGTTACTCCCATCAATTGAGAAGTGATCTCAGCAGCGTTAGAGTTTTTCCACTTTAGATTCTCAGCAGTCAGGACTTCATTCTGCTCTTGAGTTTCTATGAACAGATCTTGTAACACAGAATAGTCCTTCATCAGATTCTCAAAAGAACCCATCAAGTTAAAATTACTTGTTACAGATGAACTTGATAACTCAGGTGCTTGTGTAGGAGCAGCAACAGAGATAGAAGAATTTACCTCCTCAATAGCAACAAGGCAGACATCATCACTATCATTATCTGAGAACATTTCTTCTGAAGAGCTAGATCCTTCTTCAGAATGTTCTTCATCAGCAACCATTGCCTTCTTACTGGAATACTTCTTGTCTCTCTTCGCTTGCCGATCCTTTCTTTCTTTGGAACTCAACTCAGGACAGTCATACTGGAAGTGACCTTTCTTCTTGCAGTTGTAGCATCTGTTGGTATCATCATCCTGATCATTGTCCTCTTTGGATTTGTAGTCCTTCTTTTTGGATGAAGATCCTTCAGCTTTGTAGTCTCTCTTCTTCACAGTGGACTTGTCTTCAGCTTCTGAGTTGTTCCTGTTCATGTACCTGGTATCTTTATAATACCTTTTGTATTTACCAAATTTGTGGTTCATTTTCTCAAACCTTCTTGCCATCAGGGCAATTGTCTCATCTTTTTCATCCTGCATTTTTGTTAGATGAAATCTCAGGGTCTTTAGAATTACAGATTTTACCTTGTGCTTTGAAAGCCACATTTTTGTTAGATGTGGTATCATCTTTGCTGTCAGTTTTCTTAGTTTTCTTATCAATCACAAACTCATATGCTTTCAACTCAGAGAAAACCTGTTGATATGGCATAGAAGCAATATCTTTGGTGTTCTCAATCACAACAGCATGAATATCCCATTTTTTAGACAATCCTCTAAGAATTTTCAGAGCAATTTCTCTTTTAGGATATCTTTTCCTAAGAGCACTTAGATCATTCATAATGCTAGTGAATCTGACTTCAAGTCTTTCAATAGAATCACCATCTTCCATTTCAAAACCATCAAATTTGGCAATAGCCACAGATAGTTTGTTTTCTTTGATATGATCAGTGCCTTGACACATTATGGCAAGTGTGTCCCAAATGTCTTTGGCAGTTTCACAGTGAGAAATCATTCCCATAACACCATCATCAATAGTGCTATATAGAGTATCTTTAGCAATGTAATCCAAGTTAACCAATTTTCTCTCCTCAGGAGTAAGATGGTCATCAGTTTTGGGAAATTCATCCCTTGGATCATCTTTTTCAGCATCAGTAGATCTAGGATTAAAAACCTTATACTCAAAAGGTCCTTGAGACACAACTCTCCACATTCTTTCATGTTTAGAGTACAAGTGTGCCTGCATACTCAATCTCCATAGATCATAATTCTCAACTGAGAACATAGGTAGTTTCTTAGAAGGCATGATGAAATCGCCTTGTAAGATATCAGCAGTAAGATCTATTCAGTAGACCACCAAAGTCTCTAAGTAAATAAGACTATGGCTACCAAAGCAAGTGGTCAGTTAGAACCACTGCTCTGATACCACTTGTTGGTCCCGGTGTAAACGAGTCTCACACGTGTATGGGGGGGGGAATACATGTGTATAGTGATTTTTCAACTTTTAAAACTTTACTGAAATCAGTGAGTCAGGGTATCCTGAGTTTCAGTCCTGAGAAGCACAAATTACCCTGAGTCAAAGTTTACTGAGACAATAACACTAAGCGGCTTTCAGAGACTTCAGATTAGCTCAACTGATTCTGAGTTTCTACAACAGAGTCCAAATAAGCTTGGAGTAGATAATAATCTTACTGACTACTCAGGAGAGTTTATCAGTTTGACAACTATCTATACTAGCTTATCTAGAGTGCGGAAAGTGTAGACCCTAAGTTTATACTCATTTTACTTTGCTGAAAATCTTTCCTTAATGAAACAGTGGTTAAGGCTGTGATCAATTTAATGCAAGTTCAGTGGATTGTTTCCAACTGAATATCATAAATGCTTTCAGTGAAATATGCAACAAGTAATAATGCAAAGCAGAAAGAAAATAACACAGCAAGTTATAGTGGTTCAGAGGCTCAAGCTCCTACGTCCACTTAACTCACTGCTTCGACTACCTCAAGCTTTCAGACTGAACTCAACAGCTTACTAACTTTCTACTACGAGTTTTCAGGCTGAACTACTGCAGCTTACTACCTCAACATACACACAAGTGTTCAGACTGAACAATCAGCTTACTAACTTCTTCTCTAGAGTTTTCAGACTGAACACAACAGCTTACTTACTCTTTACAACTCTCACTTCCAATTACTACAAACACAAACTACCTAATCAAAGGGTTTGGGTTTTGGTTGGTTTCCAACTAGGGTGAGATACAATCAACAAGGCTAGGATATCTCGAACTAAGCTTTGGATAAGATCTCGAATCTAGGCTTAGTAAATGAGCTCTCTTCAATGATGAAACACTTGGGAAATTTCAAGGGTTTCGAGTGCTTCACAAGAATGCTTGAATACGAATGAGCTCTGTGAGTTGCTTTAATTTCCCGTAACCTTGAAGTGTCCAAGGTCTCTGGTATTTATAGGCAACTCTCAAGAAGTCTTCCTTTGAAAAACTATCCGTTGGAGAGATAGCATCTAGGGTTTCTTCTTTAAGTAATTGATGAACGACTTTGTTAGGGTTTGAACGAGCCCTTGCATGCTTTAGGAAATATCCAGACGAGCAGACAATCACCAATTTCTGTGAACAAGACAAATATCTATGCTGACATTCTTCAGAGAAATGTCGCTTTCAGTGTCAGTAAAGTACGCTGTTGTCGCCTCCTCATTGATCGATATCTTCCTTTGAACAGAGACAATAAAAATGGCTCTTTTAGTCAACCAACACTGAGTTGATATTTTCCTTAGTGTCCACGAACGTATAACATTCTCTTTGCATGTACTAAGAATGAACAAACACTATTTAACTCAAAGTGTCTTAATCAGGGTCTTTTGGTTCAGTACACAAGAGTCTTCAGGGTCTTCTGATCTTTAGGATCTTCTGGTCTTCAGGATCTTTTAGTCTTCAGGTTCTTCCAGTCTTCAGGCTCTACTGATCCTTCAGTATGATTTAGGTCTTCAGTATGTTTTAGTCTACAGGGATCTTCTGAGATCTTCATACAAACTCTGAAACCTATTCTAACCTGAACTATATCTGTTGGTTATACATGGTGCAGATAATCTTGAATCTTAACAACAATTTGAAACCTGATCCTATACTATCAAGATTGTCCTGAAACATGTCATACTCAGGGGTTTTGGGATCTAATCAAAATCTTTATTAAATTCATCTCCCAACACGAATGCTTTCTTTTACATGAAATAGTAGATGAGTTATACGATGCATTTTGTGAGTGGTGTGCACAGTTAATAATATAGAGATTGTTCCGTAAAATTCCACGACAGATAATCACATCGTTACGAAAAACAGTAACATGTTTATTAAAATAGACAGAATATCCATCGACAAATAGTTTAGAAACTAAAATAAGGTTTTTTCGAAAAATAGGAACATAAAGAACATCTCTTAAAATAAAAAACTGGTCTTCAAAAGACAGGTGCACGTCTCCCACTGCTTCAGCTGCCACTCTCATTGCATCGCCTAGCGTGATGAGGATCTCACTTCCACTAATTGTCGGGTCCGCTTGAACCTCTGTAACGTGAAACAAACATGATCAGTGGATCCCGTATCGACTACCCACGAATGGGTAGCATACTCCGCCAAACAAGTTTCAACAACTAGTGAGTGAGAATTACCTTTCTTTCAATTCCTTTTGGGATTGGGACAGGCTGACCTCCAATGTCCTTCTTCACCGCACTTGAAACATTTTCCCTTTGGTTTCTTTTGGACCTTTAGCCAACTGGCCTTCTTACCCTTATTCTTAGTGGCCTTGCTTTGGATTGGACCATTCATCTTCTCAACGATCTTACCCACCATTGGCCTAGATCTCGAGAGAAGTTTCTTAGTCACCAAAGCTTCGTCTTCTTGTCCCAAGTGTTTCTCTATCGTCTCCAAGATTTCTTGCAAAGTATCCATGGTAAACATGTGATCACTCATCACAAAACCACAGTAGAACTCATTAAAGCACCTTGGAAGAGTTAGGAACAAGAATTCGATCTGAGCCTCATCACAGTACCAAGTACCGAGGTAAGCAAGTTTTTCAAATAGCATCTGATCTTGAGAATGTGATCCCTCACGGGCGTTCCTTCGATCATTTTCAGCTTTTCCACACCATTTTGATGAAACTCTTTGGCCATATTGCTCTCTGAGGAAAACATTTCCTCAAGACTTTGTACAATTTCCACAGCCGAATTAACCCCCTCATGAATGAGTCTCAAATCATCAGACAGTGAAGTCAAGATTACGAGTTTCATTGATTCATTTGCTTGCTCCCAGATTTTGTACATACATCTTTCTGCACTTGATGACCTTTCAGTTGGTTTTTCAGGTTTTTGCCCACCAAGAACCTAATGATGTTTTTGTGCAGTGAGGTCAAAAGACATATTACGTTTCCAAATGACATAGTTTTCACCAGTGAGTTGGTGTTCTTTGAGCATATATTTCAGTGGATTAAAAGATTGCGACATGATAAAACTGAAAATAAACATATATCTTGTGTCAATATCCGGATCAACACAAAGAAAATCACATAATTTGATCACATGATTCATATTGAAATCTCAAAAAAATATGAACATGTATCAGTCAACATCTCAAAACAGATATAAATGAGCCTCGTGGGAGGGTCATCATTTAAATCACATTCAAGCAGGTTACAAACAATAACAGTTACAAACCTTTAATTTCAAAAATTAATAGTCGGCTCCCACTTGACCAATATAAAATTGACAAGGACTTCGGTGAAGTATATGCATATCAATTTTATACCTAAGAAATAACCACGATTAAATACAAAATTACTACTTTGTTTTGAACGAGCCTCGTGGGAGGGTCATCGTCGCCAATAATAATAATTCACAATCATCCTTTTGAGAATTTATTCATGTGAAAGCTATCTTTTGAAAGATCCCAGGGGGAATTTCTCCAAAAGATTTCACAAATAAATAAATCATGGAGGTCAAAATTAATTCGATTCAAAACCAAATTAATTATTAAAACATACTTAGTAATTTTTTAGTTTGAGGTTTTTCGTTGAGTAATTCTCATTCAAACACATTTAAACAAATTAAATAAAGCATAAGAAAAAAAACAACAATAAATCAAGCAAAGCAGAAAATAAACACATGGTCACGTATCCAACCGGTCATGGTTTGATTTTTTTTCGCTTGATTTTGAAGAAACACTTGTCTTGAATTTCTCCCACTCGCTCATCTCGAAAAAAAAATTCCGTCTTTGAACGCCACGCCAAGCGGCCTCCAATGGATGCACGCCCGCGATCCGACCGCCACTTGCCGAGCGATCAGGTTCAAGACGCCTAGGCGCTGGGCGCAGACGCCCCCTCACGGGTCTCGACAGCCTCGACAGACGCATCTAGCGCCGAAGCGAGCCCTTACGCCAGATGCCTTGGCTAACCGCTCAAGAATCGCCCCACGCTGCCTAGTGGTCGATCCTACGATCCGCGTTTTTAGGCCCGTTCGACTAGCGATGTCCGTGTCGCGCACATGCCTCCTCAACATTTCGCTCGACGACGTGAGCTCCACGACGGTTCCCAGATCCATTTTAACTCCTCGTCTCCGTCTTCATCTTCGATCATGTTATAATTTATTTAACAAAAAAGAAATACACCTTAAATCTAGACTAGTCTATTACACTTGAACAAATCAAATAGCCTAATCTACTTGTGGATTTTCTAACGAGAAAAATAAATCCGAACGAGTCAAATTAAAAACCATTCATTCATATGCATGAAAATTAAACACATTAAATACCATGATGATTGGATACCTGCAAAACAAATCTAGCAATTCTACAATCCAATTTTCAATTTAATGTCCAACATAATTTAAATAACAATTTAAAATTCAGAGCTCGAAAACGAGCTCGATGCGCTTGTTGGGAAATTAGGGGTGCGGATCTATTCGAGATGATTTTAAATACATATTTAAATTAATCAATTAATTACTAACATGAAATAATCATAAATCAATTCAAATAATAATTATTAATAGCGAATAAGCAACATCGTTACCGTAATCCACGTAAATCCTAAGCATGCAGAATCTAGGAGTTACGAGATTACTAACCTCTTGTAGAGACGACTGATGAGACGATGGATCAACCCAAAGAGCCTTCCCAAATATGTCCCAAGTCCAAGAACGCCAATCCGTGGGAGGATTCACACTTAACGATTTTAATAAGAGGGAAACAAAAAAAAATATTTTTGCCACCACCTTTGTGGATTTCTAATATTTCCAACACATGGAATTGCAGTTGGGAATGAAAAATTCATCCCCTATTTATAGGGAGCAGGGGGGCCGATTTTTAGGTTAAGAAATTGAGGGAGAAAATCTTTTCTTGGTCTCCAAGAAATCTTGAATATATCTCCTATATTCTTTTCTCCTTAATTAAATTTTCCATAAAAATCTATTCCCCTATTTATCCCTAATTTTCAAAAATAACAAGGCAAAAAGAATCAAGATTTGACTTCTTGAATTTATGGGATAATTATGTATTCCTACAATACTTATCTCTTTCCATAAAATATCTACAAGACAATCTTTTCTTCCTTTTTCCTACATATTTTTCGAAAATATTCATAGAAATATTAGGCAAATTATTTTCTTCTCTCTTTCATTAATTGGACTTTATTTTGGGCTATTTGATGGGCCTTTAGGAGAATTGAGATTGGACCTCCAATGGACAATGAAACTATAATATTGGGCCAAATATTATTCAAAGTCCATTAATATTAATTTATTCCACTATAAAATTAATATTGAACTATCCATCTTAACCCATATTACGACTTTACTATAATATGGCTCCCGGTCATTATTTCCCGTGTCTAAGATTATTTTAGTCCATTAATTAATTAAGCCACTGAACAAGCTTTATATTAATTAATATTTTTATCCTTGGAGTAAAGACAACTCAACATTATTATCCATACCGGAAATAAATTTCCACTTGCAAGATTTGGTATGATAAAGGTTCTGAGCCCACCAAGATGTACTTGCACACGATTCTCCATATTAAATATCACCAATCGTCATGTAATTAATAATATTGCCCAAGATATAAGGTATCGAATCGCAATGACTCTCTTCCTATCATAAGTCAAAGCAATAGTTATTAATTTCACACGATCCTATTTAAGGGACGGAGATTAAGAAACAACACACCACTGAGGTCTAATTCTTGTATATTCAGTACCGAAGAATTTATCCTCCCGTAGGTCCTATTCAGCGCATCTAAATGCACTAGTATAATCTTTTGGTCAAGACAAGCCAATCCGAGTCTTATACATCAAACTTTCATGATGGTTTGTTCACTTCCATCTAGGTTGTGAATTTGTACTTAATTATGAGGAGCTGTTAATTTGATCTTCTGTGATCTGGTATCACCAAATTAACTACAACGTAATACGTACAGACTTTATTGAACGGGTTTGCAATAAATATATATAACATTCATTCATATTTAAATGCAACAGTGATTAATAATTTATTTCTAGTAAATAAATAAGAAAACTCAGTTTGGTTATACAAAGTAAAAGCATACTTTTCAGTATAACCCCAACATCCATCGTGAAAGGTTGAACTATAAGGCTCATATTGGCTTGTCTTGACCAAGAGATTGCACTAGTTCATTATGATGCACTGAATAGGACCTTTAGGAGGATAAATTCTTCAGTACTGAATATAGAAGAATTAGACCTCAGTGGTTCATTATTTTTTAATCTCCGTTCCTTAAATAGGATCGTGTGGAATTAATAATTATTGCTTTGACTTATGATGGGTAGAGAATTAATGTGATTCAATACCTTATATCTTGGGCAATATTATTAGTTACACGACGATTGCTAAGATTTAATACGGAGAATCGCGTGCAAGTACGTCTTGCTTGATTTGTCCCATTGGGAGACTCATAAGTTTTATCATACTAAATCTTGAAAGTGGAATTAGTTTCCGGTATGGATAATAATGTTGAGCCGTTCCTGAACCAAGGAAAAAGATATTAATTAAAGTGAAGCTATTTCAGTGGCTTAAATTAATTAATGACTGGATAATCTTAAACACGGGAAATAGTAACCGGGAGCCATATTAACAGTAATATGAGTTAAGATGGATAGTGCAATATTGATTATGTAGTGGGATTAATTAATATTTATGGGCTTGAATAATATTGTGGCTCAATATTGGAAATTCAAGGTCCATTGGAAGGTCCAATCTTAATTCTCCTAAAGGCCCCTCAAGTAGCCCAAAGATAAAGTCCAATAACTGAAAAAGGTGTTTAAAAATAAAATAAATTATTTTGCTATTTTTCCATGTTTTTTTTCGAAAATAATAAATAAAAGAGGGAGAAAGATTTTCTTTGAATTTTGTTATGGAATGAAGATATGTATTCTTGGAATACAAGATTATCTCATTAAATTCAAGAAATCTCCCACTTGGTTATTTATTAAGCAATTTTCGAAAATTTGAGAAAAGAAAGGGAAGGAAAGATTTTCTTGATTTTCTTGAAAAGATATTATGGAAGATTTGTATTCTTGCAATACAAGGATATCTCATAAATTCAAGAAGATCCAAATCTTGGATTCTTTATCCCTTAATTTTTCGAAAATTCCCATAACAAGAGAAGGTGGGATTTTTATGGAATATTTTAAATATGGAGAAAATAATATATTAGATATATTCAATATTTCTTGAAGATCAAGAAAATATTTTTTCTACCCTTATTCCTAGACAAAAAATCGGCCACCCTATCTCTATAAATAGGGGATGAATTTTTCATCCCCAATGTAATTCCATGTGTTGGAAAAATTAGAAATCCACAAAGGTGGTGCAACATAATTTTATTTTTCCTTTTGTTAATTGTTCGCGAGCATCCTACCACCGAATTGTCGGACAAGGACGAGTGAATACTTGAGAAGGCCTTTTGGTGTGTTCGTGTGAACAAGATCCATCTTCTCAACGGTTGTCACTCTGAGAGATTAGTTCACATAAACTCCTAGCAATTCCGCATGCGTAGGATTTATGTGAATTATTTGTATGCATGATTTGTTGTTGAATTATTATTTGAATTAATATAGGATTAATTCATGCGAGTAATAATTGTTAGAATTAAATTTGTATTTAAATATTCACCCCGAATAGATCCGGGCAATTAATTCCCCTACAGTTTATACTTTGTCATTTGCATCAGTCTTACGCTTGAAGACCCATTTGCAATCTTTGGGTCTAACCTCTTTCGGTAACTCAACCAAGTCCCAGATTTGATTGGTGTACATCGAGTCCATCTCGGATTTCATGGCTTCATTCCACTTCTTTGAGTCAACATCTAATGTTGCCTTAGTGTAAGTTCTAGGTTCCTCTTTATCCGGGATCTCCACGTCATCATGCTCCTCTACGAGGAAGCCATAATATCTAGTGGACTTACGGAGTTGTGGTTGTTCAGGCTGCACATTCTGATTGTGAAAATTTTGTGGTGCAGCGATTTCATCGTCGACCGGGGAGGCCTCAATAGTGACACTTCCGGATGCCTCTTAGGCGAGAGTTTGAACTATGTTGTTCTTATTCAGCCTACTTGGAGTTCGTTGCTCGGGCAATGCAACTCCAATTATGCTCCCACTGGCTGAAAGAGATCACTTAGTGATAAACTTCCACCATGTGAGCTGCTGAATGCTCCCACTGATTCTTTGTCATGTTGCTTTGACAAGACATCAGTCTCCTTGTTAATTTGTGGGTCTTGAATTTCTTCAAGTTCCAACGTCTTACGGCCTTGTTCCTTGAAGACGAAGTCTTCTTCAAGGAATTTGGCCTACCTAGAAATAATCACTGTTTGTTTCTCAGGGAGATAGAAATAATATCCTCTAGTTTCCTTAGAATATCCCACAAAGTAACCCTTTTCACCTTTTGATTCCAACTTATGAGTGAGCATTTTCTTCACAAACGCGGGCAACCCCACGTTCTCATGTGAGAGAAATTTGGCTTCTTGCCATGCCATAGCTCGTATGGTGTATGCTCAACTGATTTGGATGGAATCATATTCAGAATGTAGATTGAGGTTTGGAGTGTGTATCCTCATAAGAATGTTGGAAGAGAGGAAAAGCTCATCATGGACCTTACCATGTCCAACAAGGTTCGGTTTCTCCTCTCGGATACTTCATTCATTTGGGGTGTGCTGGGAGGAGTCCATTGTGATTGGATTCCATGCAACTTCAGATAATCAGTGAATTCATGGCTAAGATATTCTCCTCCTCGATCTGATCGAAGAGTCTTAATACTCTTACCAAGATGCTTCTCTACTTCAGCTTTATACTCTTTGAACTTCTCAAAAGATTCGGATTTGTGTTTCATCAGATACACATACCCGAACCTAGAGAAATCATCAGTAAAAGTTATGAAGTAGCTGTAGTGACTCCTAGCTAGAGTGGGCAATGGTCCATAAACATCAATGTGGATCAACTCTAGAACTTCTTTGGCACGAACCCGTTTCCCAAAAAAGGGTTTGTTGATCATTTTGTATTGGGGTTATACTGGAAAGTATGTTTTTTACTTTGTATAACCAAACTGAATATCTTATTTATTTACTGAAATAAATTATTAATCACTGTTGCATTAAATATGATTGAATGTTATATATATTTGTTGCAAACCTGTTCAATAAGTAAGTACGTGTTACATTGTAGTTAATTTGGTGATACCAAATCACAGAAGATCAAAGTACAAATTTAGTTAATTTAGTTAATTTGATTTAATTGCACTTCCTTGTAATTAAGTACAAATTCACAACTCAGGTGGAAATGAACAATCCATCATGAAAGGTCAAAGTGTAAGGCTCAGATTGGCTTGTCTTGACCAAGAGATTACACTAGTGCATTATGATGCGCTGAATTGGACCTACATGAGGATAAATTCTTCGGTACTGAATATACAAGAATTAGACCTCAGTGGTTCGTTATTTCTTAATCTCTGTCCCTTAAATAGGATCGTGTGAAATTAATAACTATTGCTTTGACTTATGATAGGAAGAGAATCAACGCGATTCGATACCTTATATCTTGGGCAATATTATTAATTACACGACAATTGCTAAGATTTAATACGGAGAATCGTGTACAAGCGCTGCTTGCTTGATTTATCCCCTTGGTGGGTTCAGAATCTTTATCATACCAAATCTTGCAAGTGGAAATTTATTTCCGGTATGGATAATAATGTTGAGTTGTCTTTACTCCAAGGACAAAGATATTAATTAATATAAAGCCTGTTCAGTGGCTTAATTAATTAGTGGACTAAGATAATCTTAAACACGGGAAATAATGACCGGGAGCCATATTATTGTGAAGTCGTAATATGGGTTAAGATGGATAGTTCAATATTAATTTTGTAGTGGAATAAATTAATATTAATGGGCTTGAATAATATTTGGCTTAATATTATAGTTCCATAGCCCATTGGATGTCCAATATTAATTCTCCTAAAGGCCCCTCAAATAGCCCAAATTAAAGTCCAAATAATGAAAGGGAGAAGAAAATATTTTGCCTATTTTTCCATGATTATTTTCGAAAAAATAGGTAGGAGAGAGAAAATATTTTTTTTCTTGATTTTCTTGGAAAGATTTTATGGAATAAGTATTCTTGAGATACAAGTTTATCCCATAAATTCAAGAAAGGAAAAAGATCTTATTTCTTCCCTACTTGTGTATATTTTTCGAAAATAAGGAGCAAGAAAGGAGGAGAAGATTTTGTTGGGAGATATTTTGGGAAATAGAATATATTGGATATATTCAAGATTGTATCTTGAGGAAGAAGCAAGGAAATTTCCCAATGACCCAATTAGGTCAAAATTTTCGCCCCCCCTCCCCACTTGTCCTATAAATAGGGGATGAATGTTTCATCCTCAATGTAATTCCATCTGTTGGAAAAATTTGAAATCCACAAAGGTGGTGGCAAATAATTTTATTTTCTCCTTTATTAAAATCGTTCGTTGAGAATCCTTCCACCGGATTACGTTCGTGGACGTGAGATATATTTGAGAAGGCACTTTGGGTTGATCCATCGTCTCAACGGTTGTCTCTACAAGAGGTATGTAATCTCGTAACTCCTAGATTCCACATGATTAGGATTTACGTGGATTACGTGTACGCATGTTGCTAAATTGCTTGTTTAATAATTATGTTGAATTGATTTAGGATTAATTCATGTTATTAATTAATTAATTTATTTAAATATGTATTTAAATTCATCTCGAATAGATCCGGGCACCCCATATTTCCCAACATTTTGCCCTTAAGACAAGATTCGCAGTTTCCGTAAGACTCAAAGTCGAATGGAGTTAAGTAGTCTAACTTTCTTAACCTTGCAATTCTTTTCTCATTTGCATGACCAAGTCTGCAATGCCACAAGTAAGTCGGGTTTTCATGATTACTAAGTTTTAGTCTTTTATTTTGTATATTAAAAATGTTATGTCCACAATGCAACAAATATAAACCATTAGATAAAGGAGCATTTCCATACACATCACCATTAAGCGAAAAATAACAATTATTGTTTGCAAAATGGAAGGAAAAACCTTCAATATCCAACATCGGAATAGAAATAATGTTGCGGTTAATAGAAGGAACAAAATAACAATTATTCAGTTCAAGTCTAAAACCAGAGAATAAATCTAAAACATAAACGCCAACACGTTCAGCAGCAACTCTTGCTCCAATCCCAACGTGTAAAGTGACTTCACCCAGCCTAACTGCCCTGCTATCCTTGAGACCCTGCACATTTGTACAAATGTGTGAGCCACAACTGGTATCTAATACCCATCAGTTAGTATCATTTGTGAACATGTTTATCTCAATAACATGTTGGAATTTAGAGGCACGTAAACACGTAATACATGCGCATCGAAAATAAATAGTTCACCAACAACGAACAATTAATTGCATAATTAAATACGAGTAAACGTAAACAGAATTCTTACAGTAATTTGTGTACCATTTTCTCTACTATGCTATCCACGTAATCCCCGATTACGGACTTGTACGGATTTGCTAGCGTTGAATCCCGAGATGAATTTGCTAGGAAAATTCTAACTCTAGATCTTATGGAGAAAATATGAAGTAACCTTGTTTGTGAATTCCCAAGAGCTTGTATATATAGGGGAGACCCAACTTAAATCTTAAGCTAACTTAATTAGGAAATAAAATCCCTAATCTTGTAAATTAAATCCCATTGATTTAATTCCCATATATAAAATCTCTACGGATTTAATTTCCATGTATATCAAATCTCTACGGATTTGATTTCATATATTAAATCCTACAGATTTAATTTTCATGTATATCAAATCTTTACGGATTTGATTCCATATATATTAAATCCTATAATAATATACCGTATATTATTATTGGGAATTCCTATTTAATTAAATCCAATTTAATTAAACATTAATAATAATTAATTCCAAATTAATCTATTATTAATTAATTCTCCATAAATTAAATATTAAATCCAATTTAACATTTAATCAACCAATTATAATCCGTAAAAGGGAACTACTTGATGTGTGACCCATAGACCCTCATATATCGAGCGATTAGTTAAACTAACGGTCTTAATTGAACCCTAGATAATAAATCAGACATTCTCAATATATGAGGTACATTGCGAGAAACGTGCAACTACCTGTAACTGAAACATGGGCTATTACGATTTCCTCCTTTCATTCGCGAATACTCGATTAAGTCTTGAACATGATGAACTGTCTATTCAAATAACTTAATCATATTATCTATAATCACTAATTGATCATATATGGCACACTTAGCCACAAAGTCTAAGTTGACGTGCATCGGCCGAATGACTTAGATCCAATTATGACGAGAAGATGAGTATTCTCTATAAATCCACTTCGAGGAATGAATCTTATTCTTAGCTCAACTACCACGCACATGCACTTCGTGATGAACCCAATCCAAGCCATATCTACCCATGGAAGGGTGCAAGCGTCGGTCATGGTCAAAGTTCATCATCCCATACATGTTGTGCGTATTGTTGGAATATTGAGGCACGTAAAGACGTAATACATGCGCAGCGAAAATAAATAGTTCACCAAAAATGAACATACAATTGCATAATGGAGTAAAAATAAACATAAAGAGAAACCTTACAGCAGATCAAAAGCAGATTTCTCAATTATGGTATCCACGTAATCCCCGTGGACAGAATTGCACAGATCTGCCAGTGTTGAATCTGAAACGGAATTTTCTAGGAAAACTCCTATCCTAGATTTTATGGAGAAACTAGGTTTTCTTGTTGTTGTAAATAATGAATCCCGGGACCTCATATATATAGGTAGAGATTAGCTTATATCTTAAGCAAATCTTTATTAGGAAGATAATTCCTAATCTTGAAAACCATATCTCAAAGATATGTTTTTCCCTACAGATATTTTCCTACAATTAATATTCCATAATATTATTTTTGGATTCTTATTTAATTAAATCTAATTTAATTAAATAATAATAATAATTAATTCCAAATTAATATATTATTAATTCTCCATATATTAAATATTAAATCTAATTTAATACTTAATCAACCAACTATAATCCGTACACGGGAGTTACTTGTTGTGTGACCCATAGGCCCTCATATATCGAGCGATTAGTCAAACTAACGGTCTTAATTGAACCCTAGACAATAAATTAGACAATCTTAATATATGAGGTACGTTGCGAGAACCGTGCAACTACCTGTAACTGTAACATGGGCTATTGCGATTTCCTCCTTTCATTCACGAATACTCTAATTAGCCTTGAACATGATGAAATGTCTATTCAAATAGCTTAATCGATTTATCTCGAATCACTAATTGATCATTCGTGTCACCTTTGGTCACAAAGTCCAAGGTGACATGCATTGGCCAATGACTTTGATCCAATTATGACGAGAAGATGAGTATTCTCTCTAAATCCACTTTGAGGAATGAATCCTTATCTTGGTTCAACTACCATGCACATGCATTTCGTGATGAACCCAATCCAAGCCATATCTACCCATGGAAGGGTGTAAGCGTCGGTCATGGTCAAAGTTCATCACTCCACACATGTCGTGCGTATTGACCTCAAGTCAAAGGAGTATCGCATCACTCCCACTAACCGAGACATCCGTAGACACATATAGTGGAACTACATCAAACGGTTGCTCGGATGGGTATACCAATACCCTCTAAGGTATTTGTGCATCCATCATGGGATACCCAGTATCTCGTAGTATGTGAGATCTTACTACACTCTCTAAGAGTATGAAGCAGATCGCACACCGATCTCCATTGCATCATCGATATCCCATTCTCGATGATCCTTGATCGGGCCCTTTTGAGAATCATGCTTAAGTCATCTGAGTTCTCACGTACTCAATGACAGTAGTGATTCAAGGGAACACAGATAAGAACAAATGCAAACAACCAAACATAATATTCTAATAAGTGTAATGCCATACATTTAATATTAAATAAACAATAATATTAAACCAACACTGAATATTATCTTAGTATTATGTCCATACAAAGGATTGTCTCTAGGACCCTAACACTGCCAATCTCCCACTTGAACTAGAGCCATTCACCTACATGCCTAACCCCTAGACCATTGAAATGTCTAGTGTGTACATGAACACTCAAAGCCTTGGTGAAAGGATCAGCCAAATTATCTTCTGTGGGAACACGTTCTAACTCTATTTCTCCTCTAGCAATTATCTCTCTAATCAAGTGATAATGCCTCGGCACATGCTTGTTTCTGTTATTGGATATCGGTTCCTTAGCTTGCGCAACCGCACCAGTGTTGTCACAATATAACTTTATTGGACTGCAGGCACTCGGAAATACCCATAGTTCATTTAAGAACTGTTTTATCCAGACAACATCTTTAGCAGCTTCAGCCGCAGCAATGTACTCAGCTTCGGTTGTTGAGTCCGTGGTAGTCTATTGTTTGGAACTATTCCAATTAACCGTCCCACCATTGAGAGTGAACACATAGCCAGACTGAGATTTGTAATTATCACAGTCAGATTGGAAACTTGCGTCCGTAAAGCCAGCAGCCACTAGCTCTGACTGTCCCTCGTAGACTAAGAATTATTCTTTTGTACGTCTTAGGTACTTCATAATATTCTTGACAGCAATCCAATGAGGTTCACCCGGATTCTGTTGGTATCTACCAGTGATGCTGAAAGCGAAGGCCACATCTGGCCTAGTGCAAGTCATGGCGTACACGATGGACCCAATTGCTGATGCATATAGTATGTCCTTCATGTGCTTGATATCATTGTCTGTGGAAGAACAATCCTTCTTAGACAATTTTATCTCATGACATGCAGGTAGTGAACCTCTCTTAGAGTTCTCCATCGCAAATCGCTTCAACACCTTATCTACGTAGGTGGACTGTGATAGCCCCAACATCCTCTTGGATCTATCCCTATGGATCTTGATCCCTAAGATGTAGCAGGCCTCACCAAGATCCTTCATCATGAAGGTCTTTGACAACCATTCTTTCACGGATTGCATGAGAGGGATATTGTTCCCCACAATCAATATGTCATCAACATACACAACTATGAAGATAATATTCTTCCCATTGCACTTCCGATAGACGCACAGATCTTTGGAGTTTCTGATGAAGTCAAATGATTTGACAGCCTCATCAAATCGGATATTCCAACTCCTAGAAGCTTGCTTCAATCCATAGATGGATCGTTTGAGCTTGCACACAAGATTAGATTTTGGCTTCCTTCCGGTTGAGTCATGAACACTTCCTTATCAATGTTTCCATTGAGGAAAGCTGTTTTGACATCCATCTGCCAAATCTCGTAGTCGAGGTGTGCTGCTACTGCAAGTAAAATTCGAATGGACTTGATCTTAGCAACTGGTGAGAAAGTTTCGTCATAGTCAATGCCTTCGCGTTGATTGTAACCTTTCGCCACCAACCTAGCCTTGTAGATTTATACCTTGCCATTTGCATCGGTCTTATGCTTGTAACCCACTTGCAACCTATGGGTTTGACCCCTTTTGGCAATTCAACCAAGTCTCAAACTTGATTGATGTACATCGAGTCCATCTCGGATTTCATGGCTTCATGCCACTTCTCTGAGTCAACATCTAATGTTGCCTCAGTGTAAGTTTTAGGTTCGTCCTTATCCGGGATCTCCATGTCATCTTGTTCCTCCATGAGGAAACCATAATATCTGGTGATCGGACTACGAACTCTAGTAGACTTACGGAGTTGTGGTTGTTCAGGCTGCACATTCTGATCGTGAAAATTTTGTGGTACAGCGATTTCATGTAACTTTAAGTAATCAGTAAATTCATGGCTAAGGTATTCACCCCCTCGATCTGATCGTAGAGTCTTGATACTCTTACCAAGTTATTTTTCTACTCCAGCCTTAAACTCTTTGAATTTCTCAAAGGATTCAGATTTGTGTCTCATAAGATACACATACCCGTATCTTGAAAAATCATCAGTAAAAGTGATGAAGTATCCGAACTGACCCCTAGCTAGAGTGGGCAATGGTCCACAGACATCACTGTGGATCAACTCTAGAACTTATTTGGCACGAACTCCTTTCCCAAAAAAGGGTTTATTGGTCATCTTGCCCTTGAGACAGGATTCACAATTACCATAAAACTCGAAGTCGAATGGGGTTAAGTAGTCTAACTTTCTTAACATTGCAATCCTATTCTCATTTGCATGACCATGTCTACAATGTCATAAGTAAGTTGGGTTTTCATGATTACTAAGTTTGAGTCGTTTGTTTTGTATATTAAGAATATTATGTCCACAATGCAACAAATATAAATCATTCGATAAAGGAGCACTCCCATACATATCACCATTAAGCGAAAAATAATTATTATTATTTGCAAAATGGAAGGAAAACCCTTCAATGTCTAACATAGGAATAGAAATAATGTTGCGAGTAATAGAAGGAACAAAATAACAATTATTCAGTTCAAGTCTAAAACCAGAGGGTAAATCTAAAACATAAACGCCAACACGTTCAACAGAAACTCTTGCTCCATTCCCAACGTGTAGGGCGACTTCACCCGGCCTAACTGCCCTGCTATGCTTGAGACCCTGCACATTAGTACAAATGTGTGAGCCACAACCGGTATCCAATACCCAGCAGTTAGTATCATTTGTGGACATGTTTATCTCAATAACAAACATACCTGTTCCAGTGGCTGAGATACCCTGTGTCTTCTTTTCAGCTGCTAGAACCTTACAGTCCTTCTTCCAATGCCCCTTCTGCTTGCAGTGGAGGCATACATCCTTGTCCACCCTTTCCTTCTTTTGAATTCCACCTTTGGGCTTGAGGAAGTTTGGCTTGGAGCCTTTCTTTGCCTTGCCCCTTCGCTTCTTCTTTCCTTTCGGAGCAGAAGAAGTAGAGGCACTCACCATGAGCACGGACTTTTCCTTAGCAGTGGAAGACTCAAAAGTCTTTAGTATGTTATGTGGCTCAGTCATAGTCAATTCCGTCTTATTCATATTAAAGTTTACCACGAAACTTAAATATGGATCGGGAAGTGACTGAAGAATGGCATAATAACAACATTGGTGTTAAGCTCAATGCCCAAACGACAAAGTTTCTCGATTAACCCAATCATCTTCAGTACATGAGGAGAAACCTTCCCTCCTCCAGACATCCGGCATCTAAACAGATCTCTCATCACTTCATAAATCTCAGAACGAGATTCAGAATCAAAGAGATCCTTCAGATGCTTGATCATCTCGAAGGGAAGCATCCTCTCATGCTGCCTTTACAACTCGGGGGTCATCCCGAGGAGCGTAACACACTGAGCCTGGAAAGCATCATCTTGATGCTTCTTCTGAGCTTCGGCGTCAAACGCCTTGGCTTCTTCAGTACCAGCCTCCAGAGTAGCAGGGATTGGCGTGTCCAACACGTACTCAATCTTTTCTTGCCTGAGCACCAAACGAACGTTTCGGTGCCAGTCGAGAAAGTTTGGCCCAACCAATTTGTTCGTTTCCAAAACGCTTCTCAATGACAAGTTATTCATTTCAACAATCCTAGAGAAATAAAATAAAAAATGGGAATTAAACACATAATTCCTATGATCAATATTCAGCAATCAAAATAAACGTGGCCTTTTAAGTTTATTTAGTTTCCATTATTTCACATATTCAACGACCTCATAGGAAGAATACGAATTTATATCCAATATAAATCATAATGGGCTAGGATCCACATTCCTACTATCATAATCCCAGCTTTGGCTGAATACTATAATAGCAGAACTGGTAGGTCTCCAAACCAATTGCAAAACTGCAACTCCTAGTTCATTGAACCTAGTTCAATCGGATGTCCCTTAACTTTCGTTTCCCTGCTTTGGCTGGTCAAACAAAGTTAAGTTGGTTTACAACCATCAAGTGGCTACACTACGTGTCCCTATAAAAGTCTCGTTGAATGTAGATCCGAGCAAAAGACTTTGGTCTTAAATACCCATTGGAACAAAATTCCCGGTTTACTTTTAATTTCGATGGAAGACATCATTTCAATTTAATGAAAAAACCATATTTTAGTGAGGAACATTTTAAAGGCGGGGTATTAATTGCTTAATCGAGATCCGAGCATGTTAATCTATATCACATTTGAGCAATTATTGGGCGCCGCCTACCCAAACATGACTTAATACGGACTAACACTTATATGGGCGCCGTCTACCCAAACAATTAATACGGTTCATCAATTATTGAGTGCCGCCTACCCAAACAGTTATAATGCAGACGTAAAAGCATTAACGAATTTAAATAATAAATACGTTAACAGTGAGATTTTAATAATCCTCTTAAATTAAATATCAAAATCCAATTTCAAATTTTAATTTATAATTATTAAAATAATTAATTAATTTTATTTAAGGTTTTAAATTAATCCAATTAATTTATAAAAACCATTTTGTTTTATTTAATTCTTAAGGGCTCAAGTGCAATTATCATAACTCTGCACTGAGGGGTCCGTTGGAAATCTAATTTCAACACTGACCCTCCCTCATCACTGCCCAAAACCATCCCTCAATCGGGACAACCGATACCAACAATCTCAACTGCAATTTCATCAACGATAATCCAATTAACTGATTCAATTAGTCAATTTTGTCAGAATTTCATCACTCAATCCAATTGAAACGAAATCAGCGCAAGGATGTAACCCAAAACGAACAAAATCAATAACACGCAAGGCTGGAATCGATGATTCCCAGAATCATCAAATTCCAGAAGCAATTGATACCAAAATTGCACAATTGAGCTCAAGCAACATGTGAAACAAGCAACGAAAACCCAGAAAAGTTCATCCAATGTTCGTCGAACAAAAACCAGAAATAAAGGCGAAGCGACGATGTCGCAAAGCCAAAAATAGAGGATGACGCGAGTAACCTCCACCGCCTTAGCACGCGGGCGACTCGTCGCCGCGCATCGAAGACCATGAGTCACGCGGCGCCGCGGACCAGAGAGACGAAACCAGTCTAAAAAAACCAGAGTCGCGAGGAAGATGAAGATGATCTAATCGGTGGTGCGCCGCCTTCGATTCATCTCGATTCTGGTGAGCGCGCCGCCTCGACTCAAGTCAAGGGCCACCGCCGGGAAAAGAGATGGAACGAAGGCGATTCGGTAATGACCACGACGAGAAGCATCGGCCCGATCGACCTGAAAGTCGCACACATCGCAAGGCCACGACGCCTAGCGTCAACCTCGAGCGATGTGGCGTGACATCGCGCCGAAAAGGTCCGATCGGTGGCGGCGATTTCCTCCCAGAGGAAACACTAAATTGATTTGGGGTTTTCGTGCTCAAATGAGGGAGACGACCAAAAAACTGTGAATAAGGAACAAGGGGTGCGGTTTATACCGTGCCCTACTTAAGAATAAAAAAAATTATTCAAATAAACCCTTTTAATTATGCAATTAAACACGAAGTGCCTGATGCTCTGATACCACTGTTGGAATATTGAGGCACGTAAACACGTAATACATGCGCAACGGAAATAAATAGTTCACCAACAACGAACATACAATTGCATAATGGGGTACAAATAAACTTATAGAGAAACCATACAGCAGATCAAAAGAAGATTTCTCAACTATGGTATCCAAATAATCCCCGTGGACACAATAGCACAGATCTGCCAGTGTTGAATCTGAGACGTAATTTGCTAGGAAAACTCCTATCCTAGATTTTATGGAGAAACTAGGTTTTCTTGTTGTTGTAAATAATGAATCCCGGGACCTCATATATATAGCGAGAGATTAGCTTATATCTTAAGCAAATCTTTATTAGGAAGATAATTCCTAATCTTGAAAACCATATCTCAAAGATATGTTTTTCCCTATAGATATTTTCCTACAATAATATTCCATAATATTATTTTGGGATTCTTATTTAATTAAATCTAATTTAATTAAATAATAATAATAATTAATTCCAAATTAATATATTATTAATTCTCCATAAATTAAATATTAAATCTAATTTAATACTTAATCAACCAACCAACTCCGCATACTGGGGAGTAAGTTGTTGTGTGACCCATTGGCCCTCATATATCGAGCGATTAGTCAAACTAACGGTCTTAATTGAACCCTAGACAATGAATCAGACAATCTCAATATATGAGATACGTTGCGAGAAACGTGCAACTACCTGTAACTGTAACATGGGCTATTGTGATTTCCTCCTTTCATTCCATTTAATACTGACGATTAGCCTTGAACATGATGAAGTGTTTATTCAAATAGCTTAATCGATTTATCTCGAATCACTAATTGATCATTCGTGTCACCTTTGGTCACAAAGTCCAAGGTGATGTGCATTGGCTAATGACTTTGATCCAATTATGACGAGAAAATGAGTATTCTCTCTAAATCCACTTTGAGGAATGAATCCTTATCTTGGTTCAACTACCACGCATTATGCATTTAAGTGATGAACCCAATCCAAGCCATATATACCCATGGAAGGGTGTAAGCGTCGGTCATGGTCAAAATTCATCACTCCACACATGTCGTTCGTATTGACCTCAAGTCAAAGGAGTATCGCATCGCTCCCACTAACCGAGACATCCATAGACACATATAGTGAAACTACATCAAACGGTTGCTCGGATGGGTATACCAATACCCTCTAAGGTATTTGTGCATCCATCATGAGATACCCAGTATCTCGTAGTAAGTGAGATCTTACTACACTCTCTAAGAGTATGATGCAGATCGCACACCGATCTCCATTGCATCATCGATATCTCATTCTCGATGATCCTTGATTGGGGCCTTTTGAGAATCATGCTTAAGTCATCTGAGTTCTCACGTACTCAATGACAACAGTGATTCAAGGGAACACAGATAAGCACAAATGCAAACAATCAAACATAATATTCTAATAAGTGTAATGCCATACATTTAATATTAAATAAACAATAATATTAAACCAACACTGAATATTATCTTAGTATTATGTCCATACAAAGAATTGTCTCTAGGACACTAACACTAACACGTATTGACCTCAAGTCAAAGGAGTATCGCATCGCTCCCACTAACCAAGACACCCGTAGATACATATAGTGGAACTACATCAAACGGTTTCTCGGATTGGTATACCAATACACTCTAAGGTATTTGTGCATCCATCATGAGATACCTAGTATCTCGTAGTAAGTGAGATCTTACTACACTCTCTAAGAGTATGATGCAGATCGCACACCAATCTCCATTGCATCATCAATATCCCATTCTTGATTATCCTTGATCGGGGCTATTTGAGAATCGTGCTTAAGTCATCTGGGTTCTCACAACCTCAATGACAACAATGACTCATGGGAACACTTGTACTAATAAATGCAAACAATCAAACATAATATTCAAACAAGTGTATTGCCATACATTAATATTAAATGAACTATAATATTAAATCAAACTGAATATCATCGAGTATTATGTCCTTATAATAGATTGTCTCTAGGACACTAACACTAACAATCTCCCATTTGGACTAGAGTCAATCACTTACATTTCTAACCCCTATACCATCAAATGTCTAGTGTGTACATGAACACTCAGTGTTTTGGTGAAATGATCTTTCAAATTAAATATGTGGGAATACATTTTAATTCCATTTCTCCTATCTTTATGATCTCTCGGATCAAATGATAAGTCTAGGTACATGCTTATTTCTGTTTGTTGATCTCGGTTCCTTTGCTTGCGCAATCGCATCAGCGTTGTCTCAATACAACTTTATTAGACAACTGGCACTCGGAACTACCCCTAGTTCTCTTTAAGAACTATAAAATCCAGACAGCCTCCTTGAGGCTTCTGATACAGCAATGTACTCAACTTCGGTTGTTGAATCTGCGGTCATTTTGCTTGGAACTATTCCAACTGACCGCCTCATTATTGAGAGTGAAACGTAACCTGACTGTGATTTGTAATCATCACAGTCGGATTAGAAACTTGTGTCAGCTTAACCAGTCACTACTAGTCTTGACTGTCCACCATAGACAAGGAAACATTCTTTAGTTCGTCTAAGATACTTCAGAATGGTCTTGACAGCAATCCAGTGATACTCACCCGGATTCTGTTGGTATCTACTAGTGATGTTGATAGCGTAGGCCACGTTTGGCCTAGTGCAAGTCATGGTGTACATGATTGACCCAATTGCATATGCATATGGGACATATTTCATGTGCTTGATATCAGCTTCAACAGAAGGACAATCCTTCTTTGATAGCTTTATCCCATGATTTGCCGATAGAGATCCTCTCTTAGAGTTTTCCATCGCAAAACGCTTCAACACCTTGTCTACATAGGTGGATTGTGACAGCCCCAACATCCTCTTGGATCTATCCTTGTAGATCTTGATCCCTAGGATGTAGCAGGCTTCACCAAGACCCTTCATCGTGAAGGTCTTTAACAATAAATCTTTACTGGACTGCATTAACTGGATATTGTTTCCCAAAATCAATATGTCATTGACATACCTGATTATGAAAACAATATTCTTTCCGCTACGTTTACACGCAAGGATCTTCCGAATTTCTTGATGAAGTCAAAAGGACTTGATAGCTTCATCAAATCAGATATTCCAACTCCTAGAAGCTTGCTTCAATCCATAAATGGATCTCTTTAGCTTGCTTACTAGATTAGAATTTGGCTTAGATGTAAAACCTTACGGTTGAGTCATAAACACTTTCTTATCAATGTTTCAATTGAGGAAAGCTGTTTTGACAACCATCTACCAAATCTCATAATCAAAGTGTGCTGCTATTGCAAGTAAAATTCGAATGGACTTGATCTTTGCAGCTGGTGTGAAGATCTCGTCACAGTTAATGCTTTCTCATTGACTATAACCCTTCGCTACCAACCTAGCTTTGTAGGTTTTGTTGGAATATTGAGGCACGTAAACACGTAATACATGCGCAGCGGATATAAATAGTTCACCAACAACAAACACACAATTGCATAATTGAGTACACATAAATATAAAGAGAAACCTTACAGCAGATCAAAAGCAGATTTCTCAACTATGGTATTCACGTAATCCCCGTGGACATAATTGCACAGATCTGCCAGTGTTGAATCTGAGACGAAATTTGCTAGGAAAACTCTCATCCTAGATTTTATGGAGAAACTAGGTTTTCTTGTTGTAGTAAATAATGAATCCCGGGACCTCATATATATAGGGAGAGATTGGCTTATATCTTAAGCAAATCTTTATTAGGAAGATAATTCCTAATCTTGAAAACTATATCTCAAAGATATGTTTTTTCCTACAGATATTTTCCTACAATAATATTCCATAATATTATTTTGGGATTCTTATTTAATTAAATCTAATTTAATTAAATAATAATAATAATTAATTTCAAATTAATATATTATTAATTATCCATAAATTAAATATTAAATCTAATTTAATACTTAATCAACCAACTCTAATCTGTACACGGGAGTTACTTGTTGTGTGACCCATAGGCCCTCATATATCGAGCGATTAGTCAAACTAATGGTCTTAATTGAACTTAGACAATAAATAAGACAATCTCAATATATGAGGTACGTTGCGAGAAACGTGCAACTACCAGTAAGTGTAACATGGGCTATTGCGATTTCCTCCTTTCATTCACGAATACTCTGATTAACCTTGAACATGATGAAGTGTCTATTCAAATAGCTTAATCGATTTATCTCGAATCACTAATTGATCATTCGTGTCACCCTTGGTCACAAAGTCCAAGGTGACGTGCATTGGCCAATGACTATGATCCAATTATGACGAGAAGATGAGTATTCTCTTTAAATCCACTTTGAGGAATGAATCCTTATCTTGGTTCAACTACCACGCACATGCATTTCGTGATGATCCCAATCCAAGCCATATCTACCCATGGAAGGGTGTAAGTGTCGGTCATGGTCAAAGTTCATCACTCCACACATGTCGTGCGTATTGACCTCAAGTCAAAGGAGTATCGCATCGCTCCCACTAACCGAGACACTCGTACACACATATAGTGTAACTATATCAAACGGTTGCTCGGATGGGTATACCAATACCCTCTAAGGTATTTGTGCATCCATCATGAGATACCCAGTATCTCGTAGTAAGTGAGATCTTACTATACTCTCTAAGAGTATGATGCAGATCGCACACCGATCTCCATTGCATCATCGATATCCCATTCTCGATGATCCTTGATCGGGGCTGTTTGAGAATCATGCTTAAGTCATCTGAGTTCTCACAACCTCAATGACAGCAATGACTCATGGAAACACTTGTACGAATAAATGCAAGCAATCAAACATAATATTCAAACAAGTGTATTGCCATACATTAATATTAAATGAACTATAATATTAAATCAAACTGAATACCATCGAGTATTATGTCCTTACAATAGATTGTCTCTAGGACACTAACACTAACAATCTCCCACTTGGACTAAAGTCAATCACCCACATGTCTAACCCCTAGACCATCAAATGTCTAGTGTGTACACGAACACTCAGTGTTTTGGTGAAAGGATCTGCCAAATTAAATATGTGGGAATACATTTTAATTATATTTATCCTATCCTTATGATCTCTCGGATCAAATGATAAGTCTGGGTACATGCTCGCTTATGCTTGTTGATCTCGGTTCCTTTGCTTGCGCAATCGCACCAGCGTTGTCTCAATAACATTTTATTAGACAACTGGCACTTGGAACTACCCCTAGTTATCTTAAGAACTATAAAATCTAGATAGCCTCCTTAAGGTTTCTGATACAGCAATGTACTCAACTTCTGTTGTTGAATCTTCGGTCGTTTTGCTTGGAACTATTCCAACAGACCGCCTCATTATTGAGAGTGAAACGTAACCTGACTGTGATGTGCACATCATAGTCTGATTGGAAACTTGTGTCAGCATAACCAGTGACTACTAGTTCTGACTGTCCACTATAGACGAGGAAACATTCATTAGTTCATCTAAGATACTTTAGAATGGTCTTGACAGCAATCCAGTGAGACTCACCCGGATTCTGTTGGTATCTACCAGTGATGTTGATAGCGTAGGCCACGTTTGGCCTAGTGCAAGTCATGGTGTACATGATTGACCCAATTGCATATGCATATGGGACATATTTCATGTGCTTGATATCAGCTTCAACAGAAGGACAATCCTTCTTTGATAGCTTTATCCCATGATTTGCCGATAGAGATCCTCTCTTAGAGTTTTCCATCGCAAAACGCTTCAACACCTTGTCTACATAGGTGGATTGTGACAGCCCCAACATCCTCTTGGATCTATCCTTGTAGATCTTGATCCCTAGGATGTAGCAGGCTTCACCAAGACCCTTCATCGTGAAGGTCTTTAACAATAAATCTTTACTGGACTGCATTAACTGGATATTGTTTCCCAAAATCAATATGTCATTGACATACCTGATTATGAAAACAATATTCTTTCCGCTACGTTTACACGCAAGGATCTTCCGAATTTCTGATGAAGTCAAAAGGACTTGATAGCTTCATCAAATCAGATATTCCAACTCCTAGAAGCTTGCTTCAATCCATAAATGGATCTCTTTAGCTTGCTTACTAGATTAGAATTTGGCTTAGATGTAAAACCTTACGGTTGAGTCATAAACACTTTCTTATCAATGTTTCAATTGAGGAAAGCTGTTTTGACAACCATCTACCAAATCTCATAATCAAAGTGTGCTGCTATTGCAAGTAAAATTCGAATGGACTTGATCTTTGCAGCTGGTGTGAAGATCTCGTCACAGTTAATGCTTTCGCATTGACTATAACCCTTCGCTACCAACCTAGCTTTGTAGGTTTTGTTGGAATATTGAGGCACGTAAACACGTAATACATGCGCAGCGGATATAAATAGTTCACCAACAACAAACACACAATTGCATAATTGAGTACACATAAATATAAAGAGAAACCTTACAGCAGATCAAAAGCAGATTTCTCAACTATGGTATTCACGTAATCCCCGTGGACATAATTGCACAGATCTGCCAGTGTTGAATCTGAGACGAAATTTGCTAGGAAAACTCTCATCCTAGATTTTATGGAGAAACTAGGTTTTCTTGTTGTAGTAAATAATGAATCCCGGGACCTCATATATATAGGGAGAGATTGGCTTATATCTTAAGCAAATCTTTATTAGGAAGATAATTCCTAATCTTGAAAACTATATCTCAAAGATATGTTTTTTCCTACAGATATTTTCCTACAATAATATTCCATAATATTATTTTGGGATTCTTATTTAATTAAATCTAATTTAATTAAATAATAATAATAATTAATTTCAAATTAATATATTATTAATTATCCATAAATTAAATATTAAATCTAATTTAATACTTAATCAACCAACTCTAATCTGTACACGGGAGTTACTTGTTGTGTGACCCATAGGCCCTCATATATCGAGCGATTAGTCAAACTAATGGTCTTAATTGAACTTAGACAATAAATAAGACAATCTCAATATATGAGGTACGTTGCGAGAAACGTGCAACTACCAGTAAGTGTAACATGGGCTATTGCGATTTCCTCCTTTCATTCACGAATACTCTGATTAACCTTGAACATGATGAAGTGTCTATTCAAATAGCTTAATCGATTTATCTCGAATCACTAATTGATCATTCGTGTCACCCTTGGTCACAAAGTCCAAGGTGACGTGCATTGGCCAATGACTATGATCCAATTATGACGAGAAGATGAGTATTCTCTTTAAATCCACTTTGAGGAATGAATCCTTATCTTGGTTCAACTACCACGCACATGCATTTCGTGATGATCCCAATCCAAGCCATATCTACCCATGGAAGGGTGTAAGTGTCGGTCATGGTCAAAGTTCATCACTCCACACATGTCGTGCGTATTGACCTCAAGTCAAAGGAGTATCGCATCGCTCCCACTAACCGAGACACTCGTACACACATATAGTGTAACTATATCAAACGGTTGCTCGGATGGGTATACCAATACCCTCTAAGGTATTTGTGCATCCATCATGAGATACCCAGTATCTCGTAGTAAGTGAGATCTTACTATACTCTCTAAGAGTATGATGCAGATCGCACACCGATCTCCATTGCATCATCGATATCCCATTCTCGATGATCCTTGATCGGGGCTGTTTGAGAATCATGCTTAAGTCATCTGAGTTCTCACAACCTCAATGACAGCAATGACTCATGGAAACACTTGTACGAATAAATGCAAGCAATCAAACATAATATTCAAACAAGTGTATTGCCATACATTAATATTAAATGAACTATAATATTAAATCAAACTGAATACCATCGAGTATTATGTCCTTACAATAGATTGTCTCTAGGACACTAACACTAACAATCTCCCACTTGGACTAAAGTCAATCACCCACATGTCTAACCCCTAGACCATCAAATGTCTAGTGTGTACACGAACACTCAGTGTTTTGGTGAAAGGATCTGCCAAATTAAATATGTGGGAATACATTTTAATTATATTTATCCTATCCTTATGATCTCTCGGATCAAATGATAAGTCTGGGTACATGCTCGCTTATGCTTGTTGATCTCGGTTCCTTTGCTTGCGCAATCGCACCAGCGTTGTCTCAATAACATTTTATTAGACAACTCGCACTTGGAACTACCCCTAGTTATCTTAAGAACTATAAAATCTAGATAGCCTCCTTAAGGTTTCTGATACAGCAATGTACTCAACTTCTGTTGTTGAATCTTCGGTCGTTTTGCTTGGAACTATTCCAACAGACCGCCTCATTATTGAGAGTGAAACGTAACCTGACTGTGATGTGCACATCATAGTCTGATTGGAAACTTGTGTCAGCATAACCAGTGACTACTAGTTCTGACTGTCCACTATAGACGAGGAAACATTCATTAGTTCATCTAAGATACTTTAGAATGGTCTTGACAGCAATCCAGTGAGACTCACCCGGATTCTGTTGGTATCTACCAGTGATGTTGATAGCGTAGGCCACGTTTAGTCTCGTGTAAGTCATGACGTACATGATTGACCCAATTGCATATGCATATGGGACATCTTTCATGTGCTTGATATTAGCTTCAATAGAAGGACAATCCTTCTTTGACAGCTTTATCCCATGATTTGCTGGTAGAGACCCTCTCTTAGAGTTCTCTATTGCAAAACGCTTCAATACCTTGTCTACATACGTGGACTGTGGCAGCCTCAACATCCTCTTGGATCTATCCCTGTGGATCTTGGTACCTAAGATGTAGCAGGCTTCACAAAGATCCTTCACCATGAAGGTTTTCGATAACTAATCTTCAACGGACTGCATTAACGGGATATTGTTTCCCAAAATCAATATGTCATTGACATACACGATTATGAAAAAAATATTCTTCCCGTTGTGTTTACAATAAACACAAGGATCTTCCGAATTTCTGATGAAGTCAAAAGACTTGATAGCTTCATCAAATCGGATATTCCAACTCCTAGAAGCTTGCTTCAATCCATAGATCGATCTCTTCAGCTTGCATACTAGATTCGAATTTGGCTTATATGTAACACCTTCCGGTTGAGTCATAAACACTTCCTTATCAATGTTTCCATTGAGGAAAGTTGTTTTGACATCCATCTGTCAAATCTCATAATCATAGTGTGCTGCTATCGCAAGTAAAATTCGAATGGACTTGATCTTTGCAACTGGTGAGAAGGTCTCATCATAGTCAGTGCCTTTGCGTTGACTATTATCCTTCGCCACCAACCTAGCTTTGTTGGTTTGTACTTTGCCATTTGAAAATGGGTCTAACCCTTTTAGGCAACTCAACCAAGTCCCAGACTTGATTGGTGTACATCGAGTCCATCTCAGATTTCATGGCTTCATGCCACTTCCCTGAATCAATATCTAATATTGCTTCAGAGTAAGTATTAGGATCGTTCTTATCCGGTATGTCAACATTAATGAGTTCCTCCAAGAGGTAACCGTATCTAATTGGCGGACTACGATTCCTAATTGACTTACGGAGCTGTGGTTGTGCAGACTGTACATTCTGATAGTGAAAAAATTTGTGGTGCATCGATTTCATCAATGTCCGAAGAGTCCTCAAGAGCTACACTTTCAGATGCCTCTTGGGCGGGAGTTTGAACTATGTTGTTCTCATTCAGCCTATTGAATTCCTTTCTGTATTTATACAAAAAAGATGCTTAAACAAAGCAAGTCGGTCCAAGAATGGTTGCTAAACCCGGATCGGATGCTATCTCCTAAACATCCAGTGAACCAAACTCTGAAAGATGTTTGCTTCATTAAATAAATAAAATCTTTAGTTCCCTAGTTTTCTTGTGCCTCACATTGTGAATTGATGGCCACTTGGAGGTTCTTGCACTGGCAAGCCTACTTCAATTACGCTCCCACTGGCTGAAAGACGATCACCTAGTGAAAGACTCCAACCGGGAATGTTGCTGAATGCTCCCACAGATTCCTTGTCATGTTGCTTTGACAAGATATCAGTCTCTTTGTTAATTTGTGGTTCTTGATTTTCTTCAAGTTCTATCAGCTTGCGACCTTGTTCCTAAAAGACATAGTCTTCTTTTAGGAACTTGGTCTGCCTAGAAACAATCACTGATTGTTTCTCCGGTAGATAGAAGTAATATCCTCTAGTTTCCTTAGGATATCCCACAAAGTAACCCTTTTCACCTTGGGATTCCAACTTGTCGGTAAGCATCCTTTTCACAATCACGGGGCAACCCCATGTTTGATATGTGTAAAAATTAGCTTCTTGCCACACCATAGTTCATATGGTTTATGCTCAACCGATTTAGATGGAATCCTATTCAGAATGTAAATTGAGGTTTGTAACGCGTATCCCATAAGAATGTTGGAAGACAGGAGAAGCTCATCATGGACCTCACCATGTCTAACAGGGTTTGGTTTCTTCTCTCGGACACACCGTTTATCTTGACAGTGAACTCAAAAGTCTTGAGCACGTTGTGAAGTTCAGGCATGGTCGCATCCGTCTTATTCATATTGTAGTTCACAATGAAGCTAAAATATGAATCCGGGAGCGACTGGAGGATAGCATAAATGAAAATGTTGGTCTTTTAGCTCAAAGCCTAAATTACCAAGTTTTTCAATTAGGCCTATCATCTTAAGCACATGAGGTAAAATCTTCTCTCCTTTAACTAACCAACATTTGAACAGATCTCTCATCAATTCATAAATCTCATAAACGAGATTCAGAATCAAAGAGATCCTTCAGATGCTTGAGCATTAAGAAGGGACCCATTTTTCTCATGTTGCTTTTGTACATCGGGAGTCATGCCGAGCAACATCACATACTAAGTCTGGGAAGCATCCTCTTGATGCTTCTTCTGAGGTGCTACGTCAAACGTGGATGCCTCAGAGTACCTGCTTTAAGGGTAGCCGGGATATACGTGTCCAATACGTACTCAATCTTTTCTTGCCTTAGCACCAAACACATATTTCGGTACTAGTCTAGAAAATTTGGCCCTGCCAATTTAGTTTGTTTCCAAAACACACCTCAATAACAGTTATACATTTCAACTAACCAAGAGAAATAAAATAAAACGGGAATTAAACACATAATTCCTATGATCAATATTCAGCAATCAAAATAAACATGACCTTTATTTTGTGTTTATGTTGTCTCCATTATTTTCATATACTCAACGACCTCATCGGAAGAGTACGAATTTATATCAAATATAAATTGTAATGGACTAGGATCCACATTCCTACTATCATGATCCCTGCTTTGGCTGAATATCACAATAGCATAACTGGTAGGTCTCCAAACCAATTGCAAAATTTGCAATTCCTAGTTGATTAAACCCAGTTTAATCGGATGTCCCTTAACTTTCGTTTCTCTGCTTTGGCTGAATAAACAAAGTTAAATTGGTTTACAACCATCAAGCGGCGACACTACGTGTCCCTAGAAAAGTCCCATTGAATGTAGATTCGAGCAAAAGACTTTGGTCTTAAATACCCATTGGAACGAAATCCCCGGTTTACTTTTAATTTTGATGGGAGACATCTTTTCAGTTTAATGAAAAAACCATATTTTTAGTGAGGATCATTTTTAAGGCGGGGTATTAATTGCTTAATCGAGATCCAAGCATGTTAATCTATATCACATTTGAGCAATTATTGGGCGTCGCCTACCCAAACATGACTTAATACGGACTAACACTTATATGGGCGCCGTCTACCCAAATAATTAATACGGTCCGTCAGTTATTGGGTGCCGCCTACCCAAACAGTTATAATGCGGACTTAAAAGTGTTAACGAATTTAAATAATAAATAAGTTAACAGTGGGATTTTAATAATCCTCTTAAATTAAATATCAAAATCCAATTTCAAAATTTAATTTACAATTATTAAAATAATTAATTAATCCAATTAATCTTTTAAATAAAATCTAATTTTATTTCAGGTTTTAAATTAATCCAATAAATTTATAAAAACCATTTTATTTTATTTTATTTAATTCGTAAGGGCTCAAGTGCAATTATCATAACTTTGCATTGAGGGGTCCGTTGGAAATCTAATTTCAACACGGCCCCTCCCTCATCACTGCCCAAAACCATCCATCAATCGGGACAACCGATACCGACAATCTCAACTGCAATTTCATCAAGGATAATCCAATTAACCGATTCAATTAGTCAATTTTGTCAGAATTTCATCACTCAATCCAATTGAAACGAAATCAGCGTAAGGATGTAACCCAAAACGAACGAAATCAGTAACACGCAAGGCTGGAATCGACGATTCCCAAAATCATCAAATTCCAGAAGTAATTGATACCAAAATCGCACAATTGAGCACAAGCATCATGTGAAACAAGCAACGAAAAATCCAGAAAAGTTTATCCAGTGTTCGTCGAACGAAAACCAGAAACAGAGGCGAAGCGACGATGTCGCAAAGTCAAAACCAGAGGACGACGCGAGTCACCTCCGCTGCCTTAGCACGTGGGTGACTAGTCACCGCGCTTGGCGTCGCGCATCGAAGACCATGAGTCACGCGCGGGGCTGATGACTACAGAGGCGAAACCAGTCTCAAAAAACCAGAGTATCGAGGAAGACGAAGACGACCGTATCGGCGGCGCGCCGCCTCAACTCAAGTTAAGGGCGCACCGCCGCGAAAGGAGATGGAACGGAGGCGATACGGTGAAGACCACGGCGAGAAGCATCGGCCCGATCGACCTATGAGTCGCACGCATCGCGAGGTCACGATTCTTAGCGTCGGCCTCGAGCGATGTGGCGTTACATCGCGCCGAAATGGTCCAATCGGTGGCGGCGATTTCCTCCCAGAGGAAACCCTAAATTGATTTGGGGTTTTTGTGCTCAAATGAGGGATACGACCAAAAAACCGTGAATAAGGAAAAATAAGGGGTGCGGTTTATACCGTGCCCCACTTAAGAATAAAAAAAAATAATTTATTCAAATAAACCCTTTTAATTAAGCAATTAAACACGAAGAGCCTGATGCTCTGATACCACTGTTGGAATATTGAGGCACGTAAACACTTAATACATGCGCAGCGGAAATAAATAGTTCACCAACAACGAACATACAATTGCATAATTGAGTACAAATAAACATAAAGAGAAACCTTACAGCAGATCAAAAGCAGATTTCTCAACTATGGTATCCACGTAATCCTCGTGGACAGAATTGCACAGATCTGTCAGTGTTGAATCTAAGACGGAATTTGCTACGAAAACTCCTATCCTAGATTTTATGGAGAAACTAGGTTTTCTTGTTGTAGTAAATAATGAATCCCGGGACCTCATATATATAGGGAGATATTAGCTTATATCTTAAGCAAATCATTATTAGGAAGATAATTCCTAATCTTGAAAACCATATCTCAAAGATATGTTTTTCCCTACAGATATTTTCCTACAATAATATTCCATAATATTATTTTGAGATTCTTATTTAATTAAATCTAATTTAATTAAATAATAATAATAATTAATTCCAAATTAATATATTATTAATTCTCCATAAATTAAATATTAAATCTAATTTAATACTTAATCAACCAACTCTAATCCGTACACGGGAGTTACTTGTTGTGTGACCCATAGGCCCTCATATATCCAGCGATAAGTCAAACTAACGGTCTTAATTGAACCCTAGACAATAAATCAGACAATCTCAATATATGAGGTACGTTGCGAGAAACGTGCAACTACCTGTAACTGTAACATGGGCTATTGCGATTTCCTCCTATCATTCACGAATACTCTGATTAGCCTTGAACATGATGAAGTGTCTATTCAAAAAGCTTAATCGATTTATCTCGAATCACTAATTGATCATTCGCATCACCTTTGGTCACAAAGTCCAAGGTGACGTGCATTGGCCAATGACTTTGATCCAATTATGACGAGAAGATGAGTATTCTTTCTAAATCCATTTTGAGGAATGAATCCTTATCTTGGTTCAACTACCACGCACATGCATTTTGTGATGAACTCAATCCAAGCCATATCTACCCATTGAAGGGTGTAAGCGTTGGTCATGGTCAAAGTTCATCACTCCACACATGTCGTGCGTATTGACCTCAAGTCAAAGGAGTATCGCATCGCTCCCACTAACCGAGACACCCGTAGACACATATAGTGGAACTATATCAAACGGTTGCTCGGATGGGTATACCAATACCCTCTAAGGTATTTGTGCATCCATCATTAGATACCCAGTATCTCGTAGTAAGTGAGATCTTACTAAACTCTCTAAGAGTATGATGCAGATCGCACACCAATCTCCATTGCATCATCGATATCCCTTTCTCGATGATCCTTGATCGGGGCTGTTTGAGAATCATGCTTAAGTCATCTGAGTTCTCACAACCTCAATGACAACAATGACTCATGGGAACACTTGTACGAATAAATGCAAACAATCAAACATAATATTCAAACAAGTGTATTTCCATACATTAATATTAAATGAACTATAATATTAAATCAAACTGAATATCATCGAGTATTATGTCCTTACAATAGATTGTCTCTAGGACACTAACACTAACAGGTTTGTACTTTGCCATTTCCATCGGTCTCTCGCTTGAAGACCCAATCGCAACATATGGGTCTAACCCCTTTAGGCAATTCAACCAAGTCCCAGACTTGATTGGTGTACATCGAGTCCATCTCGGATTTCATGGCTTCATGCCACTTCCCTGAATCAATATCTGACATTGCTTCAGAATAAGTATTAGGATCGTCCTTATCCGTTATGTCCACATTAATGAGCTCCTCCAAGAGGTAACCGTATCTAATGGGCGGATTGTTGGGGAATTATTTGCCCGGATCTATTTGGGATGAATATTTAAATACAAATTTAATTCTAACAATTATTACTAGCATGAATTAATCCTATATTAATTCAAATAATATTTTAACAACAAATCATACATATAAACAGTTCACATAAATCCTACGCATGCGGAATTGCTACGGGTTTACGTGAACTAACCTCTCGGAGTGACAACCGTTGAGAAGATGGATCCCGTTCACACGAACACACCAAAAGACCTTCTCAAGTATTCTCTTATTCGTGTTCAACAATCCGGTGGTAGGAACTCGCGAACAATTTAACAAAAGGAAAAATAAAATTATGTTGCACCACCTTTGTGGATTTCTAATTTTTCCAACACATGGAATTGCACTTGGGGATAAAAAAATTCATCCCCTATTTATAAGAGGGTGATGGCTGATTTTTACTAGGGGAATAGGGAGGAAAAATCTTTCTTGATCTCCAAGAAATCTTGAATATATATCCAATATATTCTTTTCTCCATAATTAAAATATTCCATAAAAATCCCACTCTCTTATAGTTATGGTATTTTAGAAATTTTAGGATAAAGATTCCAAGATTTGGATCTTCTTGAATTTATGAGATATACTTGTATTCCAAGAATACATATCCTCCATAATATATTTCAAGAAAATCAAGAAAATCTTTCTTTCCCTTTATTTCTCATAATTTTCGAAAATCCCACATAAATAACTAAGTGGGAGACTTCTTGAATTTAATGAGATAATCTTGTATTCCAAGAATACATATCCTCATTCCATAATAAAATTCAAAGAAAATCTTTCTCCCCTTGTATTCATGTTTTTCGAAAAAAAATTGGAAAAAAATAAGCAACCATAATTTATTTTATTTTAAACACCTTTTTCAGTTATTGGACATTATGTTTGGGCTACTTGAGGGGCCTTTAGGAGAATTAAGATTGGATCTTCTAATGGACTTTGAATAACTAATATTGAACCACAATATTATTCAAGCCCATAAATATTAATTAATCGCACTACATAATTAATATTGCACTATCCATCTTAACTCATATTACTGTAAATATGGCTCCCAGTTATTATTTTCCGTGTTTAAGATTATCCAGCCCATTAATTAATTCAAGCCATTGAAATAGCTTTCCATTAATTAATATCTTTTGTCCTTGGTCAAGGAACGATTCAACATTATTAACCATACCGGAAACTAATTCCACTTGCAAGATTTGGTATGATAAATCTTATGGACCTCCCAAGGGGGCAAATCGAACAAGTGTACTTGCACACGATTCTTCGTATTAAATCTTAGCAATCGCAGGTGACCAATAATATTGCCCAAGATATAAAGTATTGAATCTCATTGATTCTCTACCCGTCATAAGTCAAAGCAATAATTACTAACCACACACGATCCTATTTAAGGGATGAAGATTAAGAAATAACGAATCACTGATGTCTAATTCTTCCTAATTCAGTGCTGAAGAATTTATCCTCCTGTAGGTCCTATTCAGTGTATCAGTCATGCACTAGTATAATCTCTTGGTCAAGACAAGCCAATCTGAGCCTTACACTTCAACCTTTCACGATGGATTGTTCATTTCCATCTAGGTCGTGAACAGCGTACTTTTAGTTACAAGGGACTGTTAATTTAATCTTATGTGATCTAGTTTCACTAAATTAACTACAATGTAACACATACTATTTATTGAACAGTTATGCAGTAAATATATGTAACATTCAATGATATTTAAAGCATCACTGATAAATGATTTATTTCAGTAAATAAGACATACATTCAGTTTGGTTATACAAAGTAAAAGCATAGTTTCAAGTATAACCCCAACACGGATTACGATTCCTAATTGACTTACGGAGTTGTGGTTGTGCAGGCTGTACATTCTGATCGTGAAAATTTTGTGGTGCATTGATTTCATCAATGTCCGGAGAGTCCTCAAGAGATACACTTTCAAATGCCTCTTGGGCGGGAGTTTGAACATTGTTGTTCTCATTCAGCCCACTTGAAGGTTCTTGCACAAGCAAGCCAACTCCAATTACGCTCCTACTGGCTGAAAGACGATCACCTAGTGAAAGTCTCCCACCGTGAAAGTCACTGAATGCTCCCACTGATTCCTTGTCATGTTGCTTTGACAAGATATTAGTCTCTTTGTTAATTTGTGGTTCTTGAATTTCTTCAAGTTCTATCAGCTTACGACCTTGTTCCTTAAAGACATAGTCTTCTTCGAGGAACTTGGTCTGCCTAGAAACAATCACTGATTATTTCTTAGGTAGATAGAAGTAATATCCCTTAGTTTCCTTAGGATATCCCATAAAGTAACCTTTTTCACCTTTGGATTCCAACTTGTCGGTAAGCATCCTTTTCACAATCACGGGGCAACCCCATGTTTAATATGTATAAAAGTTGGCTTCTTGCCACACCATAGTTCATATGGTGTATGCTCAACCGATTTAGATGGAATCCTATTCAGAATGTAAATTGAGGTTTGTAACTCGTATCCCATAAGAATGTTGGAAGACAAGAAAAACTCATCATGGACTTCACCATGTCTAACAGGGTTTGGTTTCTTCTCTCGGACACACCATTCATCTGAGGTGTTCCGGGAGTAGTCCATTGTGACTGAATTCCATGTAACTTCAAGTAATCAGTGAATTCATGGCTAAGGTATTCACCTCCTCGATCCGATCAAAGAGTCTTGATACTTTTACCAAGTTTCTTCTCTATTTCAGCTTTGTACTCTTTGAATTTCTCAAAAAATTCGGATTTGTGTTTCATAAGATACACGTATCCGTATCTAGAGAAATCATCAGTAAAAGTGATGAAGTAGCTGAAGTGACCCCTAACCAGAGTGGACAATGGTCCACAAACATCATTGTAGATGAACTCTAGAACTTCTTTGGCATGCACCCCTTTCCTAGAAAAAAAGGTCTATTGATCATCTTGCCCATGAGATAAGATTCACAATCTCCATAAGACTCACAGTCGAATGGGGTTAAGTAGTCTAACTTTCTTAACCTTGCAATTCTTTTCTCGTTTACATGATCAAGTTCTATAATGCCATAAGTAAGTCGGGTTTTCATGATTACTAAGTTTGAGTCTTTTATTTTGCATATTAAGAACATCATATCCATAATGCAACAAAAAACATGTTACGAGTAATAGAAAGAATTATGTAGGTCCCGAACGGGTTTTGTGAGGGTAGAAGTCTAGAGGGGAGGGGTGAATAGACTTCTAAAACTTTTCGTGCGGATCAGGTGTGAATTGCAGATTGCCTAATCAGAGTGCTAGTGAGTCAGTAGGAACTGATGTTCAATCTTACTGAGTGCCTGAGGGCAGATCAGTTTGATATCTGTCAGTCTAACTGAGAGTGCGGAAGCTTGTTTTAACCCGTGTGAAAAATCAGTTTTATCAATTCAGATTCTTAAGTCAGTTTTCAACCAGCTGACTAAGGTGTCAACCTGATCAGATCAGTTGCTTGGTGCAAACTGAGCTTAACTTAGAATATGTATGCAGTTTTAAACTCAGTTGTGTGAATAGTGTAAAGCAGTAAGAAAGCACGTAAATGCACACAAGACTTTTTATAGTGGTTCAGACGAAACCCGTCTTACGTCCACTCTTCCCTTAACACAGGGGAACCTTAACCGAACTTAACCTGCGGGACTTATATCCCTCACTGGATGGCCAAGATGTTTATTGAGTTCACACTCTACAGATGTTTCTCGAGTTCACACTCAACCGAACTAGAAATCAGAAAACTAGAATCCCTAGTCTGAAATCTTCCGGGAACAAACTTAACCTAACTTGCGTTTGGGTAAAGAATGTTTGAGGGTTCCAACTGGAAATCTATCCAGGTGTTTTAGGTAGCCAAAATGCTAGTGGATAGGATTTCTTGCTAAGAACAATGGGATGAACACTCTAAGAATAATCTTCAAATATGGTGTTCTTCGAGCGGAAATTCTGAAGGCTTTTTGCTTCTTGAAAATCTGCGTTAATGATGTTGTTCCGCTTTGCTCAATTGTTCATGTGATAGTTGTTGGTCTCTTGTCCTTCCTTTCGAGCAATCCCATTTTATAGACCTCGAAATCAAAGAGCCGTTGGAGAGCAATTTGAATTTCGGGCTATATTAGGTAGATTGTAGGATATGATTGTGACGTGCTTCGATTATCGGCGTGGCCGTAGGCATGATTAGCGCCATTTTTATCCGCAACGTCGTATCCCACATTGTCAGCTCTTTTTCTGCACGTGTCGCTTTCTCCTTGGCTTCGCGAGGTGGCACTTCAGTAATTTGTCCGTTAGACGATTGATATTCCTTTTGTAGAAGATTCGTCTTGTCTGGTGTATAATTTTGATTGACACCAGGTGTGAGCTGACTTGATCAGGTAACTGATCAGTCTACCTTGTTTGAGTCTTCTGATGCATATTGTCTTAGCTCAATACGCAGACTTGACTGAATGTAGGTCTTCAGGTCTTTTGATCTTCAGGTGTCTCTGAGCCTCAGTGTATTCAGTCATACTGAGTCTTCAGGATTGTTACTGAGTCTTCAGGTTTATCTGAGTCTTCAGGTTCATCTGAGTCTTCTGTGTCTATCTGAGTCTTCAGGTTAATCTGAATCTTCAGGTTCATCTGAGTCTTCACCTGATCTTCTGACTTCTTGTCTTCTGATTTGTTCTCAGTCTTCTGATCATCTGACCTTATCTGGGTCCTCTGATACTTCGACCTAACCTATACATATTGAGTTCCCCCTCAATATGTGACCTATCTTTTACATCAGCTATCTATACATTTCAGCTGGTCATCTTAATCTGATTCTAAGTCATCAGTCAGCTAACAGGTCTGACTGGTCCTATTACAACCTGTTTTGGAACTTCCATCAAAACTAAAATACAGATTTCCCAACAATTTCCCCCTTTTTGATGGAACCAAAACACTTAATCAGAAAAATAGATACCATGAATGGAAATGTAGATAATGTAAACAGTACATACCTCAGAAGACAATGAGATGTTGTCTTAGAATCAGTGAGATGGAATATTTCATTCAGATAGGTGTGTGCATTATAGAATACATGAAAAGCATACCTATCATCTGATTCCAAGTTGTCTTCCTCAGGTGTACTTGAACATTTGCGACTCTTTGGAGATGTCAAACATCTGTGCACATCCTTTGCATTAGTTTGTCCATTTCTTCTTCTATGGATCCCTCCTTTTTCGGCAAATCCATAGTAGGCATTTTTGAACTTAACGGGGATCTAACTTTTTGTCCGGGACGCAAAGGTGGAAGGAGTAGTTCAAAGGGTGGAGCTTCGGTATTAGTGACATGATCTTGCTTTTCTTTTCATCACCGTCCGGTAGAAGTCTCGGATACTTTCTTTTCTAACCGGCCCGAATTCATCATCATTTTCGACCGATCTTGATGAATTGGAATCTTTCTCGGGATGTAGTCGCCACATAACCATTCTCTCCTCGATCCGATCCCATTCGAAGCAGATCTAGCCGTGCTATGAGAGGATGTCTTTAACAGTCTTGGGAAGGGCATTCTTCTCCCAAGTAATCTCCTCTCTGCTGCAGCCTTCGTTCTTCCTCTTCCTTCGGATGTAAGCGATGTTTAGTCCCTTAGCCTCTCGCTAACTTACGCTTCTTGATGGCGACCTCTCTTATTTCTCTGGTCGTGTTTGCTCTTGAACTTGTTCAGAGTCATCCGCTTTTGGTAGAGAATAGGTGGCCTTGTCTCTGATCTTCCGCATTGCTTTCACCATCTTGCCTTTGCCTTTCTTTCTCCTCAGAGTCTGCTCAGGTTCATCTTGTTCGTCTTCTTCAGCTAATTTCTTAGCGAGTTCAAGGCTTTTGGCCTGATCATTAGTTTCCATTCTTTTCTGTACGAACGAAGCAAAGTCTTAAATCTTGTCGACTCTGGCAGTAATCTCTCGAAAAGGTTTTTACGCTTTCGATGATCTCTTTGCTATGTTTCTTCACAGTTTCCTTCACTTCAGCAATGACATTAGTAGATGGAGTGGCTGGCAAGTCAGATACAGTGGTTTTCGGTAGAGATGAAATTGTTACCAACTGTGTCTGTTTTTCTTCCTTCTCTTTATTCTCTTTTCCTTCCCCCTTTTTGGTTTCATCAAAGTGGTTGTACATCTTGCGGTTCAGAGCAGTTAATTGCCGTGAGATCTCCTCTCTGAGTTTCTCGACAACAAGAGGAGTAATGTCGAATCGGCAAGGTAGGTGAGGAGTGAAGAAGCGTCGAGAGCAATTTCGATTTCTGTCTTTTGCTTGTTACAGAGAAGCTAAAAATGTTTCCAACCCATATCCATGTGGTTGTTAGTTTTGTCCAAGGATGCCCAGACATTCTCCAAAAGTACCTGTGTCTGATTGAGCATCTCTGTCTGAACTGTGAATTTGTCAGACTGGAGTTTGAGCTTCTCAGCAAGAGGATTTACTAGTTGCATTACTTCAGCAAGGATGGTATTGTGCATCCCAACTGTGTGACTTCGTTCCTTGTCAACTAGTTTTGCTTGCTCATCTTCAAATCGCTTCATCGATCTGCTTTGTGCGCCATTTAATTTGTCTTCAAATGCGTTTGATCCCATCCTGAATCTTTCAAAGATAATGATCTAGGTATCGAGCTCATCGTATGATACCGTCGATGTTGACGCCTTGCCAAGTCGGGGTCTCATCTGCAGCAAAGACCCATTCTTGGTTCATCCAGAACTCCCTCATGATCCGTAGGAGGTTGAATGGTTTCTCCTTGTTATCAAGAATCTCAACCTTTCGCGGAATTAACAATCCGATATCATCGCCGATGCCAATTCAACAAAGACTTTTAATCCCAAAGGTGTTCAAGCACTTCAACTCCAAGTCTACAAAGAAATCGATTCCCAGAGTCGTCATGAGAATCAGAAATTCTTCAATGCTCTTTAGTCTGATATCCCTCCAGAACACTATTTCTTCTATCATTCTTTGGATGCCGGATGTTGATCCAATTCGGGGCATAGATCCGCCAGATACTCCTTGATCTGTTGCTTCATTATCCTTATGATGGTGCTTTTCGGAGGCGTGAAGAAGCAAGCTGGTTCTGGTATTGAAGGGATTATGAGAGACGGACACTCGCTTGTTGGATCTCTCAGGTTCTTGAGATTTGATTGGGGATTGGGATGTTTGCGATTCGTGATCGTTTCAACGTGTTGAGGGTGTTGGGTTTCTGAAGCGGGTTCATTGATTGGTGATGTGGGAGATGTTGGTGATCTGATAGGCGAGGGTGAGGGTGAGAAGGTTTTGTGGGGAGAGGATGGTGGTGACGACTTTTGAGGAGAGGGTGATGGCTATTTGGAAGTGGGCGTTGGCGATCTTTTTCTTTGGAAGATCTTGGTGAGAGGCAGAGAATCAGATGGTGATTCTTCCTCAGATTGCTCCACTTCTGTCCCTCTGACAAATTTCTCTCCTTCTGCTGCGATCATCTGCTCTTCTCTTTCTTCTCTGATAGTTGGCTCAGAGCGGACTGCTATCTCTTCTTCTGATCTTACTAGCATCAGATCCTTCGTTCTGCTGACTTGCTGTGCAGAACTTGGAGCAGTTTTCAGAGGAGATGAGACTCTCTTCTTACGTTTCCGCAGAGCATCTGGTTTCTTGGCCAGATCCTTCCCTCTTCATCCTCTTCTCCGAACGGCCTTTTTTCTCGAGACTTCGCGATATGCAATTTGCCTTTATCTTTTTCCTTCTTTTTCCCCTTGGGTTTTGGGCACATAAGGAGTTGGATCCTCATCGATTGTCCGTAGGGGACTCATCTTTGCCCAATATGGCCTTGTGCTTTGCTTGGTATATCTTTGCTCCATTCTCGATCCATTTATAATTCTGCGTGGCGCAACTTATCCGATGTAATGATAGAGATTTTGTGTATGAATGAGCACTTGGAAGATAAGCACACTTCATTGCTCTGGGTCAGTTCGAACTTCCCGGAGTCTTTTCTCAGTCTTGCTTTGACCATACCCAACCAATCAATATCTGAAGCCTTCTTGATTATTGCAGCCATGACACTTATCTTGTACGAAGTGACTTCATCAAAACTGTAGGTTGAGCACATGATCACCTTCTGAACAATTTCAAGAAGAAGGCGATATTTCCTCTTCAGATAGGAGGCTTTGACGTTCGTCGTGTTCTCCTTATTTGCTGGTCTCAACAGCTCGGCTTCAAGAAATCCCTTTTCTCCTACATCAGCCGTGTAGGTCTCTGGATTGATGCTTCCTCGAAAGTTAGGCGAATATCCTCTAGAGATCGTCATTCGACACTCGAACTTCCAAGTCCACCAACGGAAGAAATCAAGTCAGCATCAATGTCTTCATCCCCTTGTAGATTATATAGAAACTCCAGAGCTTCATGTGCGTAGACGATGTTCTGATGTGTAGAGCAATAGCGTTCAAGTCCACACGCTCGCAAGCACTCCAGAATTTCCAACTATTCAGGGTCTGAGGTGATGGTGAAGACTACGTACTTTTCATCAATGATGTCTTTCTTCATCGATGAAAAATTGCAGAACTTTTTCCCTTGGCCCGGTCGTGGAATAAGATATGCCATTTCTGTACGATATGCAAATTGATGTTTAGTTTGAGTAAGATATTTCAATAAATTCAGTCAAACTAGTAATTTTAGCATCAATTTAGCAAATAAGCGTTTAGATCTAATAAAAATTACAGAAATATATCATCACGATTTGTAAACCTAGGTACCAGAGAGAAATTGAGATCATGCAATTAATTAAACAAGAAATTACCAGAAATTGATTCGAAAGATTTAGAAATCGGAAGAGTAGAATCAATTGATCTCGAAAGTAATTCTCTGAAGATTTTGAAAAAATTGATCTTTTAAGAACTTTGAGAAGACGAAGTAGTGGAAAGAGGTTTTCTGAAAAGATTTGGATTTTATAGAATACGAGGGAAAACCTTTTTTGCACAACTTTCCAAAGTACTCAAGTATCCGTGTTTTGAAATCAGTGGCTGAGATTAGTCGGCCAAAAAGTATTTTGATCGCAGAGGTTGAGAAAAGTAGTCTTCTCGTATTTGGGACTCGAAAATTCGCAATAAAAACGCATTAAAAACACATTTCCAAGTCCGATTAAAAGTTTTCAGAAGAGCATGCGTCATGAACAGAGTAAAAACAATTTATTTAAATAACGATGTAAGGTATTCGAGAAGGGATAAATAAGAGAACGATTCGATCGATTGATATTGTAATCAACCAATTACCACTTCAGGATCCGATCCGTACTTGTTGACTTTTACCGATGGTAGCCTTAAGCATTTCCCAACAATATCTCACTCATCCGACGATTCTTGCTTTGAAGCACTTCGCCACTTATCCGATCCACTTATCCGATACTTTTTTTCGATGCACTTATCCGATACACTTCATCCTTGACCTTCTTCTAATCAGCCCAGATTTATCAAGTCAACTCCCCGCCAAAACTTTTTACTGGGAGTCCAAAAGTCGCTTCGATTCCCAAATCCAAAGCGATTTGACATTCCATAATAATGGATAGATACGCCGTGATTAATCACACCGTTAACTCATCCAACCATTACCGCGTGTTCCTTACGCGTTGTCGATGCAAATTTCTCTTAAGGTCTTCTTCGAGAAAATAAATTTGCATCTATACCCCTAATTTCCTTCTATAAATTAAATTTGGGGTGTTTAGGCAAACAACACGACATAAACCATTCATCTTCTTTTAGCATATACTTCATGCTTTTCCGATGAGTTCCTTATTTTCGGTGAAACTTCCAAAGGGGAACCTTTAACCTTTTTTTCCAATGAATTCAGCTTCTCAAATCAACCCCGTGTGTTCCTTCACACCGCTTTTCAAATCATCTAAGATTTCACATACGATCAATGCTAAGCTTTTTTACCACCATGGAGGCGGATTCGCTAAGGAAAATGAGAAGGCACTTTCTCCTAACCAGATGCACCTTGTGCGCCTATCGAGATGATGAATTAACATCAACAGACTCGATCCGAAACAAAACATGAGTTTGATATACAATCTTGTGTATCAAACTCAATATTTGCATGAGACACTCATGGCCATATGGTCTTTCAGGACCAAAACCACGTGGCACTCGGTCCCATTTAAATGTACCGAAAGCCCATTGATTTTAGGTCTAAGGGCTCCTAGCTTAAAGATCCTTCAAGGCTCGCTATCGCTCCTCACAATCAAGCTCTAAGAGTGGCTTTCGTGATTCTAGAAGCTTTTCATACCGGTCGGAGAGTCCGAGAGCATCAACTCTTAAAATCTCTCTCTCTCCTTCCCCTCGTTTAGGGTTGTCTTAGGGCTTATGGTTTATGTAGCGACCTCCGGGTCTTCTTTGTACTTGTAATACCACTTCAAGATCTTGTGATATCACTTGTAACTTGTAAATATGACCTCGGGTTCTTATCAATGAAAAACTCATTTATTTCATTGTTGCGGTTTTTCTTCTAACTTATGCGATCCGTAGCTTTACTCTTGACTTGCTTTGTTGATGACTTTAATCGACTTATAAAGTAATCTTCAAATATGATCGGTTCCCCTTAATCTGATATGTCTTGAACTCGATCCGCTCCTTGTCCGAACTCGGATCGGCTACTTATCCGACTTTTTCGATCGCTCCTTATCCGAACTTCGATCGGTTACTTATCGACTTTTCGACTCGCTTCCTTATCCGAACTTCGGATCGGCTCCTCGTCTCGGTAGTCCGATCAGCTTGAGATTCCTAACTCAACTGATTCCACTTAACTTGGTTAGTCTTTTAACCAACCGGTTTCGAGATCGGTCCTTCAACCATATCGGTGCATTTTCTCCAAGATCCGTAAGTTCTAGCTCAGTTGCATAACTCTCGAATCGATCTCAACTTAGCGGCTTAGTTAAGATATCAGCTTTCTGCTTGTCAGTATGGATCTTTTCCATCCTGATATTCTTCTTTTCAACGTGATCTCTGATAAAATGGTGTCTGACATACACATGCTTGCATCTTGTATGTAGAACAGGATTCTGAGTGATTGCAATAAAGATTATTTCGTCACGTAATATAGGTACGTTCTTAGCTACGATGTTGTAATCCTCGATTCTTTAGCCAGAGCAGCTTGGGAACAACAAATTTTCAGAGCCATATATTTTCGCTTCAAGAGTAGATGTCGCGAATCGATGTCCGCTTCGAAAACAAAGAGATGGGTTTATTTTTTAAATCGACATGATCCTGAGGTTGACTTCCTGTCGATTCTGCAACCTCCGTAATCTGAATCAGAATACCCACTAAGCTCTTGATTGTCATCGGATGGGTAAAATAAACCAAGATTTACAGTCTCCTTCAGATACTTGAGAATCCGCTTAGCTGCTTCTAGGTGGCTTTGCATTGGATTTGCTTGAAATCTGGCACATACACCTACTGCAAAAGTAATGTTTGGTCTGCTGGCAGTCAGGTATAGTAGTGATCCAATCAGAGCTCTAGATTCTTTTTGATTAACTTTCTGACCATCTTCATCTAGATCCATCTTGAACCCGGTCATCATTGGAATTCTGGCTTCCTTACAATGTTGAACTCCAAACTTTGCCAGTAGATTCCTTGTGTACATTGCCTGGCAGATGAATATCCCTTTTGTATTCTGTTTGACTTGTAAACCCAGAAAGTAATTCATCTGACCCATCATGGACATCTCGAACTTCCCTTGCATCAATTTGCTGAACTTCTCACATAGCTTCTTATTGGGAGATCCGAAGATGATGTCGTCCACATAAATCTGAACCATCAGAATATCTTCTCCATCTTCTATTCTGAATAAGGTTCTGTCCACTATTCCTTTAGTGAACCCGCTGTCTATCAGGAACTGAGAGAGTGTATCATACCAAGCTCGAGGAGCTTGTTTCAGTCCGTAAAGAGCTTTCCTTAAACGATACACTTGGTTGCCTTTTTCAAAGCCTGGAGGTTGTTCGACATAAACTTCCTCTGCTAGTACCCCGTTTAAGAATGTACTCTTTACATCCATCTGATACACGGTGAACCCTCGTGGGCAAAGATATGCCGTAAACAATGCCGAATGGCTTTAAAGCGAGCGATCGTGCAAAGGTCTCATCATAATCAATTCCTTTCGATTGTGAATACCCTTTAGCAACAAGTCTTGCCTTATTCCTCGGTTATGACATTATTCTCATCTCTTGTTCTTGAATACCCACTTCGTGCCAATCAAGTCTTGATGAGTTGGTGCGTCCACCGGTTCCAAACTTGATTTCTCTCAAACCGCTTCGGTTCCTCTTCCATGGCTAGAATCCACCAAGCGTCCTTGTAGAGCTTCCTCATCGTAGTTGGTTCCTTCAAAGACAGATAACAACAAAGATACATGGCACTTTCACCAACTGATGTCCGGTTTTGACTCTATCGATGGGTCTCCGATAATCGATCACTGTTGATGATGGTAATCCAGTCCTTTCGTTTCGATATAAAAGGCTCTGTTTGGAGAACATCATCCATATCCGATAGTAGTTCATTACTAGTGATTGGGAGTGGTGCTAAATTATGATCCACTTGATAAGAACATGTCTCGGTGATGTTGGACTCATCATGTGTCGATGTCCGCTCAGTAGGAACTTCAGAGTTCCCCGAACCGAGATGGTTCATTGATACTATCTCATTGTAATGGCTTCTACACCGACGGCCATGCGTACCTTAGGGTCCGATTGACTGTTGAATCAAGAAGATCAAGTTCTCGGGATGTACACTTTTTACGTTGTTCAGTCTTTCTTTTCTCCTTGATGCTTAGTCGATCCATTTTTCGCAGGTCGATAGCGGTTGATCCGGCACGGCTTGTTCGAGGCGCTTTCTTTCTTGTTCAAGATGTCTCATCAAAGACCACATGTGGTGTTTCTTCCACAACTAGGGTTCGTTTGTTGTAAACTCGAAGCCTTTGCCGGATGAGGAATATCCTAAGAATATGCCCTCAATCGATTTGGCCTCAAAAGTCTTCAACCCTTTTTTCCCATTATTGTGTGTGAAACACTTGCACCAAAAAACATGGAAGTATGAAACACGAGGTTTTTCGCCCTTCCATAGTTCATAAGGTGTTTTGAAGTGAGTCTTAGTCGAGAGAACATCCGCTTCGAGTATGGCATGCAAAGTGTTGATTGCTTCGCCCGTAAAACGGCTTGGTGTGGCATGTTCAATTAACATAGTCTTGGAAAAAGCTTCCTTGAGAGTTCTATTTCTCCGCTCGCTACTCCATTTTGTTGTATGTTCTTACAAACCGACGTTTCATGATGTATACCAAACTCGGTGCAAAAATCAAGAATAAAGGAATTCAGAACTCAGACCTTTATCCGATCTCGATTTTTTACTATCTTCGACACTCTTCTCATTTTGTAGCTTTTGAGAGAAATTTCTCGGTGTCTTTGTCGTTGTCTCGTTCTTCTTGTATAAGAATACAACCCAAGTAAACTTGGAATAATCATCCACGATTACTAGAGTATATTTCAAGGCCCACCGAGGTCGACCGTGTAACGGGTCCGAATAGATCCATATGGAGCGATTGCTTGCAAGATTTCATCGATCTTGGGTCCGTATTCCCTTGAATGAGGCTTTAACTTGTTTTTTCCTTCGACATGCGGCACATGTCTAATCTTTCGAGAATATCTCATTCGAAGTCCTCAACCAAAGACATCCTAGCTATCTTGTTAAGAGTCTTGAAGTTCGGGATGACTAAATCTTTTGTGCGAGCCAATCGCTACTTTTGGAACTCTTAACAATTAAGCATGTATTCCTCGGACAACCTGTTCCAATCATTTGTGTAGATCGTCCCTTTCCTTGAACCGATTAGCAAGGTTTGTTGAGTGACTCGATTCCTAATCGTACACTTGTCGCCGAGAACTCCTTATTGAATCCGTTGTCGCAGTAATTGTAATCTCGATAGTAGATTGTGCTTTAATCCTTCGACATACGAGACTCCAGGTTATTTGTACATCATCATTCTCTAAGGTTAGAATCCTTTGGTAAAACCAAAGTTATCATCACCGAAGAGTACACGTGGGCCTACTTGTTCTTTGTAAGAGCTAAGGAGATGTTTGCTTCAAATATGTGCCTTGATCATCCACTATCGATGTACCAGATAGTTGCTTGTACACCTCCTTTGTTGGTGATCCCCACGCGAACTCAAGAATCAAATCGGGCTTTAGGTACCCCTTTGGAATTGGGTCCGGGGGTTAGTGGTGGATTTAGGGATCCACACAAACAGAGCACTTCTATGGTAATCAGATAGATTAGAATGTCCGATTTCTCTCCCATACAAATCAACATAATCATACGCCTTTTTATATGCTTTTTCGATTAGCATGATTATTAGTGTGAGCCTTGGGTGACTTAGAAGACTTGGGATTTTTCTTTATATTTTGTCTTCTTTTAATCCAAAGCAGGCTCAAAAAAAGAAGAGCCCTAGATCTCTCGGGTTATAAGGGTAGGTACGATCGCTACCATCAAAAGATTCATATCTTCTTGGCATAGATGGTCTTTTTGCGGTTTACCTATAACTTGCTTATTAGGCGGTGACCTTGATTGGGTCTCGATTAGATTTCCTTCTTACAGGTTGTCTCTTCTCGATACCTAATCACGATCGTTGAGGTTTTTTTTTAAGAACCGGGTTCTTCGTTGATTCCTCGACTAATGCTTAATCGGTTGGGGTCCATTTTTGTTCCTTTCTCGATTAGGCACACTTGTCTTACTTGCTCAAGCAGGGTCTTTTTTCCTTATCAAATACATGTTTAGCTTTTTTGTGTATCTTTGTCGGAGACTCGTTTGATTACACCCTTTCAAGTGAATCAAACGGGGCTTTTGAGGATGTAGAAGGGTTCTCATACCCAATTCCCCTTCTTGTTAGTCGGCGTTCAAAAAATAGGTGTTCATATCTTGAACGGTTTTTGATGACTTCGTGAAAACCTCTATTTTCTTGCATAAAACTATCCTCGAGATTTTTAGACTCTCATGTAGTCGAATAGCTCATCAAATTAAGCTTGAAGGATTTTGAAATCATCACCTTGGCATTTGTTGATGATTGCTAATGATCTTTGATCCGCTTCTCCCGATCGTAAGATTTAACTTTCGAATGTTAAGTTCCTCGTTACCTTCACGAGCGGCCAATGATTTCGACCAAGAGCTTTTCTCGACGGCGTTCTCTTTAACAAGCCGATTATTTATGATCCTTAGCTTGTCATTTTCAACCTTCCACTATTGTATAAGTGTTCATCGTGATCGAGAGATCATCAAGCAATTGCTTCGAGTAGAGCCGCAAGTCAATCTCTCAAGGTGTGTCTTTAATAATAGCGGTGTGGAAATTGAAAAAAGGAAGGTTTGGAGGTTACCTCAGATTGGTCTTCCTCCTGGCCATTGCAGATTTCATCGTTATCCGAAGAGAATATCAGATCTTCATGTTCGTGGAAGTCAATAAAGATCGCCATCGCAGGCGAAGTCTTCTGAGATGAGTAGCCAAAATCCTCGGAAGGCGGATAGAATCATCAATTCGGATGTTGTCGGCGACCATGGCTTTTCTATCTCGGCGTTGCTCTCTTTCATTCCGTTTCTCTTCCTTTCTCTCGAGTCGTCAGCAAATCGGTCTTTGTAGTGACACGGTTTCTCGCTGATTGAAGCATGATCCTCGATCTACGGAACTTTCTACGCGGTGAGTCACTCCGCCGTAGGATCCGTCGGTGACTTCCCTTTCGATGGTAATCAACTCCTTCCGTCAGATCTGTTATCTCTTCTCTCATCCGACAGATCATCTCTTTTCTTTTCTTCTTCGCGGATCTCTTCGATCATCGATCCGGTTCTTTTCTAGTGATATGTCATTTGGCCTCCTTTTCTTCGTTGTCTTGATAGTCTCTCAGATAATCTCCGATACTTACCAAGTTGAGTATTTGATCTTTCAAGTTTCCGGCAAGCGAAGCGATCCATTACCTTGACTCATTATGTTTCCAACGGAGTTCGGTGGCCTTTGATCATCGTTGGTTGCTTTAAACGCGAATCGATTTAGACGTTGAGGCTTCAAAGCAGCGCCTCGTCTTCATTTGCTTGTCCTCTTTCGATTAAATCAAACTCGTGGGCTTTAAGGCTTAGGAACAAGCTATTCGGCTTCATCTTTGAAATGTCTTGGCAATCCTTGATTACCGCGGACTTTCATGTCCCATTTCTTGGTGAGAGATCTTAGGATCTTGTAGTTGATATCTTTGTCCGACATCTCTTCCAAGTTCTCGTAGTTTATTTATCGACATGGTGATCCTCCCATCGAGCTCGTTGATGGTCTCATTGGGCAACATCTTTAGCTTTTTCAAACTTCACCGGTTCAGCTTTTGTAGTCGGTTGTCTTTTGATCCGATCATTACCTTCAGACATCTCAAAGAATAGTATCCCACATTTGTTTTGGTTTTGAGATACTTTATTTTCTCCTTGGTGACTTTATCCATCGCCTTCATGATTATATGCCCGGGCGATTGATTCTAGAGTACACAACTTTTCTTTCGCATCCATCGTATCGGGCTTTTTTTCATACAAGACTTCCCGATGCAAAAATCTGGATCTCCTCCAACCGGCCGGGTTGTCGGATATATAATGATGGGTCCTCGTTCAATTACTTCCATCATTCTGCCGCTTATCGATCCCAAATGGTTGCACATATATATAGTCCAATCTGCATACTCATCAATTGAAAACTTAGGCAGATCATGATACATACCAGAGGTATTATCCATGCTGAGTGATTTTGAAAACGAATGAGTTTTGAAAAATGGTTTTTCAAGATCTGTTCAAATGACCACAAAGATTCTTCCTCAAGAATCGATGATACTCAAAGCCAGTGGTCTGTAGAACCACTGCTTTGATACCACTTGTAGGTCCCGAACGGGTTTTGTGAAGGTAAAAGTCTAGAGGGGAGGGGTGAATAGACTTCTAAAACTTTTCGTGCGGATCAGGTGTGAATTACAGATTGCCTGATCAGAGTGCTAGTGAGTCAGTAGGAACTGATGTTCAATCTTACTGAGTGCCTGAGGGCAGATCAGTTTGATATCTGTCAGTCTAACTGAGAGTGCGGAAGCTTGTTTTAACCGGTGTGAAAAACCAGTTTTATCAATTCAGATTCTTAAGTCAGTTTTCAACCAGCTGACTAAGGTGTCAACCTGATCAGATCAGTTGCTTGGTGCAAACTGAGCTTAACTTAGAATATGTATGCAGTTTTAAACTCAGTTGTGTGAATAGTGTAAAGCAATAAGAAAGCACGTAAATGCACACAAGACTTTTTATAGTGGTTCAGACGAAACCCGTCTTACGTCCACTCTTCCCTTAACACAGGGGAACCTTAACCGAACTTAACCTGCGGGACTTATATCCCTCACTGGATGGCCGAGATGTTTATTGAGTTCACACTCTACAGATGTTTCTCGAGTTCACACTCAACCGAACTAGAAATCAGAAAACTAGAATCCCTAGTCTGAAATCTTCCGGGAACAAACTTAACCTAACTTGCGTTTGGGTAAAGAATGTTTGAGGGTTCCAACCGAAATCTATCCTGGTGTTTTAGGTAGCCAAAATGCTAGTGGATAGGATTTCTTGCTAAGAACAATGGGATGAACACTCTAAGAATAATCTTCAAATATGGTGTTCTTCGAAATGAAATTTCAAGGCTTTTTGCTTCTTGAAAATCTTCGTTAATGATGTTGTTCCGCTTTTGCTCAATTGTTCGTGCGTGATAGTTGTTGGTCTCTTGTCCTTCCTTTCGAAAGCAATCCTATTTTATAGACCTCGAAATCAAAGAGCCGTTGGAGAGCAATTTGAATTTCGGGCTATATTAGGTAGGTTGTAGGATATGATTGTGACGTGCTTCAATTATCGGCGTGGCCGTAGGCATGATTAGCGCCGTTTTTATCCGCAACGTCGTATCCCACATTGTCAGCTCTTTTTCGCGTGTGTACGCTTTCTCCTTGGCTTCGCGAGGTGGCACTTCAGTAATTTGTCCGTTAGACGATTGATATTCCTTTTGTAGAAGATTCGTCTTATCTGGTGTATAATTTTGATTGACACCAGGTGTGAGCTGACTTGATCAGGTAACTGATCAGTCTACCTTGTTTGAGTCTTCTGATGCATATTGTCTTAGCTCAATACGCAGACTTGACTGAATGTAGGTCTTCGTGTCTTTTAATCTTCGGTGTCTTCGAGCCTCAACAGTATTGGGTCATATACCGAAGTCTTCGTGATTGTTACTGAGTCTTCAGGTTTATCTGAGTCTTCAGGTTCATCTGAGTCTTCAGTGTCTATCTCGAAGTCTTGAGTTAATCGAATCTTCAGTTCATCTGAGTCTTCACCTGATCTTCTGACTTCTTGTCTTCGATTTGTTCTATCTTCCGATCATCCGACCTTATCTGGGTCCTCTGATACTTCGACCTGACCTATACATATTGAGTTCCCCCTCAATATGTGACCTATCTTTTACATCAGCTATCTATACATTTCAGCTGGTCATCTTAATCTGATTCTAAGTCATCAATCATCGACAACGCGTAAGGAACACGCGGCTAATGGTTGGATGAGTTAACGGTGTGATTAATCACAAACAGATCTATGCCATTATTATGGAATGTCAAATCGCTACCGATTTGGGAATCGAGGCGACTTTTGGACTCCCCAGTAAAAAGTTTTGGCGGGAGTTGACTTCAAAGAAATACGGCTGATTAGAAGAAGGTCAAGGATGAAGTGTATCGATAAGTGCATCGAAAAAGAGTATCGATAAGTGGATCGATAAGTGGCGGTGCTTCAAGCAAGAATCGACCGATGAGTGAGATATTGTTGGGAAATGCTTAAGGCTACCATCAGTAAAGTCAACAAGTACCAGATCAGATCACAAGTGGTAACTGGTTGATTACAATATCAATCAGTCAGATACGTTCTCTTATTTATCCCTTTTCAATACCTTACATGCGTTATTTAAATAAATTGTTTTTACTCCGTTCATGACGATGCTCGCAAAACTTTTTTAATGCGGACTTGGAAATGTGTGTTTTTAATGCGTTTTATTGGGAATTTTCGAGTCCTAAATACGAGAAGACTACTTTTCTCAACCATGCGATCAAAATACTTTTTTTTGGCCGACTAATCTCAAACCACCGATTTCAAAAACACGGATATTTGAGTACTTTGGAAAGTTGTGCAAAAGGTTTTCCTCAGATTCTATAAAATCCAAATCTTTTCGTAAAACCTCTTTCCACTACTTCGTCTTCTCAAAGTTCTTAAAAGATCAAAATTTTTCAAAATCTTCGTGAGAATTATTTTTCGAGATCAATTGATTCTACTCTTCCGATTTCTAAATCTTTCGAATCAATTTTCGTAATTTCTTGTTTAATTAATTGCATGATCTCAATTTCTCTCCGGGTACCTAGGTTTACAAATCGTGATGATATATTTCGTAATTTTTATTAGATCTAAACATTTTATTTGCTAAATTGATGCTAAAATTACTAGTTTGATGAATTTATTGAAATATCTTACTCAAACTAAACATCAATTTGCATATCGTACATAAATGGCATATCTTATTCCACGACCAGGCCAAGGGAAAAAGTTTTGCAATTTTTCATCGATGAAGAAAGACATCATTGATGAAAAGTACGTAGTCTTCACCATCACCTCAGACCCTGAATAGTTGGAAATTCTGGAGTGCTTGCGAGCGTGTGGACTTGAACGCTATTGCTCTACACATCAGAACATCGTCTACGCACATGAAGCTCTGGAGTTTCTATATAATCTACAGAGGGATGAAGACATTGATGCTCCCAACAATTTCCCCTTTTTGATGGAACCAAAACACTTAATCAGAAAAATAGATACCATGAATGGAAATGTAGATAATGTAAACAGTACATACCTCAGAAGACAATGAGATGTTGTCTTAGAATCAGTGAGATGGAATATTTCATTCAGATAGGTGTGTGCATTATAGAATACATGAAAAGCGTACCTATCATCTGATTCCAAGTTGTCTTCCTCAGGTGTACTTGAACATTTGCAGCTCTTTGGAGATGTCAAACATCCTGTACATCCTTTGCATTAGTTTGTCCAGCTCTTCTCTTCTATGGATCCCTCCTTTTTCAGCAAATCCATAGTAGGCATTTTTGAACTTAACAGGATCTAACTTTTTGTCTGGACGCAAAGGTGGAAGGAGTAGTTCAAAGGGTGGAGCTTCTGGTATTAGTGACATGATCTTGCCTTCTTTCATCACTGTCTGGTAGAAGTCTGGATACTTTCTTTCTAACCAGTTCCGGAATTCATCATCATTTTGATCGATCTTGATGAATTGGAATCTTCTCCGAGGATGTAGTCGTCACATAACCATTCTCCTCTCGATCGATCCCATTCAGAAGCAGATCTAGCCGTCTGAGAAGGATGTCTTTAACAGTCTTAGGAAGGGCATTCTTCTCCCAAGTAATCTCCTCTGCTGCAGCTTCGTTCTTCCTCTTCCTTCGGATGTAAGCGATGTTTAGTCCCTTAGCCTCTGCTAACTTCTGCTTCTTGATGGCGACCTCTCTTATTCTCTGTCGTGTTTGCTCTTGAACTTGTTCAGGAGTCATCTGGCTTTTGGTAGAGAATAGGTGGCCTTGTCTCTGATCTTCCGCAGTTGCTTTCACCATCTTGCCTTTGCCTTTCTTTCTCCTCAGAGTCTGCTCAGGTTCATCTTGTTCGTCTTCTTCAGCTAATTTCTTAGCGAGTTCAAGGCTTTTGGCCTGATCATTAGTTTCCATTCTTTTCTGTACGAACGAAGCAAAGTCTTAAATCTTGTCGACTCTGGCAGTAATCTCTGAAAGAGCAGTTTTCTGCTCAGTGATCTCTTTGCTATGTTTCTTCACAGTTTCCTTCACTTCAGCAATGACATTAGTAGATGGAGTGGCTGGCAAGTCAGATACAGTGGTTTTCGGTAGAGATGAAATTGTTACCAACTGTGTCTGTTTTTCTTCCTTCTCTTTATTCTCTTTTCCTTCCCCCTTTTTGGTTTCATCAAAGTGGTTGTACATCTTCTTGGTTCAGAGCGGTTAATTCCGCGGAGATCTCCTCTCCGAGTTCTCGACAACAAGAGGAGTAATCTGAGCGGTGGCGAAAGTCTTGCGAGGAGTGAAGAAGCGTCTGAGAGCAATTTCGATTTCCTGTCTTGCTCGTTCTGTAGAAGCTAAAAAATGTTTCCAACCCATATCCATGTGGTTGTTAGTTTTGTCCAAGGATGCCCAGACATTCTCCAAAAGTACCTGTGTCTGATTGAGCATCTCTGTCTGAACTGTGAGTTTGTCAGACTGGAGTTTGAGCTTCTCAAAGAAGAGGATTTACTAGTTGCATTACTTGACAAGGATGGTATTGTGCATCCTAACCGTGTGACTTCGCTTCTTGTCAACTAGTTTTGCTTGCTCATCTTCAAATCGCTTCATCGATCTCTGGCCGGAGCCGCGAATTTGTCTTCAAATGCAGCCTTGATCCCATCCTGAATCTTCTCAAAGATAATGATCTAGGTATCGAGCTCATCGTAGCGATCCCCGTCGATGTTGACGCCTTGCCAAGTCGGGTCTCATCGGCAAAGACCCATTCTTGGTTCATCGGTAACTCCCTCATGATCTGTAGGAGGTTGAACGGTTTCCTCCTTGTTATCAGCAATCCCAAACCTTTCGTGAATTAACAATCTGATATCATCGTCAGATGCCAATTCAACAGCACTTTCAATCCCAGCAGTGTTCAAGCACTTCAACTCCAAGTCTACAAAGAAATCTGATCCCAGAGTCGTCATGAGAATCAGAAATTCTTCAATGCTCTTTAGTCTGATATCCCTCCAGAACACTATTTCTTCTATCTGTTGCTGGATGCCAGGATGTTGATCCAATTCAGGGCATAGATCCAGCAGATACTCCTTGATCTGTTGCTTCATTATCCTTATGATGGTGCTTTCTGGAGCAGGTGAAGCAAGCACGGTTCTGGTATTGAAGGGATTATGAGAGACGGACACTCGCTTGTTGGATCTCTCAGGTTCTTGAGATTTGATTGGGGATTGGGATGTTTGCAGTTCAGGATCATTTTCAGCGTGTTGAGGGTGTTCAGTTTCCTGAACGGGTTCATTGATTGGTGATGTGGGAGATGTTGGTGATCTGATAGGCGAGGGTGAGGGTGAGAAGGTTTTGTGGGGAGAGGATGGTGGTGACGACTTTTGAGGAGAGGGTGATGGCTATTTGGAAGTGGGCGTTGGCGATCTTTTTCTTTGGAAGATCTTGGTGAGAGGCAGAGAATCAGATGGTGATTCTTCCTCAGATTGCTCCACTTCTGTCCCTCTGACAAATTTCTCTCCTTCTGCTGCGATCATCTGCTCTTCTCTTTCTTCTCTGATAGTTGGCTCAGAGCGGACTGCTATCTCTTCTTCTGATCTTACTAGCATCAGATCCTTCGTTCTGCTGACTTGCTGTGCAGAACTTGGAGCAGTTTTCAGAGGAGATGAGACTCTCTTCTGACGTTTCCGCAGAGCATCTGGTTTCTTGGCCAGATCCTTCCTCTTCATCCTCTTCTCTGGAACGGCCTTTTCCTGCACTTCAGACGATGCAGTTGCCTTATCTTTTCCCTTCTTTCTTCCCTTGGGTTTGGGCACATAAGGAGTTGGATCCTCATCAGATTGTCCAGGTAGGGACTCATCTTTGCCCAATATGGCCTTGTGCTTTGCTTGGTATATCTTTGCTCCATTCTCGATCCATTTATAATTCTGTGGCAGCTTATCTGACAGAATGATAGAGATTTTGTGTATGAATGAGCACTTGGAAGATAAGCACACTTCATTGCTCTGGGTCAGTTCGAACTTCCCGGAGTCTTTTCTCAGTCTTGCTTTGACCATACCCAACCAATCAATATCTGAAGCCTTCTTGATTATTGCAGCCATGACACTTATCTTGTACGAAGTGACTTCATCAAAACTGTAGGTTGAGCACATGATCACCTTCTGAACAATTTCAAGAAGAAGGCGATATTTCCTCTTCAGATAGGAGGCTTTGACGTTCGTCGTGTTCTCCTTATTTGCTTGTCTCAACAGCTCAGCTTCAAGAAATCCCTTTTCTCCTACATCAGTCGTGTAGGTCTCTGGATTGATGCTTCCTCGAGTTAGGCCGAATATCCTCTAGAGATCGTCATTCGACACTCGAACTTCCAGTCCACCAACGGAAGAAATCAAGTCAGCATCAATGTCTTCATCCCTCTGTAGATTATATAGAAACTCCAGAGCTTCATGTGCGTAGACGATGTTCTGATGTGTAGAGCAATAGCGTTCAAGTCCACACGCTCGCAAGCACTCCAGAATTTCCAACTATTCAGGGTCTGAGGTGATGGTGAAGACTACGTACTTTTCATCAATGATGTCTTTCTTCATCGATGAAAAATTGCAAAACTTTTTCCCTTGGCCTGGTCGTGGAATAAGATATGCCATTTATGTACGATATGCAAATTGATGTTTAGTTTGAGTAAGATATTTCAATAAATTCAGTCAAACTAGTAATTTTAGCATCAATTTAGCAAATAAGCGTTTAGATCTAATAAAAATTACAGAAATATATCATCACGATTTGTAAACCTAGGTACCAGAGAGAAATTGAGATCATGCAATTAATTAAACAAGAAATTACCAGAAATTGATTCGAAAGATTTAGAAATCGGAAGAGTAGAATCAATTGATCTCGAAAGTAATTCTCTGAAGATTTTGAAAAATTTTGATCTTTTAAGAACTTTGAGAAGACGAAGTAGTGGAAAGAGGTTTTCTGAAAAGATTTGGATTTTATAGAATACGAGGGAAAACCTTTTTGCACAACTTTCCAAAGTACTCAAGTATCCGTGTTTTGAAATCAGTGGCTGAGATTAGTCGGCCAAAAAGTATTTTGATCGCACGGTTGAGAAAAGTAGTCTTCTCGTATTTCGGACTCGAAAATTCGCAATAAAACGCATTAAAAACACATTTCCAAGTCCGCATTAAAAGTTTTGCAGAGCATGCGTCATGAACAGAGTAAAAACAATTTATTTAAATAACGCATGTAAGGTATTCAGAAAGGGATAAATAAGAGAACGTATCTGACTGATTGATATTGTAATCAACCAGTTACCACTTGTGATCTGATCTGGTACTTGTTGACTTTACTGATGGTAGCCTTAAGCATTTCCCAACAATATCTCACTCATCTGATCAGATTCTTGCTTGAAGCACTTCGCCACTTATCTGATCCACTTATCTGATACTCTTTTCTGATGCACTTATCTGATACACTTCATCCTTCAGCCTTCTTCTAATCAGCCCGTATTTACTGAAGTCAACTCCCGCCAAAACTTTTACTTCGGGGAGTCCAAAAGTCGCCTCGATTCCCAAATCGGTCGCGATTTGACATTCCATAATAATGGCATAGATATGTTGTGATTAATCACACCGTTAACTCATCCAACCATTACGCGTGTTCTTCTGGCGTTGTCGATGCAAATTTCTCTTAAGGTCTTCTGAGAAAATAAATTTGCATCTATACCCCTAATTTCCTTCTATAAATTAGCCTGGGGTGTTTAGGCAAACAACACGACATAAACCATTCATCTTCTTTAGCATATACTTCATGCTTTTCCGATGAGTTCCTTATTTTCGGTGAAACTTCCAGTGGGAACCTTTAACCCTTTTTCCAATGAATTCAGCTTCTCAAATCAACCCTGTGTGTTCCTTCACACTGCTTTCGTCGTCATCTAAGATTTCACATACGATCAATGCTAAGCTTCTTTACCACCATGGAGGCGGATCTGCTAAGGAAAATGAGAAGGCACTTCTCCTAACCGTGATGCATACACCTTGCGCTTTATCGAGATGAATGAATTAACATCATGCAGACTCGATCGAAACAAAACATGAGTTTGATATACAATCTTGTGTATCAAACTCAATATTTGCATGAGACACTCATGGCCATATGGTCTTTGTGACCAAAACCGTGGGTAATCGCGGTCCCATTTAACAAATTTGGAAAGCCCATTGATTTTTAGGTCTAAGGGCTCTAGCTTAAAGATCCTTCAAGGCTCGCTTATCGCCTCCTCAATCCGAAGCTCTAAGAGTGGCTTTCGAGATTCTAGAAGCTTTTTTCATACGGGTCGGAGAGTCCGAGAGCATCAACTCTTAAAATCTCTCTCTCCTTCCCCCCGTTTAGGGTTGTCTTAGGGCTTATGGTTTATGTAGCGACCTCCGGGTCTTCTTGTACTTGTAATACCACTTCAAGATCTTGTGATATCACTTGTAACTTGTAAATATGACCTCCGGGTTCTTATCAATGAAAAATTCTGTTATTTCATTGTTGTGTTGCTTCTTCTAACTTATGCGATCCGTATTTTTTACTCTTGACTTGCTTGTTGATCGCGGCTTTAATCGACTTATAAAGTAATCTTCAAATATGATCAGTTCCCCTTAACTCGATATGTCTTGAACTAATCTGCTCTTGTCCGAACTTGGATCGGCTACTTATCGATTTTTTCGACCGCTCCTTTATCCGAACTTCGGATCGGCTACTTATCGACTTTTCGATCCGCTCCTTATCCGAACTTCGGATCGGCTCCTCGTTCGTAGTCCGATCGGTTGAGATTCCTAACTCAATCGATTCCACTTAACTTGGTTAGTCTTTTAACCAACCGGGTTCGAGATCATCCTTCAACCATATCGTGCATTTTCTCCAAGATCCGAAGCCCTAGCTCGTTGCATAACTCTCGAATCGATCTCATTAAGCGGCTTAGTTAAGATATCGACTTTTACGCTTGTCAAGTATGGATCTTTTCCATCCTCGATATTCTTCTTTTCAATGTGATCTCGATAAAATGGTGTCGACATACACATGCTTGCATCTTGTATGTAGAACGAGATTTCGAGTGATTGCAATAAGATTATTTCATCACGAGAATATAGGTACGTTCTTAGCTACGATGTTGTAATCCCTCGATTGTCGACTTTAGCGGAGCGATTGGGAACAACAACTTCTCGTAGCCATATATTTCGCTTCAAAGTAGTAGATGTCGAACCGATGTCCGCTTCTTCGAAAACAAAGAGATCAGTTTATTTCCCAGAAACTGACATGATCCTGAGGTTGACTTCCTGTCGATTCTGCAACCTCCGTAATCTGAATCAGAATACCCACTAAGCTCTTGATTGTCATCGGATGGGTAAAATAAACCAAGATTTACAGTCTCCTTCAGATACTTGAGAATCCGCTTAGTCGCTTTCTAGGTGGCTTTGCATTGGATTTGCTTGAAAAACCGCACATACACCTCACCGCAAAAGTAATGTCCGGGTCCTTTGGCAAATCGGTATAGTAGTGATCCAATCAGAGCTCTAGATTCTTTTTGATTAACTTTCTGACCATCTTCATCTAGATCCATCTTGAACCCGGTCATCATTGGAATTCTGGCTTCCTTACAATGTTGAACTCCAAACTTTGCCAGTAGATTCCTTGTGTACATCGCCTGGCAGATGAATATCCCTTTTGTACTCTGCTTGACTTGTAAACCCAGAAAGTAATTCATCTGACCCATCATGGACATCTCGAACTTCCCTTGCATCAATTTCCTGAACTTCTCACATAGCTTCTTATTGGGAGATCCAAGATGATGTCGCCCACATAAATCAACCATCGTAATATCTTCTCCATCTTCTATTCTCGAATAAGGTTCGGCCCACTATTCCTTTAGTGAACCCGCATTTGTCTATCAAGAGGCGAGAGAGTGTATCATACCAAGCTCGAGGAGCTTGTTTCATCCGAAAGAGCTTTCCTTAAACGATACACTTGGTTGCCTTTTTTTCAAAGCACGGAGGTTGTTCGACATAAACTTCCTCCGCTAGTACCCCGCTTAAGAATGTACTCTTTACATCCATCCGATACACACTGATGAACCCTCGTGGGCAAAGATATTTAAACAACCGAATGGCTTCTAAGCGAGCGACCGGTGCAAAGGTCTCATCATAATCAATTCTTCCGATTGTGAATACCCTTTAGCAACAAGTCTTTGCCTTATTCCTGGTTATGACATTATTCTCATCTCTCTTGTTCTTGAATACCCACTTCGTGCCAATCAAATCTTGATGAGTTGGTTACGTCCACCGATTTCCAAACTTGATTTCTCTCAAACTATTTCGATTCCTCTTCCATGGCTAGAATCCACTTGCGTCTTGTAGAGCTTCCTCTCATCGTAGTTGGTTCCTTCAAAGACAGATAACAACAAAGACATGGCACTTTCACCAATCTAATGTCGGTTTTGACTCTATCGGATGGGTCTCCGATAATCGGATCAGTTGGATGGTGTAATCCAGTCATACATTACGATGTGCGTCTGTTTGGAGAACATCATCCATATCGATAGTAGTTCATTACTAGTGATTGGGAGTGGTCTTAAATTATGATCCACTTGATAAGAACATGTCTCGGTGATGTTGGACTCATCATGTGTCGATATACATTCGTAGGAACTTCAGAGTTCCCCCGAAACGAGATGGTTCGGTTGATCTCGTCTCTCGGTATATGACTTCTTACAGCGGTTAAATTGCGTACCTTAGGTCGATTGACTGTTGAATCGGCAAGATCAAGTTCGGGATGTACACTTTTACGTGTTGAGTTCTTTCTCCTTGATGCTTAGTGATCCATTTTTCGCGTCGTGTCGATAGCGGTTGATCCGTACGGCTTGTTCTGAGGCAGCTTTCTCTTGTTCAGAAGATGTCTCATCAAAGACCACATGTGGTGTTTCTTCCACAACTAGGGTTCGTTTGTTGTAAACTCTGAAAGCCTTGCTGGATGAGGAATATCCTAAGAATATGCCCTCAACTGACTTGGCCTCAAAAGTCTTCAACTGACTTTTCCCATTATTGTGTGTGAAACACTTGCACCCAAAAACATGGAAGTATGAAACACGAGGTTTTCTGCCCTTCCATAGTTCATAAGGTGTTTTGAAGTGAGTCTTAGTCAGAGAACATCACATTCGAGTATGGCATGCAAAGTGTTGATTGCTTACGCCGTAAACGGCTTGGTGTGGCATGTTAAATTTAACATAGTGCGGCGCAACTTCCTTGAGAGTTCTATTTCTCCGTTCTGCTACTCCATTTTGTTGTGGCGTTCTTACAGCTGACGTTTCATGATGTATACCAAACTCAGTGCAAAAATCAGTAATAAAGGAATTCAGGAACTCTGTACCTTTATCTGATCTGATTTTTACTATGCTGACACCCTTCTCATTTTGTAGCTTCTTGAGCAGCTCGGGTGTCTTTGTCGTTGTCTCGTTCTTCTTGTATAAGAATACAACCCAAGTAAACTTGGAATAATCATCCACGATTACTAGAGTATATTTGCGTCCACTGAGACTGACTGGTGTAACTGGTCCGAATAGATCCATATGGAGCAGTTGCAGTACTCTACTGGATGCCGGTCCAGGTATTCCCTTGAATGAGGCTTTAACTTGTTTTCCCTTCTGACATGCGGCACATGTCTAATCTTTGGAGAATATCTCATTCGGAAGTCCCTCAACCAAAGACATCCTAGCTATCTTGTTAAGAGTCTTGAAGTTCAGATGACTAAATCTTTTGTGCCAGAGCCAACTGCTACTTTTGGAACTCTTAACAATTAAGCATGTATTCCTCGGACAACTGTTCCAATCTGTTGTGTAGATCGTCCCTTTCCTTGAACCAGTTAGCAAGGTTTGTTGAGTGACTCGATTCCTAATCGTACACTTGTCGCTCGAGAACTCAACGCTGAATCCGTTGTCGCAGAATTGTAATACTGATAGTAGATTGTGCTTTAATCCTTCGACATACGAGACTCCAGTTATTTGTACATCATCATTCTCTAAGGTTCCGAATCCTTTGGTAAAACCAAAGTTATCATCACCGAAGAGTACACGTGGGCCTACTTGTTCTTTGTAAGAGCTAAGGAGATGTTTGCTTCCAGTCATGTGCCTTGATCATCCACTATCGATGTACCAGATAGTTGCTTGTACACCTCCTTTGTTGGTCACCCCCCGCGAACTCGCAATCAAATCAGGCTTTAGGTACCCCTTTGGAATTGGGTCCTGGGGGGTTAGTGGTGGATTTAGGGATCCACACAAACAGAGCACTTCTATGGTAATCAGATAGATTAGAATGTCTGATTTCTCTCCCATACAAATCAACATAATCATACGTCTCTTTATATGCTTTCTGATTAGTATGATTATTAGTGTGAGCCTTGGGTGACTTAGAAGACTTGGGATTTTTCTTTATATTTTGTCTTCTTTTAATCCAGTGTGGCTCAGGTGCAGTAGCCCTAGATCTCTGGTTATAAGGGTAGGTACGACTGCTACCATCAAAAGATTCATATCTTCTTGGCATAGATGGTCTTTGCAGTTTACCTATAACTTGCTTATTAGGCAGCTGACCTTGATTGGGTCTCAGATTAGATTTCCTTCTTCTGGGTTGTCTCTTCGATACCTAATCTTTGATCAAAGTTGAGGTTTCTTCGTAAGAACTGGGTTCTTTGTTGATTCCTCGGCTAATGCTTAATCGTTTGGGGTCCATTTTTGTTCCTTTTCGATTAGGCACTTGTCTTACCTTTCGTGAGTCTTTTTCCCTTATCAAATACATGTTTAGCTTTTTGTGTATCTTTTGTCGAGACTCGTTTTATTACACCCTTCTTAAGTGAATCAAAGCGGGGCTTTTTGAGGATGTAGAAGGGTTCTCATACCCAATTCCCTTCTTGTTAGTCGGCGTTCGAAAATAGGTGTTCATATCTTGAGCGGTTTTTGATGACTTCGTGAAAACCTCTATTTTCTTCAAGCCAAACTATCCTCGATGAGATTTTAGACTCTCATGTAGTCGGAATAGCTCATCAAATTAAGCTTGAAGGATTTTGAAATCATCGAACTTTGTTGTTTTGTTGATTGCTAGCTGATCTTTGATCTGCTTCTCCTGATCAGAAGATTTAACTTTCAGAATGTTAAGTTCCTCAGTTACCTTCTGAGCAGTTTCAGCGGATTTCAGTTCAGTAGCTTTACTGACAGCGTTCTCTTTAACAAGCTGATTATTTCTGATCCTTAGCTTGTCATTTTCAGCTTCCACTATTGTATAAGTGTCTACTGCATCAGAGAGATCATCAAGCAATTGCTCAGAGTAGAGCTGCAAGTCAATCTCTCCAGCAGGTGTGCTAATAATAGCAGGTGTGGAAATTGAAAAAGCAGAAGGTTTGGAGGTTACCTCAGATTGGTCTTCCTCCTTGGCCATTAGGCAGATTTCATCGTTATCTGAAGAGAATATCAGATCTTCATGTTCGTGGAAGTCAACAGCACTGCTTATCAGACAGAAGTCTTCTACAGATGAGTAGCCAGAATCCTCGGAAGGCAGATAGGAATCATCAATTCCAGATGTGTCAGCGACCATGGCTTTTCTATCTCTGAGGCGTTGCTCTCTTCTGTTCCGTTTCTCTTCCCTTTCTCTGGGAGTCGGTCAGGCGTCGGTCTTTGTAGTGACTGGGTTTCTGTGATTGAAGCATGATCCTCGATCTCTGGAACTTTCTCTGCGCGGGTGAGTGTTTCCAAATGCGTAGGATCCGTCGGTGACTTCCCTTTTCGATGGTAATCTGAACTCCTTCATCCGAATCTGTTATCTCTTCTCTCTCATCCGGATCATCTCTTTTCTTTTTCTTCTCGTGATCTCTTGATCATCGATCCGGGTTCTTTCTAGTGATATGTCAGTTGGCCTCTTGTTTCTTCTGTTGTCTTGATAGTCTCTGTATAATCTCTGATACTTACCAAGTTGAGTATTTGATCTTTCAAGTTTCCTGGTAAGCAGAGCGATCTGTTCTGCTTGACTCATTATGTTTCAACGTGTTGATGGCCTTTGATCTACTGTTGGTTGCTTTAAACGCAACTGATTTAGACGTTGAGGCTTCAGCAGGCGTCTCGTCTTCATCTGCTTGTCCTCTTTCGATTAAATCGAACTCGTGGGCTTTAAGGCTTAGGAACAAGCTATTCGGCTTCATCTTTGAAATGTTCTGGCAATCCTTGATTACCGTGACTTTCATGTCCCATTTCTTGGTGAGAGATCTTAGGATCTTGTAGTTGATATCTTTGTCTGACATCTCTCTTCCAAGTTCTCGTAGTTTATTTACTGACATGGTGATCCTCCCATCGAGCTCGTTGATGGTCTCGTTGGGCAACATCTTTAGCTTTTCAAACTTCACCAGTTCAGCTTGTAGTCGGTTGTCTTTGATCTGATCATTACCTTCGCACATCTCAGCAATAGTATCCCACATTTGTTTCGCGGTTTTGAGATACTTTATTTTCTCCTTGGTGACTTTATCCATCGTCTTCATGATTATATGTCTGGCGATTGTATCTAGAGTACACAGCTTTCTTTCTTCTGCATCCATCAGGGCTGGGCTTTTTCGTACAAGACTTCCCGATGTAAAATCTGGATCTCCTCCAACTGCTGGGTTGTCGTGATATATAATGATGGGTCCTCGTTCAATTACTTCCATCATTCTGCCGCTTATCGATCCCAAATGGTTGCACATATATATAGTCCAATCTGCATACTCATCAATTGAAAACTTAGGCAGATCATGATACATACCAGAGGTATTATCCATGCTGAGTGATTTTGAAAACGAATGAGTTTTGAAAAATGGTTTTTCAAGATCTGTTCAAATGACCACAAAGATTCTTCCTCAAGAATCGATGATACTCAAAGCCAGTGGTCTGTAGAACCACTGCTTTGATACCACTTGTAGGTCGAGCGGGTTTTGTGAGGTAAAAGTCTAGGGGAGGGTGAATAGACTTCTAAAACTTCGTGCGGATCGGTGTGAATTACTGATTACCGATCGAGTGCTAGTGAGTCAAGAGGAATCGATGTTCAATCTTCTTGAGTGCCCGAGGCGGATCGGTTTGATATCTGTCGATCTAACCGAGAGTGCGGAAGCTTGTTTTAACCGGTGTGAAAAACCAGTTTTATCAATTCAGATTCTTAAGTCAGTTTTCAACCAGCTGACTAAGGTGTCAACCTGATCAGATCAGTTGCTTGGTGCAAACTGAGCTTAACTTAGAATATGTATGCAGTTTTAAACTCAGTTGTGTGAATAGTGTAAAGCAATAAGAAAGCACATAAATGCACACAAGACTTTTTATAGTGGTTCGATTTAAACCCGTCTTTACGCCCACTCTTCCCTTAACACAGGGGAACCTTAACTCGAACTTAAACTCGGGACTTATATCCCTCTTTGGATGGCGAGATGTTTATTGAGTTCACACTCTACAGATGTTTCTCGAGTTCACACTCAACCGAACTAGAAATCAGAAAACTAGAATCCCTAGTCCGAAATCTTAGGGAACAAACTTAACCTAACTTGCGTTTGGGTAAAGAATGTTTGAGGGTTCCAACCGAAATCTATCCGGTGTTTTAGGTAGCCAAAATGCTAGTGGATAGGATTTCTTGCTAAGAACAATGGGATGAACACTCTAAGAATAATCTTCAAATATGGTGTTCTTCGAGCGGAAATTCGAAGGCTTTTTTTTCTTGAAAATCTGCGTTAATGATGTTGTTCCGCTTTGCTCAATTGTTCATGTGATAGTTGTTGGTCTCTTGTCCTTCCTTTCGAAAGCAATCCCATTTTATAGACCTCGAAATCAAAGAGCCGTTGGAGAGCAATTTGAATTTCGGGCTATATTAGGTAGGTTGTAGGATATGATTGTGATGTGCTTCGATTATCGGCGTGGCCGTAGGCATGATTAGCGCCATTTTTATCCGCAACGCGTCGTATCCCATTATTGGCTCTTTTTACGCGATTGATGTCGCTTTCTCCTTGTATCTTTTGATTGAATGTAGGTCTTGGTCTTTTGATCTTCACATTGTGTCTACGAGCCTCGGTGTATTGATCATCTTGAGTCTTGAGGATTATTCTTTGAGTCTTGAGTTTATCTGAGTCTTGAGTTCATCCGAGTCTTACGTGTCTATCTCGAGTCTTGAGTTAATCTGAATCTTGAGTTCATCCGAGTCTTCACGATCTTGACTTCTTGTCTTCGATTTGTTCTCGATCTTACGATCATCGACCTTATCCGGGTCCTCGATACCGACTAACCTATACATATTGAGTTCCCCCTCAATATGTGACCTATCTTTACATCGCCTATCTATACATTTAAATTTGGTCATCTTAATCGATTCTAAGTCATCGGTATTAACAGTCTCCGATTTGGTCCTATTACAACCTGTTTTGGAACTTCCATCAAAAAATAAAATACAGATTTCCCAACAATTTCCCCCTTTTTGATGGAACCAAAACACTTAATCAGAAAAATAGATACCATGAATGGAAATGTAGATAATGTAAGCAAGACATACCTCGAAGACAATGAGATGTTGTCTTAGAATCGATGAGATGGAATATTTCATTTAGATAGGTGTGTGCATTATAGAATACATGAAAAGCGTACCTATCATCGATTCCAAGTTGTCTTCCTTGGTGTACTTGAACATTTGCGGCTCTTTGGAGATGCCAAACATCGCATACATCCTTTGCATTAGTTTGTCCAGCTCTTCTCTTCTATGGATCCCTCCTTTTTCAGCAAATCCATAGTAGGCATTTTTGAACTTAACAGGATCTAACTTTTTTCGGGACGCAAAGGTGGAAGGAGTAGTTCAAAAGGGTGGAGCTTCGGTATTAGTGACATGATCTTGCCTTCTTTCATCACCTTTGCGGTAGAAGTGCGGATACTTTCTTTCTAACCGGTTAAAATTCATCATCATTTTCGATCGATCTTGATGAATTGGAATCTTCTCCGGGATGTAGCGTCACATAACCATTCTCCTCTCGATCGATCCCATTGCAGAAGCAGATCTTGCCGTGCGTGAAGGATGTCTTTAACGAGTCTTGGGAAGGGCATTCTTCTCCCAAGTAATCTCCTCTGCTGCGACCGTTCTTCCTCTTCCTTTGGATGTAAGCGATGTTTAGTCCCTTAGCCTCTGCTAATACGCTTCTTGATGGCGACCTCTCTTATTCTGTCGTGTTTGCTCTTGAACTTGTTTCAGAGTCATCGCTTTTGGTAGAGAATAGGTGGCCTTGTCTCCCGATCTTCATGATTGCTTTCACCATCTTGCCTTTGCCTTTTCTTTCTCCCTCGAGTCTTCTCGGGTTCATCTGTTTTGTCTTCTTGACTAATTTCTTAGCGAGTTCAAGGCTTTTGGCACGATCATTAGATTTCCATTCTTTTTTACGAGCGAGCGAAGCAAAGTCTTAAATCTTGTCGACTCTGGCAAGTAATCTACGAAAAGAGCGTTTTTACCTTTCGATGATCTCTTTGCTATGTTTCTTCATAGTTTCCTTCATTTCCCCAAAGAATGACATTAGTAGATGGAGTGGTGGCAAGTCGAATCTGATGGTTTTGGTAGAGATGAAATTGTTACCAAGTGTTTATGCATTTTTCTTCCTTCTCTTTATTCTCTTTTCCTTCCCCCTTTTTGGTTTCATCAAAGTGGTTGGACATCTTCTTGGTTCGAGGCGAGTTAATTGCCGTGAGATCTCCTCTGCGAGTTCTCGACAACAAGAGGAGTAATGTCGAGCGGTGGCGAGAAAGGTGCGAGGGTGAAGAAAAGCGTCGAGAGCAATTTCGATTTCTGTCTTGCTCGATTTCGTAGAGAAGCTAAAAAATGTTTCCAACCCATATCCATGTGGTTGTTAGTTTTGTCAAGGATGCCCGGACATTCTCCAAAAGTACGTGGTTCGATTGAGCATCTCTGTGTCGAATGCTGAGTTTGTCGATGGAGTTTGAGCTTCTCAGCAAGAGGATTTACTAGTTGCATTACTTCAGCAAGGATGGTATTGTGCATCCCAACTGTGTGACTTCGTTCCTTGTCAACTAGTTTTGCTTGCTCATCTTCAAATCGCTTCATCAGATCTGCTTTGTGGAATTTGCGAATTTGTCTTCAAATCTGCCTTGATCCCATCCTGAATCTTCTCAGTATAATGATCTAGGGTATCAGAGCTCATCGTAGCAGTCTGATCAGATGTTGACGCCTTGCCAAGTCGGGTCTCATCTGCAGCACCCATTCTTGGTTCATCGGTAACTCCCTCATGATCTGTAGGAGGTTGAACGGTTTCCTCCTTGTTATCAGCAATCCCGAACCTTTCGTGAATTAACAATCTGATATCATCGTCAGATGCCAATTCAACAGTACTTTCAATCCCAGCAGTGTTCAAGCACTTCAACTCCAAGTCTACAAAGAAATCTGATCCCAGAGTCGTCATGAGAATCAGAAATTCTTCAATGCTCTTTAGTCTGATATCCCTCCAGAACACTATTTCTTCTATCTGTTCTTTGGATGCGGGATGTTGATCGATTCAGGGGCATAGATCCGGCAGATACTCCTTGATCTGTTGCTTCATTATCCTTATGATGGTGCTTTACGGGCGGTGTGAAACAAGCAACGCAGTTACGGTATTGAAGGGATTATGAGAGGCGGACACTCTCGCTTGTTGGATCTCTCGGGTTCTTGAGATTTGATTGGGGATTGGGATGTTTTGCGATTCGAGGTTCGTTTTTCGGCGTGTTGAGGGTGTTGGTTTCTGAGCGGGTTCATTGATTGGTGATGTGGGAGATGTTGGTGATCTGATAGGCGAGGGTGAGGGTGAGAAGGTTTTGTGGGAAGAGGATGGTGGTGACGACTTTTGAGGAGAGGGTGATGGCTATTTGGAAGTGGGCATTGGCGATCTTTTTCTTTGGAAGATCTTGGTGAGAGGCAGAGAATCAGATGGTGATTCTACCTCAGATTGCTCCACTTCTGTCCCTCTGACAAATTTCTCTCCTTCTGCTGCGATCATCCGCTTCTTCTCTTTCTTCTCTCGATAGTTGGCTCGGGCGGATTTGCTATCTCTTCTCGATCTTACTAGCATCCAGATCGCCGTTCTCGACTTCTTTGCGGGCGAGAACTTGGAGCGCTTTTCAGAGGAGATGAGACTCTTCCGACGTTTCCGCAGAGCATCTGGTTTCTTGGCGGATCCTTCCTCTTCATCCTCTTCTCTGGAGCGGCCTTTTCTGCGACTTCCGAGACGATCACGATTGCCTTATCTTTTCCCTTCTTTCTTCCCTTGGGTTTGGGCACATAAGGAGTTGGATCCTCATCAGATTGTCCAGGTAGGGACTCATCTTTGCCCAATATGGCCTTGTGCTTTGCTTGGTATATCTTTGCTCCATTCTCGATCCATTTATAATTCTGTGGTAGCTTATCTGACAGAATGATAGAGATTTTGTGTATGAATGAGCACTTGGAAGATAAGCACACTTCATTGCTCCGGGTGGATTTCGAACTTCCGAGTCTTTTCTCGATCTTGCTTTGACCATACCCAACAATCAATATCTGAAGCCTTCTTGATTATTGGTCATCCATGACACTTATCTTGTACGAAGTGACTTCATCAAAACGGTAGGTTGAGCACATGATCACCTTCTGAACAATTTCAAGAAGAAGGCGATATTTCCTCTTCAGATAGGAGGCTTTGACGTTCGTCGTGTTCTCCTTATTTGCTTGTCTCAACAGCTCAGCTTCAAGAAATCCCTTTTCTCCTACATCAGTCGTGTAGGTCTCTGGATTGATGCTTCCTCGAGTTAGGCCGAATATCCTCTAGAGATCGTCATTCGACCCTCGAACTTCCAGTCCACCAACGGAAGAAATCAAGTCAGCATCAATGTCTTCATCCCTCTGTAGATTATATAGAAACTCCAGAGCTTCATGTGCGTAGACGATGTTCTGATGTGTAGAGCAATAGCGTTCAAGTCCACACGCTTTCGCAAGCACTCCAGAATTTCCAACTATTCAGGGTCTGAGGTGATGGTGAAGACTACGTACTTTTCATCAATGATGTCTTTCTTCATCGATGAAAAATTGCAGAACTTTTTCCCTTGGCCCGGTCGTGGAATAAGATATGCCATTTCTATACGATATGCAAATTGATGTTTAGTTTGAGTAAGATATTTCAATAAATTCAGTCAAACTAGTAATTTTAGCATCAATTTAGCAAATAAGCGTTTAGATCTAATAAAAATTACAGAAATATATCATCACGATTTGTAAACCTAGGTACCAGAGAGAAATTGAGATCATGCAATTAATTAAACAAGAAATTACCAGAAATTGATTCGAAAGATTTAGAAATCGGAAGAGTAGAATCAATTGATCTCGAAAGTAATTCTCTGAAGATTTTGAAAAAATTTGATCTTTTAAGAACTTTGAGAAGACGAAGTAGTGGAAAGAGGTTTTTCTGAAAAGATTTGGATTTTATAGAAAACGAGGGAAAACCTTTTTGCACAACTTTCCAAAGTACTCAAGTATCCGTGTTTTGAAATCGATTATTCGAGATTAATCGACCAAAAAGTATTTTGATCATACGGTTGAGAAAAGTAGTCTTTCGTATTTGGGACTTCGAAAATTCACAATAAAAACGCATTAAAAACACATTTCCAAGTCCGCATTAAAAGTTTTTGCAAGAGCATCGTCATGAGCAGAGTAAAAACAATTTATTTAAATAACGATGTAAGGTATTGAGAAGGGATAAATAAAGAACGTGTCGATCGATTGATATTGTAATCAACCAGTTACCACTTGTGATCTGATCTGGTACTTGTTGACTTTACCGATGGTAGCCTTAAGCATTTCCCAACAATATCTCACTCATCTGATCAGATTCTTGCTTGAAGCACTTCGCCACTTATATCGATCCACTTATCTGATACTCTTTTCTGATGCACTTATCTGATACACTTCATCCTTCAGCCTTCTTCTAATCAGCCCGTATTTACTGAAGTCAACTCCCGCCAAAACTTTTACTTCGGGGAGTCCAAAAGTCGCCTCGATTCCCAAATCGGCGCGATTTGACATTCCATAATAATGGCATAGATACGCTGTGATTAATCACACCGTTAACTCATCCAACCATTAGCGCGTGTTCCTTCTGGCGTTGTCGATGCAAATTTCTCTTAAGGTCTTACGAGAAAATAAATTTGCATCTATACCCCCTAATTTCCTTCTATAAATTAGCTTTTGGGGTGTTTAGGCAAACAACACGACATAAACCATTCATCTTCTTTAGCATATACTTCATGCTTTTCCGATGAGTTCCTTATTTCCGGTGAAACTTCCAGTGGGAACCTTTAACCCTTTTTCCAATGAATTCAGCTTCTCAAATCAACCCTGTGTGTTCCTTCACACTGCTTTCGTCGTCATCTAAGATTTCACATACGATCAATGCTAAGCTTCTTTACCACCATGGAGGCGGATCTGCTAAGGAAAATGAGAAGGCACTTCTCCTAATCAGTATGCACCTTTGTGCCTATCGAGATAGCGGAATTAACATCAATCGGACTCGAACAAAAAACAAAACATGAGTTTGATATACAATCTTGTGTATCAAACTCAATATTTGCATGAGACACTCATGGCCATATGGTCTTTGTGACCAAACACGCGGGTAATTTGTGCCCCATTTAACAATTTGGAAAGCCCATTGATTTTAGGTCTAAGGGCTCCTAGCTTAAAGATCCTTCAAGGCTCGCTATCGCTCCTCACACCGAAGCTCTAAGAGTGGCTTTCAGGATTCTAGAAGCTTTTCTGCGCCCCCTGGGTCGGAGAGTCTGAGAGCATCAGCTCTTAAAATCTCTCTCTCTCCTTCCCTGTTTAGGGTTGTCTTAGGGCTTATGGTTTATGTAGCGACCTCCGGGTCTTCTTGTACTTGTAATACCACTTCAAGATCTTGTGATATCACTTGTAACTTGTAAATATGACCTCCGGGTTCTTATCAATGAAAAATTCTGTTATTTCATTGTTGTGTTGCTTCTTCTAACTTATGCGATCTGTAGCTTTACTCTTGACTTGCTTGTTGACTGCAGCTTTAATCGACTTATAAAGTAATCTTCAAATATGATCAGTTCCCCCTTAATCTGATATGTCTTGAACTGATCTGCTCCTTGTCTGAACTTCGGATAATTTACTTATCGACTTTTCGACCGCTCCTTATCCGAACTTCGGATCGGCTCCTCGTCTGGTAGATACGATCGGTTGAGATTCCTAACTCAATGATTCCACTTAACTTGGTTAGTCTTTTAACCTTGGCGGTTACGGAGATCGATCCTTCAACCATATCTGGTGCATTTTCTCCAAGATCCGAAGCCTCTAAGGCTCGTTGCATAACTCTCTGAATCGATCTCATTTAGCGGTTTAGTTAAGATATCGACTTTACGCTTGTCGGTATGGATCTTTTCCATCGATATTCTTCTTTTCAACGTGATCTCGATAAAATGGTGTTCGACATACACATGCTTGCATCTTGTATGTAGAACGAGGATTCGAAAGTGATTGCAATAGCATTATTTACGCTCGAGAATATATAGGTACGTTCTTAGCTACGATGTTGTAATCCCTCGATTCTTTGACTTAGCTTAGCGAGCGATTTGGGAACAACGACTTTCTGTAGCCATATATTACGCTTGATAGTAGATGTACTTAGCCCGATGTACGCTTCTTCGAAAACAAAGAGATCGGTTTATTTCCCGAACCCGACATGATCCACGAGGTTGACTTCCCATCGATTTACGCAACCTCCGTAATGTCTGAATCGAGAATACCCACTAAGCTCTTGATTGTCATCGATGGGTAAAATAAACCAAGATTCTGATCTCCTTTAGATACTTGAGAATGGGCTTAGTTCGCTTCTAGGTGGTTTTGCATTGGATTTGCTTGAAATCGCACATACACCTCTTGCAAAAGTAATGTCCGGTCTGTTTGGCGATCGGTATAGTAGTGATCCAATCGAGCTCTAGATTCTTTTTGATTAACTTTTCGACCATCTTCATCTAGATCCATCTTGAACGGTCATCATTGGAATTCGCTTCCTTACAATGTTGAACTCCAAACTTTGCCAAGAGATTCCTTGTGTACATCGTCTGGCAGATGAATATCCCTTTTGTACTCTGCTTGACTTGAAAACCCAGAAAGTAATTCATCGACCCATCATGGACATCTCGAACTTCCCTTGCATCAATTTCTTTGAACTTCTCACATAGCTTCTTGTTGGGAGATCCAGAAGATGATGTCATCCCACATAAATCGAACCATCGAATATCTTCTCCATCTTCTATTCGAATAAGGTTACATCCACTATTCCTTTAGTGAACCATTTATCTATCAGAAGGCGAGAGAGTGTATCATACCAAGCTCGAGGAGCTTGTTTGATCCGTCAAAGAGCTTTCCTTAAACGATACACTTGGTTGCCTTTTTTCAAAGCACGGAGGTTGTTCGACATAAACTTCCTCTGCTAGTACCCCATTTAAGAATGTACTCTTTACATCCATCCGACCTGATGAACCCTCTCAGGGTAAGATATATGCGTAAAAAGCTTGACGAATGGCTTCTAAGGCGAGCGACCGGTGAAAAGGTCTCATCATAATCAATTCTTCCGATTGTGAATACCCTTTAGCAACAAGTCTTGCCTTATTCACGGTTATGACATTATTCTCATCTCTCTTGTTCTTGAATACCCACTTCGTGCCAATCAAGTCTTGATGAGTTGGTTACGTCCACCGGTTTCAAACTTGATTTCTCTCAAACCTATTTCGATTCCTCTTCCATGGCTAGAATCCGACTTGCGTCTTGTAGAGCTTCCTCTCAGTAGTTGGTTCCTTCAAAGGCGGATAACAACAAAGACATGGCACTTTCACCTGTCGATGTCTGGTTTTGACTCTATCGGATGGGTCTCCGATAATCGATCGGTTGGATGACGGGTAATCCAGTCCTTACGTTCGATGTGCGCCTATTTGGAGAACATCATCCATATCGATAGTAGTTCATTACTAGTGATTGGGAGTGGTGCGAAATTATGATCCACTTGATAAGAACATGTCTCGGTGATGTTGGACTCATCATGTCTGGCGATGTCCGTTCATAGGAACTTCAGAGTTCCCCCGAACCGGATGGTTCGATTGATCTCTTATCTCGGTATGCTTCTTCTGCGATAGTTGTATGCGTACCTTTTGGGGTGCGATTGACTGTTGAATCAGCAAGATCAAGTTACGGATGTACACTTTTACGTGTTAAAGGTTCTTTCTCCTTGATGCTTAGGCCGATCCATTTTCTGCGTGTCGGATAAGCGGTTGATCCGGGTATGCGGCTTGTTACGAGGGGCTTTCTCTTGTTTGGAAGATGTCTCATCAAAGACCACATGTGGTGTTTCTTCCACAACTAGGGTTCGTTTGTTGTAAACTCTGAAAGCCTTGCTGGATGAGGAATATCCTAAGAATATGCCCTCAACTGACTTGGCCTCAAAAGTCTTCAACTGACTTTTCCCATTATTGTGTGTGAAACACTTGCACCCAAAAACATGGAAGTATGAAACACGAGGTTTTCTGCCCTTCCATAGTTCATAAGGTGTTTTGGAGTGTATCTTAGTCAGAGAACATCTGTTCTGAGTATGGCATGCAGTGTTGATTGCTTCTGCCCAGAAACGGCTTGGTGTGGCATGTTCAGCTAACATAGTGCGAGCAGCTTCCTTGAGAGTTCTATTTCTCCGTTCTGCTACTCCATTTTGTTGTGGCGTTCTTACAGCTGACGTTTCATGATGTATACCAAACTCAGTGCAAAAATCAGTAATAAAGGAATTCAGGAACTCTGTACCTTTATCTGATCTGATTTTTTACTATCTTTGACGACCACCCTTCTCATTTTGTAGCTTCTTGAGCAGCTCGGGTGTCTTTGTCGTTGTCTCGTTCTTCTTGTATAAGAATACAACCCAAGTAAACTTGGAATAATCATCCACGATTACTAGAGTATATTTGCATCCACTGAGACTGACTGGTGTAACTGGTCCGAATAGATCCATATGGGGCGATTCGATTTCATCTTGGATCTTAGGTCCGTATTCCTTGAATGAGGCTTTAACTTGTTTTCCTTCCCGACACGCGGCACATGTCTAATCTTTGGAGAATATCTCATTCGAAGTCCCTCAACCAAAGACATCCTAGCTATCTTGTTAAGAGTCTTGAAGTTGGATGACTAAATCTTTTGTGCGAGCCAATCGCTACTTTTGGAACTCTTAACAATTAAGCATGTATTCCTCGGACAACCTGTTCCCAATCATTTGTGTAGATCGTCCCTTTCCTTGAACGATTAGCAAGGTTTGTTGAGTGACTCGATTCCTAATCGTCGTACACTTGTCGCCGAGAACTCAACGCTGAATCCGTTGTCGCGAAATTGTGATACTAATAGTAGATTGTGCTTTAATCGCCCGACATCACGAGACTCGGTTATTTGTACATCATCATTCTCTAAGGTTTGAATCCTTTGGTAAAACCAAAGTTATCATCACCGAAGAGTACACGTGGGCCTACTTGTTCTTTGTAAGAGCTAAGGAGATGTTTGCTTCGATCATGTGCCTTGATCATCCACTATCGATGTACCGGATAGTTGCTTGTACACCTCCTTTGTTGAGTGGGTCCCCCACGCGAACCTGCAATCAAATCGGGCTTTAGGTACCCCTTTGGAATTGGGTCTGGGGGTTAGTGGTGGATTTAGGGGAGCACTTCTATGGTAATGGATAGATTAGAATGTCGATTTCTCTCCCATACAAATCAACATAATCATCACGTCTCTTTATATGCTTTTCGATTAGTATGATTATTAGTGTGTGAGCCTTGGGTGACTTAGAAGACTTGGGATTTTTTCTTTATATTTTGTCTTCTTTTTAATCCGATTGTGGCTCAAAAAAAGAGTCCCTAGATCTCTGGTTATAAGGGTAGGTACGACTGCTACCATCAAAAGATTCATATCTTCTTGGCATAGATGGTCTTTGCAGTTTACCTATAACTTGCTTATTAGGCAGCTGACCTTGATTGGGTCTCAGATTAGATTTCCTTCTTACAGGTTGTCTCTTCTGATACCTAATCTGCTGATCAGGTTGAGGTTTCTTCAGAAGAACTGGGTTCTTCTGTTGATTCCTCGGCTAATGCTTAATCAGTTGGGGTCCATTTTTGTTCCCTTTCTGATTAGGCACTTGTCTTACTTGCTCAGCAGGTCTTTTTCCCTTATCAAATACATGTTTAGCTTTTTGTGTATCTTTGTCAGAGACTCGTTTGATTACACCCTTCTGAAGTGAATCAAACGGGGCTTTTGAGGATGTAGAAGGGTTCTCATACCCAATTCCCTTCTTGTTAGTCGGCGTTCGAAAATAGGTGTTCATATCTTGAACGGTTTTTGATGACTTCGTGAAAACCTCTATTTTCTTGCGCAAACTATCCTCAGTAGATTTTAGACTCTCATGTAGTCAGAATAGCTCATCAAATTAAGCTTGAAGGATTTTGAAATCATCAGTTTGCTGTTTGTTGATTGCTAGCTGATCTTTGATCTGCTTCTCCTGATCAGAAGATTTAACTTTCAGAATGTTAAGTTCCTCGATTACCTTCCGAGCGGTTTAGTGATTTCGATTCAAGAGGCTTTACTGACGGCGTTCTCTTTAACAAAAGTGATTATTTTCGATCCTTAGCTTGTCATTTTCAGCTTCCACTATTGTATAAGTGTCTACTGCATCAGAGAGATCATCAAGCAATTGCTCAGAGTAGAGCTGCAAGTCAATCTCTCAAGCAGGTGTGCTAATAATAGCAGGTGTGGAAATTGAAAAAGCAGAAGGTTTGGAGGTTACCTCAGATTGGTCTTCCTCCTTGGCCATTAGGCAGATTTCATCGTTATCTGAAGAGAATATCAGATCTTCATGTTCGTGGAAGTCAGCAAGATGCTTATTATCGACGAAGTCTTCTCTGAGATGAGTAGCCAAAATCCTCGGAAGGCAGATAGGAATCATCAATTCCAGATGTGTCAGCGACCATGGCTTTTCTATCTCTGAGGCGTTGCTCTCTTCTGTTCCGTTTCTCTTCCCTTTCTCTGGGGAGTCGGTCGAGGCGATCGGTCTTTGTAGTGACTGGTTTCTCGCTTGATTGAAGCATGATCCTCGATCTCACGGAACTTTCTCTGCCGGGTGAGTCACTCAAATGTCTGTAGGATCATGCGGTGACTTCCCTTTCTGATGGTAATCTGAACTCCTTCTGTCAGATCTGTTATCTCTTCTCTCATCTGACAGATCATCTCTTTTCTTTTCTTCTCTGTGATCTCTTCGATCATCAGATCTGGTTCTTTCTAGTGATCTGTCAGTTGGCCTCCTGTTTCTTACATTTGTCTTGATAGTCTCTGTATAATCTCGATGCTTACCAAGTTGAGTATTTGATCTTTTCAAGTTTCTGGTAGCGAGCGTCTGCATTACCTTGACTCATTATGTTTCCAACAGGTTCAGTGGCCTTTGATCTGCTGTTGGTTGCTTTAAACGCAACTGATTTAGACGTTGAGGCTTCAGCAGGCGTCTCGTCTTCATCTGCTTGTCCTCTTTCGATTAAATCAAACTCGTGGGCTTTAAGGCTTAGGAACAAGCTATTCGGCTTCATCTTTGAAATGTCTTGGCAATCCTTGATTACCGTGACTTTCATGTCCCATTTCTTGGTGAGAGATCTTAGGATCTTGTAGTTGATATCTTTGTCTGACATCTCTCTTCCAAGTTCTCGTAGTTTATTTACTGACGTGGTGATCCTCCCATCGAGCTCGTTGATGGTCTCGTTGGGCAACATCTTTAGCTTTTCAAACTTCACCAGTTCAGCTTGTAGTCGGTTGTCTTTGATCTGATCATTACCTTCGCACATCTCAGCAATAGTATCCCACATTTGTTTCGCGGTTTTGAGATACTTTATTTTCTCCTTGGTGACTTTATCCATCGTCTTCATGATTATATGCCTGGCGATTGTATCTAGAGTACACAGCTTTCTTTCTTCTGCATCCATCAGGGCTGGGCTTTTTCGTACAAGACTTCCCGATGCAAAATCTGGATCTCCTCCAACTGCTGGGTTGTCGTGATATATAATGATGGGTCCTCGTTCAATTACTTCCATCATTCTGCCGCTTATCGATCCCAAATGGTTGCACATATATATAGTCCAATCTGCATACTCATCAATTGAAAACTTAGGCAGATCATGATACATACCAGAGGTATTATCCATGCTGAGTGATTTTGAAAACGAATGAGTTTTGAAAAATGGTTTTTCAAGATCTGTTCAAATGACCACAAAGATTCTTCCTCAAGAATCGATGATACTCAAAGCCAGTGGTCTGTAGAACCACTGCTTTGATACCACTTGTAGGTCCCGAACGGGTTTTGTGAGGGTAAAAGTCTAGAGGGGAGGGGTGAATAGACTTCTAAAACTTTTCGTGCGGATCAGGTGTGAATTACAGATTGCCTGATCAGAGTGCTAGTGAGTCAGTAGGAACTGATGTTCAATCTTACTGAGTGCCTGAGGGCAGATCAGTTTGATATCTGTCAGTCTAACTGAGAGTACGGAAGCTTGTTTTAACAGGTGTGAAAAACCAGTTTTATCAATTCAGATTCTTAAGTCAGTTTTCAACCAGCTGACTAAGGTGTCAACCTGATCAGATCAGTTGCTTGGTGCAAACTGAGCTTAACTTAGAATATGTATGCAGTTTTAAACTCAGTTGTGTGAATAGTGTAAAGCAATAAGAAAGCACGTAAATGCACACATGACTTTTTATAGTGGTTCAGACGAAACCCGTCTTACGTCCACTCTTCCCTTAACACAGGGGAACCTTAACCGAACTTAACCAAACTTAACCGAACTTAACCTACGGGACTTATATCCCTCACTGGATGGCCGAGATGTTTATTGAGTTCACACTCTACAGATGTTTATCGAGTTCACACTCAACCGAACTAGAAATCAGAAAATTAGAATCCCTAGTCTGAAATCTTCCGGGAACAAACTTAACCTAACTTGCTTTTGGGTAAAGAATGTTTGAGGGTTCCAACTGGAAATCTATCCTGGTGTTTTAGGTAGCCAAAATGCTAGTGGATAGGATTTCTTGCTAAGAACAATGGGATGAACACTCTAAGAATAATCTTCAAATATGGTGTTCTTCGAGCGGAAATTCTGAAGGCTTTTTACTTCTTGAAAATCTGCGTTAATGATGTTGTTTCGCTTTGCTCAATTGTTCATGTGATAGTTGTTGGTCTCTTCTCCTTCCTTTCGAGCAATCCCATTTTATAGACCTCGAAATCAAAGAGCCGTTGGAGAGCAATTTGAATTTCGGGCTATATTAGGTAGGTTGTAGGATATGATTGTGAAGTGCTCCGATTATCGACGTGGCCGTAGGCATGATTAGCGCCGTTTTTGTCCGCAGCATCGTATCCCGCATTGTCAGCTCTTTTTGAGCACGTGTCGCTTTCTCCTTGGCTTCGCGAGGCGGCACTTCAGTAATTTGTCCGTTAGACGATTGATATTCCTTTTGTAGAAGATTCGTCTTGTCTGGTGTATAATTTTGATTGACACCAGGTGTGAGCTGACTTGATCAGGTAACTGATCAATCTACCTTGTTTGAGTCTTCTGATGCATATTGTCTTAGCTCAATACGCAGACTTGACTGAATGTAGGTCTTCAGGTCTTTTGATCTTCAGGTGTCTCTGAGCCTCAGTGTATTCAGTCATACTGAGTCTTCAGGATTGTTACTGAGTCTTCAGGTTTATCTGAGTCTTCAGGTTCATCTGAGTCTTCAGTGTCTATCTGAGTCTTCAGGTTCATCTGAGTCTTCACCTGATCTTCTGACTTCTTGTCTTCTGATTTGTTCTCAGACTTCTGATCATCTGACCTTATCTGGGTCATCTGATACTTCGACCTGACCTATACATATTGAGTTCCCCCTCAATATGTGACCTATCTTTTACATCAGCTATCTATACATTTCAGATGGTCATCTTAATCTGATTCTAAGTCATCAGTCAGCTAACAGGTCTGACTGGTCCTATTACAACCTGTTTTGGAACTTCCATCAAAACTAAAATACAGATTTCCCAACAAATTAAATGACAATCACTAAGTTCTAATCTAAAACCAAAGGGTAAGTCTGACACATAAGTCCCCACACGTTCAGTCAGCAACTCTTGCTCCGTTTCCACGTGTAAGACAACTTCACCCGCCCTAACTGTCCTATGACATATGAGCCCTTTCACATTAGTGCAAATGTGAGAGCCAAATCCGGTATTCAATACCAAACAGTTAGCGCTATTAGTGGACATATTTATCTTAAAAACAAACATACATGTTTTAGTGTTAGAAGCACCTAGTGCCTTCTTTTCAGCAACCAAAATCTTATAGTCCTTCTTCCGATGCCCTCTTCTACTTACAGTAGAGACACACATCCTTGTTTACCCGCTCCTTCTTTTGAACACCATCTTAGTGATAGTGAACTCAAAAGTCTTGAGCACGTTGTGAAGTTCAGGCATGGTCGCATATGTCTTATTCATATTGTAGTTCACAATGAAGCTAAAATATGAATCTGTGAGCAACTGGAGGATATCATAGATGAAAACGTTGGTCTTTTAGCTCAAAGCCTAAATTACCAAGTTTATCAATTAGGCCTATCATCTTAAGCACATGAGATGAAATTTTCCCTTCCTTAGCTAACCGGCATCTGAACAAATCTCTCATCACTTCATAAATCTCATAATGAGATTCAGAATCAAAGAGATCCTTCAGATTTGGAGCATGTAGAAGAGATCCATTTTCTCACATTGCCTATGTATATTGGGAGTCATGCCGAGCAACATCACACACTGAGCCTGGGAAACATCCTCTTGATGCTTCTTCTGAGCTGCTACGTCAAACGTGGATGTCTCAGAGTACCAGCTTTAAGGGTAACTGGGATATACGTGTCCAACACGTACTCAATCTTTTCTTGCCTTAGCACCAAACATATGTTTCGGTGCCAGTCCAAAAAATTTGACGTAGCCAATTTATTTGTTTCCAAACACATCTCAATAACAGTTGTATATTTCAACTAACCAAGAGAAATAAAATAAAACGGGAATTAAAACACATAATTCCTATGATCAATATTCAGCAATCAAAATAAACATGGCCTTTCAAATTTATTTTGTCTCCATTATTTTCACATATTCAACGATCTCATCGGAAGAATACAAATTTATATCTAATATAAATCATAATGGACTAGGATCCACATTCCTACTATCATAATCCCAGCGAGGGCTGAATATCACAATAGCATAACCGGTAGGTCTCCAAACCAATTGCAAAAACTGCAATTCCTAGTTTATCGAACCCAGTTGATGTCCCTTAACTTTTGTTCCCCGCGAGGGCAAGTGAAACAAAATTAAATTGGTTTACAACCATCAAGCGGCGACATTACATGTCCCTATAAAAGTCCCGTTAGATGTAGATCCGAGCAAAAGATGAGGGCCTTAAATACTCATTGGAATAAAATCTCCGGTTTTCTTTTAATTTTGATGGAAGACATCTTATCAAATCAATGAGAAAACCATATTTTAGTGAGGAACATTTTAAAGGCGGAGTATTAATTGCTTAATCGAGATCCATCATGATGTCTAAGTCATATTTGAGCAATTACGGGCGCCGCCTACCAAAACATGACATATGCGGACTTACAAATATTTGGGCGCCGTCTACCCAAGCATTTAACATGGTCCGACAAATATTGGGTGCTGCCGACCCAAACAGTTATAACGCGGACTGTAAAACGGGTTAACTAATTTAAAATGATTAAACAAGTTAACAGTGGGTTTTAATAAATCCTTTTGAAAACGAGCTTTAAGTTCAATTTAAAGTTTCAGTTTTAAGATTATTAAAATACAATTAATCCAATTAATTGTTTATTGGTCCAACCAATTTTAATTTAGAAATTTAAATTTAATTAAAATTTCAAAGTCATTAAAATATTTGTTTTATTTCGGGGGCTCAGGTGCAATTTTTAAAATTGCACGGGAGGGCCTGTTTCAAATTAAATTTGCAGAATTGCCCTCCTACATCATCACCCATACCGAATCGAATCCAATCCGACAATCCAAACACCCAGATCAACTAAATTTCAGAAATTCTTATCAATTTCATCACGAATTAATCCAATTAATTCACTGTGCAATCGAACCCAATCAAAAACCAAACAAAAAAAATTGTCCAGATTCCTGTTCGAAGCAAACGGGACGAAAACGAAAGAACCATGGCTCACGATGATGGCAATCGAGCCGACCCGAGTCGCCATCGTCACACCCAGCGTGCGGGTGACTCACGGTCACGACCGAATTGGGAAGGCGGTCTTGGCGAACATGCCTTTTGGTCGAACTGGTTCAAAACGATCGATTTGAGAAACGGCAAAGAAGCGCCGCCATCGAAGTCGTTCAATTCGATGCCGCCGCCATGGAGAACACCGAGACAAACACGCCGGCCAAGTCCCGATGGAGTCCAGGCGCACCACCGTGAATAGATACGGCGTCAAGGTAGAGACGAATCGCGATGGGAAGCGGTGCATCGCGATGGAAGACGTCGCATTGCGACGGAACGTGACGAGCCACGCCGCGGGCATGCATCGCGAGGCACAGTGCCTAGCACCGGCCTCCAGTGATGCGGCGTAGCGCCACCGGCCGTGGGCTATGAGTTGCAGCGTCGAAAACCCCAATTGGGGTTAACCCTAATTTGGGTTGAAGATGAATGGGGATAATACCCAGAAAGTCAAACAAATACAAAGGGGTGAGGTAATTCCAAAGAACCGTGCCCCATGGTTTTTTTAAAAAAAAAATCTTATTTAATTTTAATTTATAAAACCAAAAAGCAATTATATAAAAGAGCCTGAAGCTCTGATACCACTGTTGAAATTTAGAGGCACGTAAACACGTAATACATGCGCATCGGAAATAAACAGTTCACCAACATCGAACAATTAATTGCATAATTAAATACGAGTAAACGTAAACAGAATTCTTATAGTAATTCATATACTATTTTCTCTACTATGGTATCCACGTAACCCCCAATTATGGACTTGCGCGGATTTGCCAGCGTTGAATCCCGAGATGATTGCTAGGAAAATTCTAACTCTAGATCTTATGGAGAAAATATGAAGTAACCTTGTTTGTGAATTCCCAAGAGCTTGTATATATAGGGGAGACCAGCTTGAATCTTAAGCTAACCTGATTAGGAAATAAAATCCTTAATCTTGTAAATTAAATCTCATTGATTTAATTCCCATATATAAAATCTCTATGGATTTAATTTCCATGTATATCAAATCTCTACGGATTTGATTCCATATATTAAATCCTACATATTTAATTTTCATGTATATCAAATCTTTACGGATTTGATTCCATATATATTAAATCCTATAATAATATACCATATATTATTATTGGGAATTCCTATTTAATTAAATCTAATTTAATTAAACATTAATAATAATTAATTCTAAATTAATCTATTACTAATTAATTCTCCATAAATTAAATATTAAATCCAATTTAACATTTAATCAACCAACTATAATCCGTAAAAGGGAACTACTTGTTGTGTGACCCATAGGCCCTCATATATCGAGTGATTAGTCAAACTAACGGTCTTAATTGAACCCTAGACAATAAATCAGACATTCTCAATATATGAGGTACTTTGTGAGAAACGTGCAACTACCTGTAACTGAAACATGGACTATTACGATTTCCTCCTTTCATTCACGAATACTCGATTAAGTCTTGAACATGATGAAGTGTCTATTCAAATAACTTAATCATATTATCTCTAATCACTAATTGATCATGTATGTCACACTTAGCCACAAAGTCTAAGTTGACGTGCATCGGCCGATGACTTAGATCCAGTTATGACGAGAAGTTGAGTATTCTCTCTAAATCCACTTCGAGGAATGAATCATATTCTTGGCTCAACTACCACGCACATGCACTTTGTGATGAACTCAATCCAAGCCATATCTAGCCATGGAAGGGTGCAAGTGTCGGTCATGGTCAAAGTTCATCATCCCAAATATGTCGTGCGTATTGACCTCAAGTCAAAGGAGTATTGCATCGCTCCCACTAACCGAGACACCCGTAGATACATATAGTGGAACTGCATCAAACGGTTTCTCGGATGGGTATACCAATACCCTCTAAGGTATTTGTGCATCCATCATGAGATACCTAGTATCTCGTAGTAAGTGAGATCTTACTACACTCTCTAAGAGTATGATGAAGATCGCACACCAATCTCCATTGCATCATCAATATCCTATTCTTGATGATCCTCGATCGGGGCTATTTGAGAATCATGCTTAAGTCATCTGAGTTCTCACAACCTCAATGACAACAATGACTCATTGGAACACTTGTACGAATAAATGCAAACAATCAAACATAATATTCAAACAAGTGTATTGTCATACATTAATATTAAATGAACTATAATATTAAATCAAACTGAATATCATCGAGTATTATGTCCTTATAATAGATTGTCTCTAGGACACTAACACTAACATAACAAACATACTTGTTCCAGTGGCTGAGACACCTTGTGTCTTCTTTTCAGCTGTTAGAACCTTGCAGTCCTTCTTCCAACGCCCCTTCTGCTTGTAATGGAGGCATACATCCTTGTCCACCATCTCCCTATTTTGAATTCCACCTTTGGGCTTAAGGAAGCTTGGCTTGGAGCCTTTCTTTGCCTTGCCCTTTCTCTTGTTCCTTCCTTTCGGAGCAGAAGAAGTAGAGGCACTCACCATGAGCACGGACTTTTCCTTAGCAGTGGAAGACTCAAAGGTCTTTAGCATGTTATGCAGCTCGGGCATAGACGATTCCATCTTATTCATATTGAAGTTTACTACGAAATTCGAATATGAATCGGGAAGTTACTGAAGAATGGCATAAACAGCAACATTGGTGTTGAGCTCAATGCCCAGACGACCAAGTTTCTCGATCAGAAGCATCCTCTCATGCTGCCTTTGCAACTCGGGAGTCATCCCGAGTAGTATAACACACTGAGCCTGGGAAGCATCCTCTTGATGCTTCTTCTGAGCTGCAGCGTCAAACGCCTTAGTCTCTTCAGTACCAGTCTCCGGGGTAGCAGGGATTGGCGTGTCCAACACGTACTCAATCTTTTCTTGCCTGAGCACCAAATGAACGTTTCGGTGCCAGTCGAGAAAGTTTGGCCCAGCCAATTTGTTTGTTTCCAAAACGCTTCTCAATGACAAGTTATTCATTTCAACAATCTTATAGAAATAAAATAAAATGGGAATTAAAACACATAATTCCTATGATCAATATTCAGCAATCAAAAAAAATATGGCCTTTAAATTTATTTTGAATCCATTATTTTCACATACTTAACGACCTCATCGGAAAAGTACGAATTTATATCTAATATAAATCATAATGGACTAGGATCCACATTACTACTATCATAATCCCAGCGAGGGCTGATCATTACAATAGCATAACTGGTAGGTCTCCAAACCAATCGCAAAACTGCAATTCCTAGTTTGTCGAACCTAATTCGACTGATGTCCCTTACCCTTTGTTCCCCGCAAGGGCTAGCGAAACAAAGTTAAGTTGGTTTACAACCATCAAGCGGCGACATTACATGTCCCTATAAAAGTCCCGTTAGATGTAGATCCGAGCAAAAAACGAGGGTCTTTAAGTACTCATTGGAACGAAATCTCCGGTTTACTTTTAACTTTGATGGAAGACATCTTATCAAATTAATGAGAAAACCATATTTTGGCGAGGAACATTTTTAAAGGTGTGGTATTAATTGCTTAATCGAGATCCATCATGCATATCTACTTCATATTTGAGCAATTATTAGGCGCCGCCTACCCAAACATGACTTGCGGACTAACCAATTTTTGGGCGTCATCTACCCAAGCATTTAATATAGTCCGACAAATATTGGATGCCGCCTACCCAAATAGTTATAATGCGGACTACAAAACGAATTAACTAATTAAAACAAGTAAACAAGTTACCAGTGGATTTTAATAATCATTTTAAAAACCGAACTTTAAAACCCAATTTTAAATCCAATTTATGACTATTAAAATTAATAATTAATCCAATTAATTATAAAATAAAATCCAATTTTATTTCCAAACTTAAAATTAATCTTATTAATTTTAAATCAATTTTAATTCTTTTATTGTCAGGGGCTCAGATGCAATTTTCAAAATTTGCATGGGAGGGCCTGTTCCAAATAAAATTTGCACAAACAACCCTCCGCCATCACCGCCCCATTCGACAGCATCCAATCTGTATTTTGGGACTACCGTTTCCAAATACCAACTCAGATTATTAACAATTTCAGAATCAATCCAATTAATTCATCAAGTTCGTCCATTTTACGCAATCAAAATTTGAGCCAAAAGGAACTAAAACAATTGAACAAGAAACAGGCAACAAGCAGCGGTGTAGAACGGCGCGTGCGCAGCACCACCGCCAACAAAGACGAAATCGCAGAAACAAAACGAGCCTAAAATGCTTGGGCTTGGCGAATCGCCGTTGTGGCGGGTTGCAACGAAAAATAGGTCGCTCCGTGTCGCCCAAAATCGAGTGTGACCGAGTCACGTCGTCGCTCAGGTGCTCACGCGCATGGCTCAGTAGGAAAGAGAGCAACCATCGTTCAATCGACATGGCACATCGCCGCCGCGAGGAGCGGCGAGAGTCTCCATCGAGATGGAGACCACACAGCCTCCATCGGTAGCAAACACATCGCGAAGAAGAAAGGAATCGATTCGAAATCGGGGCGACGAAGCGGCCACTATGGGTCACGTCGTAGCTCCCACACAGTCGCGAGGCACGGCGCCTAGCGCCAGCCTACAGCGACGGTGCGTAGCACCGACGGTCGCGAGAAGACGAAGGGAAAACGACGGCGGGCTCCCAAGGATGAAACCCTAATTTCAGAGGCGGTGAAGACGACGAACCAGGGAGACAAAAGGAGAGGGGGAAAACGAAGCCAAGCAACATAATAAGCAAAAACCCCCAATAATTAAAACACCAAGGGGTGCGTTCAGTTCCAAACAGCGGTGCCCCATTAAAAAAAAATTCTTAAAAAAAACTTTTAATCATGCAATCAAATCAAGAGTCTGAGCTCTGATACCACTGTTGGAATATAGAGGCACGTAATCACGTAATACATGCGCAGCGGAAATTAAAGTTCATCAACAACGAACATATAATTGCATAAAACGATTACAATAATTGTAACAAGAAGTCTTACAGTAATTGAAGAGCAGATTTCTCAACTACGGTATCCACGTAATCCCCAATCACGGACTTGCACGGATTTGCCAGCGTTGAATTCCGAGGCGAATTTGCTAGGAAAATTCTAACTCTAGATTTTATGGAGAAATTATGAAGTAACGTTGTTTGTGAATTCCCAAGAGATCATATATATAGGGAAGACCCAACTTAAATCTTAAGCTAACCTGATTTGGGAAATAAAATCCCTAATCTTTATTTAAATTAAATCCTTAAATTTAATTCCCTTAATATAAATCTCTACGGATTTAAATTCCATATATGTCAAATCTCTACGATTTGTTTCCATATATATTAAATCTCACAATAATATACCATATATTATTATTGGGAATTCCTATTTAATTAAATCCAATTTAATTAAATATTAATAATATTTAATTCCGAATTAATCTATTATTAATTAATTCTCCATAAATTAAATATTAAATCTAATTTAACATTTAATCAATCAACCATAATCCGTAAAAGGGAACTACTTGTTGTCTGGCCCATAGACCCTCATATATCGAGTGATTAGTCAAACTAACGGTCTTAATTGAACCTAGACAATAAATCAGACATTCTCAATATATAAGGTACGTGTAGAGAAACGTGCAACTACCTGTAACTGAAACATGGGCTATTACGATTTCCTCCTTTCATTCATGAATACTCGATTAGTCTTGAACATGATGAAGTGTCTATTCAAATAACTTAATCGATTTATCTCTAATCACTAATTGATCACTTATGTCACACTTGGCCACAAAGTCCAAGTTGACGTGCATTGGCCATCAATATCTCATTCTTGATGATCCTCGATTGGGGCTATTTGAGAATCATGCTTAAGTCATCTGAGTTCTCACACACTCAATGACAACAATGACTCAATGGAACACAGATAAGAACAAATGCAAACAATCAAACATAATATTCTAATAAGTGTAATGTCATGCATTTAATATTAAATAAACAATAATATTAAACCAACACTGAATATTATCTTAGCATTATGTTCTTACAATGGATTGTCTCTAGGACACTAATACTAAAAAAATTTACATTTCTTTTATTCATATGGGACTATTGGTCCCCGTTTATAAATTATGCATAGCTTTCTTAATCATTTCCACTTTGCTATTAAATTTAACGTTTAGTTTAAAAATCATCAACAACTCATATAACATTAATCACTATGATACAGATAGTGTCACCCACCTGTTAACTTTAAACAGTAAAGTTATATAACATTAACCACTTTTAAATATGTGACAATAGACTGTAATTAGAGTACCTCCAAATTATATTAGTTTATAAGTGTAATGATATCAATTGATAAATGATATTAATTTATAAATATAATAGTATGAATTTCATATTATGAACATGTTTCATCGAAAATTTAGTCTTATTTAAAATTATATTTATATTATAATCATTTTTCGTTTCTGAAGAGATCTTCAAGCTTTAGAGATTATATTTGCTGATTTGTCTAGGTCCAAAACTTCTTCATTTAGGTATGGAAATGAGTCATTTATATATTGATACAATGTAAAGTAGGGGGGAACAAGTTTCACACAAAAATTTGTGAAATTGATTAAAGAGTATGACTTATATTACTAAAAGGTATTAATTGTGATAACTAAAGGGTGTGATTTTTTACTATAAAGGATATTACTCATAATACTGAAGAGTGTGACTTATATACAACAGGGGGTATTAATAGTGATAACTGAAGGGTGTGACTTATATTACAAAAGACTATTAATTGTGAAAACTGAAGGGTTATATTTGTAAAAAAGGAACCAGTTTTACGGTGAACAAATTTCACAGCATACCAACTCGCAAAGTATAGAGTGAACAAATTTCACACAATAAACTGTGAAACTGATTAAGGAGTGTGACTTATATTACTAAAAGGTATTAATTGTGATAACTGAAGGGTGTGACTCTTTACTATAAAGAGTATTACTTATAATATTGATGGGTGTAACTTATATTACAACATTGGATATTAATAGTGATAACTAAAAAGATGTAAATTATATTATAAAATGATATTAATCATGATAACTGAAGTCGACCAATTTTCCAATGAACATGTTTCATAGCATACCAACATTTAATACAAGTGTACCAATGTACACACTTCTGAGTCTGGTAGAGTTAACAATTAATTTGATTTTCAATAATATTTGCTTTTGAATTCTGTAACAGTAATTTGAGTTTTGTAAATATTGCTTTTGTTCTTATTTCATCTAATCCGTGTTTACATGCTCTGTACTAATACCATTTTTAACATTTTAACCATAAAAATTATCGATATTTATTATTGAGTATTTTTTAAAATTAGCCCGTATGTGGACATTATCCACATTAATTATTAGATTCATTTTTTTTTTACTCTCATCTATCCAAAATGTTCGTCATTTAAAGATGATTCACACAAGAATTAAAAAATTTATTAAATAGCAACAAATATATGAATGAAGGGACAATTTAATTCTTTTATTAACTTCATTGTCATTTATACATTCATTTAATGCAATCTATTACAAAACAAGAGTAGATGATACAATCAAAATAAATTATTTAATATCATATATTAATGCAAAATAATAAATATTTTGTGTTAATTTTTCAAAAAACAACCATTTTGAGTTGGATGGAATAACATTATAAACTTAAAAAAAAAAAAAAACTTTACAAACTCAACATATAAGATGTTTTAAGAAGCTCACCAAATACTTAGAAAATATTAATAATTAAGTACTCAGTATTAATAAAAACTAGTATGAATGTCAATGGTATGTAGTCCTTCTTCCTCTACAATAATTTTTCTTCCAGACGGCGGCTCATTAATATGATTATATGTAAATACCCTGTCACACGTACATGATTTTAATTCGAAGGGTTTCAGGAAAAATAAAGAAAAGTTATGTTGGGATATATACGTGTCGCAAATTTAACTTGTGTAAACCGTAGGCAAGATTTTCGTTCAATATTTTTTTAGAAAAGGGTTAACTAAGCCCTAATTTTATAGATGATATCAAATAAGTTTTTTAATTTTTTTTAATACGTCTAACATTTATTAGATTAGTCTCTAATTTTATATGTTGGGATCAAATAGGTCTCTCCACTTCTTTTTGGTGTACCTAGGTCATCCTTCTTAAAATAAATAAACTTTAAAAAAATGATTTCCTACATGAAACGTGGATTTTTTAAAGTCTGAAATTCACTTCTCTATAGAGTTTGAAGAAAACCAAGAACAAACACATAGAAGAAGGTTGGAGAATATTTTTGTATTGATTTACAAGTGTATAATAAATCTCATATATACAAAGAATCATAGACAAAGTCTACGTATCCCTAACAATCTGGACGAAAATAAGCTAATTAAGAAAGGAAACAATAATCAATTACATTAATTAAGAATAAAAGGAATATGGAAAATGTATCACTATTAGCCGTAAGATAATATCAAATCTTTCACTCCCCGTCAAGTTGGCGCATGGAGATTACGAATGCCCAACTTGCCAACGAGAAATCGAAACCAAACTGCCCCCAAGGCCTTGGTGAACAAGTCAGCAACTTGTTGCTCAGTGGAGATCTTACATGGGACAATCTCTCTTGATTCAACCCTTTCACGAATAAAGTAACAGTTCATTTCCATGTGTTTTGTTCGTTCATGAAAAATGGGATTGTTTGCAATGTGACATGCCGCTTGATTGTCACCAAACAGTGAGGTCGGTGCAAGTTGAGTTGCCTCAATATCCTTGAGTAGCCAACGGAGCCATAATACCTCACTCACAATAGTTGTCATTGCTTTATACTCCGCCTCGGCTGAAGAGTGTGAGACTACGGATTGTTTCTTGGTTCTCCAAGCTATTGTTGCTCCACCCAATTAAATAAAATAGCCCGTACAAGAACGTCTTGTCATTTGGCATCCTCCCCAATCTGCATCACAATATGCTTCAAGTCTAAAATCATCATTTGCTGGCAAGAACAGTCCTTGCCCAGCAGTGAATTTGAGAAAACGTAGTATGCGCATGCATGCATCCATGTGTGTTCGACGTGGTGTGCTAATGAATTGACTTAAATGATTCACAACAAACTGTATAACAGGCCTTTGTGAAGGTTAGATAGAGTAGGTGACCTATTTACCGTCGATAACGAAGCATGTCAAGATGAGGGCTATCATCCTCATTGCTTAAACGTAAGTTTTGCTCCATGGGAAACTCACATGGCTTGCCACCTTGTGAACTACTCTCTTCTAATATATCAAGAGTATATTTTCTTTGGCTAAGAACAATTCCACTCTTCGATCTTGCTACTTCAATTCCTAGAAAATATATCAAGTGTCCAAGATTCTTTATGCTGAAAAGTTTGTCCAAGTACCTTTTCACATGACCGATTTTGCAATTGTCATTGCCAACCAATATTACATCAACGACATATATAAGGGCCGCAACATAAATATCGCTCCTTTTGTAGATGAATAACGAATGATCCGCCCACAATTGTCGAAACCCGATATCAACAAGATCTTGAGTACATTTGTGATACCAATTACTCGAGGCCTGACGAAGCCCGTAGAGAGATTTACGAAGCTTGCACACCCGGGTTTCTCCCCCTTTCGCAAAGCCTTGTGGTACTTTCATATAAACATCTTCAACCAAGTCGCCATGAAGAAAAGCGTTATTCACATCGAGTTGATGGATCGCCCAATTCTTTTTTGCTGCTATGGCAAGTAAACACCTCATCGTTTTAAGTTTCGCAACTTGTGCGAAAGACTTATGGAAGTTTATCCCTTCAACTTGAGTAAAACCCTTCGCTACGAGACATTCCTTGTAGCGCTCAACTTCTCCATTGGGTTTATATTTTATCTTGTACACCCATTTTGATTCCACAACCTTCTTCTCTGGTGGCAATTGTTCTAAGGTCCACATACCATTTTCTTCTAACACCTGGATTTCTCTCTTCATCGCATCTCTCCATCTTTCATCTTTTATTGCCTGATAAAAATATTTTGGCTCATCGTGGGAGGTGATGGCCGCAAGATACATTTTATGTGCTTTAGAAAATTTATCATAAGTAACAAAATGCGATAAAGGATATACCTCGGAGGTTCCTGAATTGGTAGTGGATTGCGAATGGTCAATGGAGTCGGGAAATTCGGTGACATATGACTCCAAGTGCTTCGGTTGCTTCTTTGGCCTATGGCTTCTTCTCAATGCTTCATTAGGCAGCTGCACTATTTCACTTTCTGTTACACTTGTTGGTTCATTTCCTGCATGGCTCACCTCAGAATTCAATTGCTCATGTGGACCATCAATTTCATATTCACGTGACTCATCACCAAGAGTTGAACTCTCACTTTCAATTCTCATTTGCACATCTTCATTTGGTTCCCATTCCACAACAACTTGACTATTTGTTTCACCAAGTAATGGTTGTGCAGCCTCTTTATATGGGAAAACACTTTCAACAAATTTCACATCTCTAGAAGTGTAATTTTGTTTGGTTTCTAATCATAAACCAGATACCCCTTTTGTGAGTAAGGATATCCAACAAAAACACATCTACGTCCTCTTACCCCAAACTTATCTCCCCCTTTCCGATTATCCTTAGCATAAGCTAAACAACCAAAGACTCGAAGATTGTTGATAAGACGGTTCTTTGTTAAACAAAATTTTATAAGGAGTTTTATTTTTTAGGACTTTAGATGGTAATCGATTTATAATATAGGTGGCAGTCAACACACACTCCGCCCAAAATTCTATAGGCAAGCCTGCTTCGAAGCGCAAGGCCCTTGCCACTTCCAAGATGTGTCTATGCTTTCTCTCGACTACCCCATTTTGTTGGGATGAGTCAGTACACGAAGTTTCAATCACAATTTCGTTATCACTATAGTAATCCAGCATATACTTTGATTGAAATTCGACCGTTGTTGGAAAATTTATAGTTTCGATGAAAGTTCCAAAACAGATTGTAATAGGACCAATCAGACCTGTTAGCTGACTGATGACTTAGATATCAGATAGGATGACCAGCTGAGTTGTATAGACAGCTGATGTAATAGATAGGTCACATATTGAGGGGGATTTCAATATGTATAGGCTAAGTCTTGATGATCAAATAATCAGAAGATCAGATAAGCTGAAGATCAGAAGATCAGATAAGCTAAAGATCAGAAGAGCTGAAGATCAGAAGACATCAAGACCAGAAGACCTACATCAGATAACACGAAGAAATCTGTAAGTTGTGCTAAGACAACCTACATCAGAAGATTCAAACCAGGTAGACAGATCAGTCTTAACTGATCTAGTCAGATCCATCAGGTGACTACATCAAGTTACCTAGTACGAGCCAAGTCAATCAGACAAGAAGAATGTCAATCTTGTTAGTAAATCAAGTGCCGAATTTGTGTAATTGTGAACCAATGAGAAGAAGACATGCACGTACAGAACTGACACTTGCAGGACTAGCGCTTCAGAGTCCAACGGCTACAAAGGACAAGCTTGCATGCTTTCGGCCATGCCGTCTCTGAGCACGTCAAATAAAGCCTGCAATCCTACCTAAAATAGACCGAAATTCAAATTGCTCTCCAACGGCTAGTTCGATTTTGTGCCTATAAATATGGGATCAACCTTCATTCTAAGGTGACGGAAATTATACAAGCTCAAGCTCAAGCAAGATTTCCGTACGAAGAACACGACTCAAGATTTTATCTAAGTGTTCATCCCATAAAGTTCTTAGCATAAAATTCTTATCCTCTAGCTTTAGGCTACTCAAATACTAGGATAGAATTCCAGTTGGAACATACAAATATTATACCCAAACCCACAAGTTAGGTTAAGTTTGTTTAGCAAGATTTCAGACTAGGGTTTCTAGTTTCTGATCTCTAGGATTGTTGAGTGAGAACTCTTGAAACATCTATTGTAATGTGTTGGACTAACACATTAATCTAAGTCCAGATTGGTTAAGTGGGTGCCCCTGCTGATAGGGAAGAGTGGACGTAGGACGAGTTGTCCGAACCACTATAAATCTTGTGTGATTTATCTGCTTTACACACTTAGCACACTACCTGCTTTATATTCCATGCATGTTCTGAATCTGGATCAGATTTGCACCAAGCAACTGATCGATCAGCTTGACCCCTTTGTCATCTGATCTAAAAACAGATTACTCAGAATCTGGTTTGAGCAAACTGGTTTTTCACACGGGTTAACTTATCTTCCGCACCAACAGTTGAACTGATAGACGCCGAACTGATCTGCTTCAAGCAATCAGTAAGTCGGATATCAGTCCGTACTGCTTCACTCGCACTCTGATCAGGCATACTTGCATATCCACACCTGATCTCACAAAAAGTTATAGAAGTCTATTCACCCCTCCCCTCTAGACTTCTACCCTCACAAAACCAGTTCAGGACCTACAACCATGTTATCTGCATGAATTCTTTTAATGCCTTTACCATATTGATTACGAACCATATTGCAAAAACATGTCAAAAAATGACCCGCTTCAGACTTATGCTTCATAAGAAAAACCGAAACTCCTCTGCTAAAATCATCAACAATTGACAGAAAATAGTGTGCACCCGAAAAAGAAGCGATACGATAACTACCCCAAATGTCACAGTGAATAAGCTCAAAATAAGAATTAGTTTGTATGCTACTAAGGGAAAAAGTCAATTTAGTAAGTTTTGCCTTGAAATAAGAATCACAATATTCAACGTTATTATTGCGAAAACCATCAAAATTTTGCAACTTTAAACTTGAAGTGTGCCCTAATCTCTTATGCCAAATCTTTGAATCAACGGTCACCGACATGACCATACCTTCTTTGGTCACCGGCTCCAAGAAATAAAGATCATCGCAATGTCTACCCACTCCAGTCAGGTTCCTCGAAGGTAAGTCCTGCAATATACAAAATCCGAAAAGAACGTGAGCACACAATTCAAATATTTCGTTAATCTGCTATCCGGAAGTAAATTGCATTGAATTTGGGAATATATAGGACACGATTCAATCTCAACCCATTCGACATAATTACATCACCGATACTCTTGACTGGGATATATAGTTGCGCCATTTGCTATTTTCACCGGCATTTCATTATTCGCCCCTGTTTCATTCTCAAGAACTCTTCTATCACATGTAATATATTTTGTTTCCCCGGAATCAATTATCCAGGGCCTCAAGTAATCAATTTTACCTGCCATATTGATTGTGGATGGATATTCTTCACGGGCAGCTTGTGGTTCACCAATACCTTTGCAGAAATAATTCACAAGACTCAAATATTGGTCGGCAGTTAATCCCTGAATTGAACTAATGCCTGCTGCAACTTGAGCAGATTTCCCAGAACCTTTTCCCTAGTTCCATGAGTCTTCTTTCTTGTTGCTTTCACGTCCGCCTTTCTCACGATTTTTTGTACCCAATAATTTCATAGCATTCATCCACTGTGTGATATAGCCTTCCACAGTGAGTGCATTTCTTGGATTCACGTCCATTCTCCATTTGTTATCCTCCACCTTTGTCTTGACGCCGTGCCCCTTGCATTTGAAAGGCAGCAGCCTCAACAATCATCTTTCTAGTGGCTGATATTTGCTTCTGTTTCTCGTCTTTAGAGACGATGTGAAACAGCTGCTCCAAGAGAAATGGTGGGTTTTATGCTCAAAATTTAGGTTTTAACTGTTCCGTAATTCTCATCTAGGCCCATAAGAAACTCGTCAAGCGCTCCCTTTCTCTCATCGCAGTTAACTGTTTGGGAACATCACAAGAATAGCCACTACACTTGCATTTAGGAACCGGAGAGACGGACTCAAACTCATCCCACAAACCTTTGAGTTTGGTATAATATGCAGAGACCGACAACTTCTCTTGTCGAGTGAGTGTGATTGCTCGTTTTGGTTTAAATGCCCTAGGAGCACTTTCACTACCTAACCGTTCCTGGAGATCCTCCCACACTTCGCGTGCTGTTTTGGCATGTTTTACGCTACTGCGTATTTCTTTGTCCATTGCACTGTGCAACCAACCCCTAATCATGGCATTGCACCGCTTCCATAACAATGATTCCGATGAGCCTTCAGCAGGTATTTGGAGAGATCCATCAGCAAAACAACGTTTGTTCTTCGCGTAGAGAGCGTTACTCATTTCGCCAGCCCAATCTATGTAATTTCCGTCATTGAGAGGATCGCTTGTAAAAACGAGGTTTGGATTATCAGATCAAGAGATGTAATATGGAGGCATCACGTCTACCTTAGTCGAAGTAGTGGTTTTCGAATCGGACCTCTCGTCGTCCTTCTTTGACATAATTTAATATGATGGGAAACTGAATAAGGTTTGGATGTTAAAAAAATTATGCGGAAGCCAATTGATCTTCAACCTGCTCTGGTGCCATGAAGAAAACCAAGAACACACGCAGAGAAGAAGGTTGGAGAATATTTCTGTATTGATTTACAAGTGTAGAATAAATCCCATATATACAAAGAATCATAGATAAAAAAAAATCATAAATCTTTTAATTTTAATTTCAATTGACGTATAAATTTTGTCATTATGCAGTCACTAGCATGAAAATGGTATGAAAGAGATTAATTAGACAAATCATAGGTTTACGGTTGAGTAAAAAACGTAGATCAGAATTTGTATGAGAAGGATCTTGTTTATTGTACTATATGACTCATGAACTTATGAAACTACAAACCAAGTATGTTTTAAAGAAAAGTATGATGTAAATATTTAAATGGAGCACCCTCTCATGTATGAAAACGTCTTACACAATGAAGTGGAGCATTGTCTCGTTTATAAAACCATTTTTTTGTTTAAATTTTAGGATTATTTTGATCTCAAAATATTAAAAGAAAAAGTTAATATTAAAAATAAAGGTTTTTGAAAAATGGCCTAGACGAATGAGGCATAATATAAAAACAAACAAAAAACTTGGAGTCATATTTTGGCCTCCTTGCTAGGGTAAAACCCTCCTTGGAAAAAATCTCTAGTCAAGGTAAAAATGTAGCTCCTCTTAAAAGATAAATGTAAAAGAAGATCAAAATTATCTAAAGGTAAGAAAATGTTCTCTAGACATGTCACTATAAAGCTATGAAACAATAAAATTTGGACAATATCCCATACAAGTCTCCACCCCTTCTCTGAAAATATTTGAGACACAAATATGTTTATCCGTCTCTCTTCATATATAGTTATCACCGAACTCCAAAGGCTCTGAATCCTCCAAAATACAACTGAATTTCCACTCTGCAATGCCTTGACCACCAAAGTTAAGTCAGGCTCGATCCATATATTCGACCAACATAGACATACCATTAATTCCGCTTCCAACAAAAGGCCCTCCCCAGCCGGACAAACAAAAGCTACTACAAATTAAGAAACGTATGTGATTTTGGAAAATAGCTAACACAAATATATTACATGTAGAGGTATATATAGTTGCCATCAATATTCATTTTATACCATTTTAACACAAACTCTGAAAGATTTAATATTATCTCACGGCTAATAGTGATACACTTTCCATATTTCTTTTATTCTCAATTAATGTAACTAATTATTGTTTCCTTTCTTAATTAGCCTATTTTCGTCCAGATTGTTAGGGATACGTCTAAATGGAATTTTAGCATTACATTTAGTCTCACAGTCTTTTGAGATTCTATAAAACATCCCAAAAAAATTGAATTTCGTCGATAGTACGAAAATTTGAAAGACTGTCCAATTTTAGTCTAATATCGGCAAAAATGGCAAGATTGTGCGACGGGCCGGTTGATAATGTCATCGCAGAGTTTGCCACATTAAGACCAAAAAATTTCATTTTTCAAGATATGCGATGATCTTCATGTTGTGAATTGTGATTTTCGACGAGCTCGAGTTGTTGCGAACTGGTCAACAGCCAGTAGACGAGCCTTCGCGCTAATCATGTTGCTTAGCTACAGGAGAAGTTCGTCACAAATTCAAAAATGAGATTTATGATGGGCTCTCATAAAAAATCTTGAGCAATATCTCAAGAGTAAAAGTGCTACTCACTTTTCACTCCTTCTTGTAAAGTTGCTATCCTATTAATAAAGTGTCAAAGTGGAATTAGTTATAGGAGGTTACTTGTATCTCCACTTATAAAAATCACATTAGTTAGTTTATTTCTTTTTTATCTTTTCATATCATTTTTCCCCAAATTTGTAAACTCTCAGAAAATCTCTCTTCAATCAATATAGTTCCTCTTTCATTTTTCTTGAATTTGTTCCATATTGTTAAGATGGTATCAGTTTTAGCTAGATATGCCATTCGATCCTTCTTGCTTCCGCGTCTGATTTAGAGTTTTACACTCATTTTCTGTTATCGATTCATTAGAATCGAAGTTTTTTATTTTATTTTCAACAATCTTTGTTGAAATTTCTATTCTTGTTCGGTTTTGTTCTGAATTCGTTCGGTTTTTATTCGATATCGACAATTTATTCCAGTTCTTAGTGATTATTGTTCGATGGCGACGAATGTTTCACTTGATCCAGCGGTTAATCCGCTTTCTCCGTATTTGCTTCATCACAATGACAATCCGGCGGTGTCAATTGCTTTAGAGCCTTTGGATGGAACGAATTTCATTTCCTGACGGCAATCGGTGGCCCGTGGTCTGAGTATGAAGAACAAGCTGCCCCTGGTGGATGTCTGTTCCTGTTTCGAGTCCAGATGAAGATAGGGCGGTGTATGCGGCCTATGTCCGCGCCAATGAACTTGTTCTGCAGTGGATCCTCAATTCCGTATCTCCTGACATCAAGAAGACATTAAGGTACTTTCACACTACTAGAGAAGTTTGGGTTGAGTTAATTGCTCGCTATGAATGTTCTGACTTGACTAGGATTTTTCAGCTTGAAAAATCTTTAACCAACATTGCTCAGGGTTCTAAACCTTTGGTGAATTACTATAATGAATTCAAGTATTTGAAGGATGAGCATGTTAGTCATAAGCCTATTTTTTCATGTCATTGTGGTGTTATGGCCAACTGCACTTGTGATCTTCTTAGACAGTTAGCTAATGCTCAAGAACAAGACTGTGTTATGAAATTCTTGATTGGGCTTAGTGAATCCTATGCTGCTATTCGTAGCCAATTCTTGCTGCATAAACCTTTTCCTCCTTTAGCTAAGGTGTATTCTTTTTTATTGAAAGAAGAATCGCAGAGAGCCTTAAGTATGTCTAGTCCTGTTCTTCCTGAATTCGTTGTCATGTAAGCTAATAACTCTAAGTTTAATAAGGACAAGAAAAATGGGTTAAAGTGTACACATTGTAATGGTACTGGGCACTCTGTTGATAGATGTTTTGAGCTGATAGGTTACTTGGAAGGGTCCAAGGGGTAATAAAGGGAAGGATAGGTCTGCTAATGCAATAGTTACTTCCCAACAGCTTGTACCTGCTTAAAGTATCTCATTCTGTACATTCAGCTGCTAGTTCTGCTAATACTGGTACTTTTACACTTTGGCATAGTAGATTAGGGCATATGTCTCCTACTAGCATGTTACAAATAAAGAGTTTAGGGTTAAGGTCTCTTGATATTCATGATCATTGTACTATTTGTCCCCTTGCTAAACAGAAAAAGAAACTTTTTCCTATTAGTGTTTCTACACCTTTAGATTGTTTTGATCTTATACATTGTGACATATGGGGTCCTTTCTCTATTACTTCTTACACTGATGTTAGATATTTTCTAACAATTGTTGATGATTTCTCAAGATGTACTTGGATCTATTTGTTAAAGTCAAAATCTGATGTGAGGTCTTCCTTGGAAAAAATTTATAACATGGTCCTCACTCAATTTCAAAAGAAAATTAAGGTTTTAAGAAGTGATAATGGCTCAGAATTTTCGCTTTATGATTTTTATCACAAGTTGGGCATCTTACACCAAACCTCCTGTGTGGAGACACCACAACAGAATGGTTTGGTGGAAAGAAAGCACCAACACCTTTTACAAGTTGCTAGAGCCTTATTATTTCAATCTTCTTTGTCTATTACTTACTGGAGTGACTGCATTTTAGCTGCTGCTTATTTGATTAATAGGATGCCTACTGAGATTCTCAATAATGTGTCTCCTTTTGAAAAAATTTATGGTAGGTTGCCTGATTATTCAATTCTGAGATGTTTTGGCTGTTTGTGCTTTGCTAACACTTTATCTGGAAATAGAAACAAGTTTGATCCTAGAGCTGTCAAATGTGTTTTTCTAGGTTACCCTTTTGGTACAAAGGGATATAAGTTACTAGATTTGTCTTCTGGTAAGGTCTTTATCTCTAGAATTGTGGTCTTTTATGAGCATATTTTCCCATATGCTGATAAGAAAGGAACTCATGAATTTGTTCAACAATTGATTGCTAAGAATTCTTTTTTAAATTCTGATAGTGATTCTACTGTGTTGGGGAACTAATTGTCTGGATCTATTCGGGGTGAATATTTAAATACAAATTTAATTCTAACAATTATTTCTAGCATGAATTAATCCTATATTAATTCAAATAATAATTCAACAACAAATCATGCATATAAACAAGCCACATAAATCCCACGCATGCGGAATTGTTAGGAGTTTACGTGAACTAACCTCTTGGAGTGACAACCGTTGAGAAGATGGATATCCCGTTCACATGAACAAACCCAAAGAGCCTTCTCAAGTATTCCCTCGTCCTTGCTCAACAATCCGGTGGTAGGATGCTCGCGAACAATTAACAAAAGGAAAAATAAAAATTATGTTGTACCACCTTTCTGGATTTCTAATTTTTCCAAAACATGGAATTGCATTGGGAATGAAAAATTCATCCCATATTTATACATAGGGTGGTGGTCAAAATTTAGGGTAGAAAATTATATGGGAAAATCTTTTTCTTAATCTCCAAGAAATCTTGCATATATCTTATATATTCTTTTCTCCATAATTAAAATATTCCACAAAAATCTCACCTCCTTATATTATTGAATTTTCGAAAAAAACAAGGAGTAGGAATCCAAGATTTGGATCTTCTTGAATTTATGAGATATTATTGTATTTCAAGAATACATATCTTCCATAATATCATTTCAAGAAAATCAAGAAAATCTTTCCTTTCCTTATTTTATTCAAATTTTCGAAAAACACTTAATAAATAACCAAGTGAGAGATTTCTTGAATTTAATGAGATAATCTTGTATTCCAAGAATACTTAACTTCATTCCATAATTTATTTTTTGAAACGAGTCTTCATTCCATAATAAAATTCAAAGAAAATCTTTCTCCCCTTTATATTTATTATTTTCGAAATTATTAGAAAAATTAGGCAACAATAATTTATTTTATTTTAAACACCTTTTCATTTATTGGACTTTATCTTTGGGCTACTTGAGGGGCCTTTAGGAGAATTAAGATTGGACCTTCCAATGGACTTCGAATTATCAATATTGAGCCACAATATTATTCAAACCCATAAATATTAATTAATCCCACTACATAATTAATATTGCACTATCCATCTTAACCCATATTATTGTTAATATGGCTCCCGATTATTTTTTCTCGCGTTTAAGATTATCCAGTCCATTAATTAATTTAAGCCACTGAAATAGCTTCACATTAATTAATATCTTTTTTCTTGGTTAAGGAACTTCTCAACATTATTATCCATCCCGGAAACTAGTTCCACTTGCAAGATTTAGTATGATAAAACTTCTGAGCCTCCCAAGGGGACAAATCAAGCAAGACATACTTGCACAAGATTCTCCGTATTAAATCTTAGCAATCGTCATGTAACTAATAATATTACCCAAGATATAAAGTATTGAACCACATTGATTCTCTACCCATCATAAGTCAAAGCAATAATTATTAATTTCACACGATCCTATTTAAGGAACGGAGATTAAGAAATAACGAACTACTGAGGTCTAATTCTTCTATATTCAGTACTGAAGAATTTATCCTCTTGTAGGTCCTATTCGGCGCATCATAATGCACTAGTGTAATCTCTTGGTCAAGACAAGTCAATCTGAGCCTTACACTTCAACCTTTTACAATGGATTGTTCATTGTCATCTGGGTTGTGAATTTTGTACTTTTGGTTAAAAGGGACTGTTAATTTAATCGTCTGTGATCTGGTATCACTAAATTAACTACAATGTAACACGTACTATTTATTGAACAGTTATGCAGTAAATATATGTAACATTCAATAATATTTAAAGCAACAGTGATAAATAATTTATTTCAGCAAATAAGACAGAAATTCAGTTTGGTTATACAAAGTAAAAGCATACCTTTCAGTATAACCCCAACATACTGATGATATTATTACTGTTACACCTCCTGTTATTGATAGTTCTGTTGATAATACTGTTCCTACTGTTTCTTTGCACCATCAAGATGTTCTTGATAAGATTTCTGAACAACTGTCTTCTTCTTTTTTTTGATGTTGTTGACACTGATAATCTGAAAATCAATACTCATACTTTTGATGATACTATGCATGATAATCCTATTAGGAGATCCTCTAGGTCTAGGTCTCAACCTGCTTACTTGAAAGTCTATGAGACCACTTTGCCTAAATCTCTTGAACATGAACAATCTGAGGCAAATATGCTTATTTCTGCTGGAAAACAGTATGATATCTCTGATTATCTGACCACTTTCAGATTATCTCACTCTCACAAAGTGTTTACAGCTTCACTCTCTCAAAACCATGAACCTAAAACTTATAAACAAGCAAAAGATAAATCTAATTGGCAGTAAGCTATGAAATCTGAGTTAGATGCCTTAGAAAGAACTAAGACATGGACTTTGGTTTTCTTGCCACCAAATAGAGATTGCATTGGGTGTAAATGGGTTTATAAGATAAAATATAAACAAGATGGTTCTATATAGAGATATAAAGCTAGGTTGGTACTAAAATTACAATTGTCATGATACTTTTATATGTTGTTATTGCTAGAAACTGGTTTATTCATCAGTTAGATGTCAACAATGCTTTCTTGCATGGTGACTTAATTGAAGAAATTTATATGACACCTCCCCCTGGATATTGTATGGACACTGACACCAGAGTTTGTAAGTTAAATAAAAGTCTCTATGGGATAAAACAAGCTTCCAAACAATGGTTCACCAAATTGTCAGATTCTTTGCTTGATATTGGCTATGTACAGTCACAGGCTGATAATTCTTTGTTTTAAAAAAAAACTGAAGCTACATTGACTATTATTGTTTGTTATGTTGATGATCTTATTGTGGCTGGTGACACAATGGATGAAATCAATTTTGTCAAAACCTTTTTACATCAAAAGTTCACCATCAAGGATTTAGGTGTTTTGAAATACATGTTTGGCATAGAGGTAGCCAGATCAGAAAAAGGCCTTATTTTATGTAAAGAAAATACACTTTAGATCTTTTGACTGATTTTGGTTATTTAGGAAGTAAGCCATGCAGTACACCAATGGATTCAAAACTACAGCTTGTTCAAGCTGATGAGACCAAGAGAACTGATCCAACACTTTACAAAAAAATAGTTGCAAAGTTATTTTATCTAACTATTACAAGAACTGACATATCTTATGCAGTCCAATCTCTATCTCAATTCATGAGTAATCCATCAAAAGAGCATATGAGTGTTGTACACAGAGTGTTGAGATACTTGAAAGGAACTCCAGGTTTGGGTATTTTTTATTCAATTTCAAATGATTTTAAGTTATACTCATATACTGACAGTGATTGGGCTAGATGTATAGAAATAAGGAAAAGTGTAACAGGTTATGCTATATACTTGGGCAACTCATTCATATCATGGAAGTCCAAAAGCAGAATACAGTAAGTAGATCATCAGCTGAGGCAGAGTATAGGGCCATGGCAACCACTGCATGTGAAGCTCAATGGATTCTGTATATCTTGAAGGACTTGAGGGTACCTGTCCAACTCCCAACATTAATATACACTGACAGCAAATCAACATTTCAAATGGCTCTTAATTCATGCCTTCATGACAACAGCAAGCACATATCCATAGATTGCCACTTCACAAGAGACAAAGTTAAAGAAGGAATCCTCAAAATCATCCATCTACCAAATGAGGAAAATTCGGTTGACATGTTGACCAAGCCACTACTACCAGCCATCTTCAACAATTTCAAGTCTAAAATGAGACTCTTGAATATTCACTCTCATTTTGAGGGGGGGTCTCAAGAGTATACTCACTTTTCACTTCTGCTTGTAAAGTTGCTATCCTATTAATAAAGTGTCAAAGTGGAATTAGTTATAGGAGGTTACTTGTATCTCCACTTATAAAAGGCACATTAGTTAGTTTATTTCTTTTTTATCTTTTCATATCATTTTTCCCCAAATTTGTAAACTCTCAGACACTCTCTCTTCAATCAATATAGTTCCTCTTTCATTTTTCTTGAATCTGTTCCAAATTGTTAAGACAATATGTTGTTGTTTCTTCTAATTCATTATTACCATCGCAATGTCCGTTGCAATTTGCGACGGTTAGCATACACGTCACAAATTTTGATATTGTTGTCAAATACGACCATCTCATTGCAAATATGTCACAAATTTAGATGGACAATCTCCGTTTTTTTACAACGTTTCAATGAAAATTCCAACAACACCAAATTATTTGAATGGTTCTCCTAATCAAATGCTATTTTTATATTTATTCCAACATAATTTTTCAACTGCACGGAATAGTTGGAATCTTAATTTTTAAATTATTCCAACAGAAATTTCGAGGCAGTTAGACCGATGGAATGATTTTTCTAAATCAAATATAATTATGTATATAATTCCAATGTTGGAATATCCAACGATGGGATCATTGATTTTTTTAAAATTATTTCGATGGCGGTACACCATTGGAATGTTCTCGTAAATCAAATTATATTTATTTCTAATTATAACAAAATTTCTAACCCCATGGGATCCTTGGAATCGTTCCCCGATTTTTTTTAGAATTTAGTTACAGCGGTTCATGTACATGATGGTTGGAATGATTCCACAGATCATGATTAGGGGTGGACGGTACGGCATACCGAAATTTTCGATACCGAAAAATGTCATACCGTTGTCGTACCGAAAATTCGGCATACCAAAATTTTCGGCATGTCAATATTATATACCGATACCGTACCGAAATTTCAGTATATACCGGTATACCGGAAATATTTCGGTATACCAAAATTTTCTATATTTTCATACTGTTATCGTACCGAAAATACTGTACCGAAAATTTCGATAAAATCGATATTTTTCGATACGGTAAGTGCGGTATACCGGTATTTTCGGTATTTCCTCCACCCCTAATCATGATATTATCTAATTCCAATGAAATCTCCAACAATATTACAAAACTGTCGCGACACCAGCCTTTATCGCTGCCCATACAGCCGCACACTTGACAATAATATATCAATTAAAGTTAAACTACAAATGTAGACTGGCATAAGACTCAAAGTTTAAACCGAACACCATTATTACTATTGTTTAAGGATAAACATTTATTTACAAAGTGTTAGTTTTTACAAATAATAATAATAGTAATGTACGTTGAAAATACTGTACATAATATTTTGCCCGTTTAGTCAAGTTGAATAATGCACTTGCGCCCTGAGCATTTAGGCAAATAAGCGATTTATAAAAAATATAAGAAAAAAAGGCTCAAAAGTGACCCGAACAAGAGAGAAAAAAAGTGTCTATGACCCTAAAGTGACCAGTAAAACAAAGCAAAATAAAAAGCAGGTTGTCTTAACAACGATCTGCCCAAATGAAAACATTAAATATAGAATACATACAAACATTATGTGCCGCACATAGCAACTGGACTGAAAGTGTGATAAGAATAAGATGATAGAGTTAACAGATAAAAACTCATATGAGTCGATTTCATACATGAACTAAAGTACAAACTAACATAAATCAACACTCACCCATTCCAAAGTTTGTTAAGGCGTCACGTTGATAACGGTGAAAATAGTGTACACAATACTTTCTCATAATTAAATTTGGGACGGATCTATTTGACAATTGTTCAAATAAGAATGTATGAGTGTATTAAAATTGAAACGGACGATTTGGTGCATCTCGTTAATTACCCCACTACAATATTTTCTCAACTCCACCATGAATTCGACGTGTATGTAGCACCAATTTGTTCTTTATCTTAAAATTTCGTGTATAATCATTCTAAGTGTTAAATTAAAGTTGATATCGAAATCTTTAATCTGAAGCAATCTGTATTAATTTTCGCTTGCTTCATTCAAACACGGAAAACTTCGATCATCTGACTTTTGCCCTCATTATTTTCAGAAGCGGATTTTGGATTTTTGGAATATTTTCCTTTTCCTAATTATCATGGTTCTTATCTCCCTTAATTACTTTTTCCACTTTTCCCTCATAAGAGTTTGGGCCCTATCATTTTTAAATTTGGACTGCATTTTAAAACCGGTAAAGATTAGTGTACATAATCTGGACATCAAGAAATTAATTAGTGCATTAAATTAAAGTAAAATATATATATAATTACTATATTACCCTTAATCTATTTTGGCTCCAAACTGATACATATTGGCGCCTCCCAATTTTCCTTCATCATAATTACCACTTTTCTTGACACATTAATCGAGTTGATCATAATTCATTTTCTAATTATTACTTTTAAAAAATAAAATATTCAATAAAATTGAAATTCTTCGTATATATAATATATCTAGCGTGAATATAGACAATATATTTTATAAATATTTTGCACAAAGTTTAAAATTTTTGTAATGTATATACTTATAAAAATTTATTAAAAATATTATAAGTACTCTCGTGTGTATATATATATATATATATATATATTATTTTCAAATTTTACTTAAATAATAATCACTACAAAAAACGCGCATTTTACCGACGGAATTTAGCGACGGTTACAAGAACCGTCGCAAATAGCGACGATTTTTATGACGGTAACGGTCAAATGGTCAAAGTCAACAATTTTAGTGACGGTAAAGAGAACCGTCACAAATAGCGACGGTTTTAGCGACGGATTATGCAAACCTTTGAGAATAATGACGGTTTTGCGACGATTTTAGCGACGTTTTGGACTAACCCCTTTAGCGACGGATTTAGCGACGGTTTGTTTAGCGAAAGTTTTAGCGATGATTTTTTTTTTTAATATTTAATATTAATTATGTTTTTTTTTAATGTTTCAGGATTATACTAGAATTTTCAATTGTTATTAATGCATCTTACAATATATTTAATTTATAGTCACTTGGAGAAGAGTTCCACCTGACCGTAGTCAGGTCTACTTCAAGGAGTTTACAGTATAAAATTTAATTTATAATATATTTAAATATATATATTGACTAAAAGTAATACTTGTTTAAATAGAAAAATAGTACTTATTTAAATGAAAAGTATTGTTTGTTAAATGAAAAGTATTACTTGTTTAAATAGAAAAGTAATACTTGTTTAAATAGAAAATTCGTACTTGTTTAAATGAAAAGTAGTACTTATTTAAATAATAGAAAAGTATTACTTGTTTAAATAGAAAAGTAGTACTTGTTTAAATAGAAAAGTAGTACTTGTTTAAATTAAAGGTATTATTTGTTTAAATGAAAGTTATTGCTTGTTAAAATTAAAAGTAGTACTTGTTTAAATAGAAAAGTAGTACTTGTTTAACTAGAAAAGTAGTACTTGTTTAAATGAATAGTAGTACTTGTTTAAATGAAAAGTATTACTTGTTTAAATAGAAAAGTATTACTTGTTTAAATAGAAAATTAGTACTTGTTTAAATAGAAAATTTGTACTTGTTTAAATGAAAAGTTGTACTTGTTTAAATGAAAGGTATTATTTGTTTAAATGAAAGGTATTACTTGTTTAAATGAAAAGTAGTACTTGTTTAAATGAAAAGTAGTACTTGTATAAATAGAAAGTATTACTTGCTTAAATGAATAGTAGTACTTGTTTAAATAAAAAAGTCGTACTTGTTTAAATGAAAGGTATTATTTATTTAAATGAAAGGTAGTACTTGTTTAAATGAAATGTATTATTTGTTTAAATGAAAGGTATTACTTGTTAAAATGAAAAGTAGTACTTGTTTAAAGGAAAAGTAGTACTTTTTAAATAGAAAGTATTACTTGCTTAAATGAAAAGTAGTACTTGTTTAAATAGAAAAGTAGTACTTGTTTAAATGAATAGTAGTACTTGTTTGAATGAAAAGTATTACTTGTTTAAATAGAAAAATATTACTTGTTTAAATGGAAAAGTAGTACTTGTTTAAATAGGAAAGTAGTACTTGGTTAAATGAAAAGTATTACTTGTTTAAATAGAAAGTATTACTTGTTTAAATAGAAAGTATTACTTGTTTAAATAGAAAGTAGTACTTGTTTAAGTGTATAGTAGTACTTGTTTAAGTGTATAGTAGTACTTGTTTAAATGAAAAGGAGTATTTGTTTAAATAATAGATGGTATTACTTGTTTAAATAGAAAAGTATTACTTGCTTAAATGAAAAGTAGCACTTGTTTAAATGAAAGGTATTATTTATTTAAAAGAAAGATATTACTTGTTTAAATGAAAGTATTTCTTGCATTGAAAGGTATAGTAGTACTTGTTTAAATAGAAAGTATTACTTGCTTAAATGAAAAGTAGTACTTGTTTAAATGAAAGGTATTATTTATTTAAAACAAAGATATTACTTGTTTAAATGAAAATATTTCTTGCATTGAAAGGTATAGTAGTACTTGTTTAAATAGAAAGTATTACTTGCTTAAATGAAAAGTAGTACTTGTTTAAATAGAAAAGACGTACTTGTTTAAATGAAAGATATTATTTATTTAAATGAAATGTTTTACTTATTTAAATAAAAGGTATTACTTGTTAAATGAAAAGTATGACTTGTTTAAATAGAAAAATATTACTTGTTTAAATAGAAAGTATTACTTGCTTAATGAAAAGTAGTAGTAACTGTTTAAATAGAAAATTTGTACTTGTTTAAATGAAAGGTATTATTTATTTAAATGAAAGGTATTACTTATTTAAATGATCAGTATTACTTGTTAAATGAAAAGTAGTACTTGTTTAAATAGAAAAATAGTACTTCTTTAAGTAGAGTAGTACTTGTTAAAATGAAAAGTAGTACCATATCACTCTAAATTGAAATTCTCCAAATCACAATATTTATATAAATTATATTGATATTTATAATTAGATAAGCATAAAATAAATTATAGTGTCACTATCTTGTGAGCCGAGTTCACAAGTCGGACCATTGAACTCTAAATCGTTTGCCACAAACATATTGTACCACTCTAATAAAATTTTAAAATATATTATTAAACCAAATAGTAAAATCTATATTAAATAAAAAAAATTATTAATCCAAATAAATATCTATATTAATTGAAAATGAAGAAAATATCAAACAAAATTCAAAAATCTTATCTTATTAACAAAAAAAAAAATTAAAATCATTATAATTTTTTTTTGATCAGTAAACAGAGAATTTTATCAATGGGGTATTAGATATGCCGAAAAGATCTCAATACACCAAATTAAAAATCATTATAATAATATTAAAGATTCAAAATCTTTTTTATATTCTTAACAAATATACAATTTTCCAATCTTTGAAAATAAAATGATTTCAAAAAACTTTCAAAGTAAAAGGATAAATTAAGCAAACTAATTGTATCAGCCATTTTTATATTTTATTTACTATTTGGCAAAAAAATTAGAAAAATTTTACGACTACAATTACGTAAAAAAATTATTTTTAAAAAATTTCAAACTTGTGAAATGGAAAGTGCAATTAATTAACATGTTTAAGAAATAATGATTTGATTCGTCATTAAAAAAATTAATAACGTGTTTAACGTTTATATATACACAAGAAATGTCCAATGAATCAATCTGGAAAAAAAAATTAAATATGAAAAAAGGTGGGAATAAATAATAAGTATTGAAACTTGTGTCATATCTTGAAAATATAAGTTGGAAAGAGAAACAAGTAGAAAATTCAAATTCAAATTGTGTTTTAAATGCATCTTCCTTTTTTTTATATAGAGGTATTTTAGACAATTTAAATGATCAAAAACATTAATATTACAAAAATGTCATTTTCTGGATGTCCATATTATGGACATTTAGCGCCACCCTTTTAAAACTGCCCGAATTAGTATTAGGTCGATCGATTTTCTTGGGATTGTCTTCACAATTCACATACATCTTTTATAAATAAAAATGAAATTTATTACATTGTCTATATTTATTGTTTAGGATAATTGTTGTATATTCAATAGGTGCACTGAACTTTATATTGTATTTTTAAATTATATATTTTATATTAGATTTAATATACAATTTGTTTACAATGAATCGTGCAGCTACTATATAGTATAAGAAACAAATTGTACAGTTCAGTATAAATAAATTGTATATTTTAGTGCAACAAGTTGCATGATTTTAGACGAAGTGTAATAGCTCAAGTGGTTAGAGCACCACTACCTATATATGCCTTGAGGTCGAGTCACTATTTGTTCTATTAAAAAAAAGTTACATGATTTTAAAATACACTATAAAGTGCACGGTACCGTGCATCTAATGCACACGAGACTCACTCAATTATTTAAGAATGTCTCACACAAATTAAGAAAATTATTAAATAACAATAAATATATTTATAATGTGTTGTTTATCTTTTATTTATTTATATGACCATTTATTGCATGTTATTACAAAAGTAAATATAGCGACGAAATTAGAATGTGACATTTAATTCATTTAAATTAATGCAAATAACAAACATTTTGAGAAATACAAACTCTCATGTGGAACTTAATTTTTATTATGAAATTAATATTATTATATTTGTAAATTGATATCACTACTCATATAAACTAATATATATTGCAATTAATACTATAATTTCAATTTATAAATATAATGGTATCAATTAATAAGTGTGAATTTAAAAATGTAGTGGTATAAATTTTATACTATGAACAATTTTCACTGAAGACCTATTCCTTAGGAAAAATATTTTCCTCTCTAAAAAGACAAACATTTTGATTGAAGGGGTATCATCATTTACAAATAAATACTTATGCCTAAAATTAATAAATAAATATATTTGAGTTAAGACAAGGAAAAAAGAAGTTAGAAATTATGATATATACATACAAATGTCGTTATGATATGAAGCGTAGTGGAGCTCAATCTGATAAAGAACCCGCAATTGGTCATTACTCCGTCTCCATTGATTTTTTATTTTTTTTAAAATAAAGATGAAATATATAAAATTAAATACAAGTGGTGCCAAAATGTACATGAAGAGATGAGGTACACGAACAACTCACAATCTAATGGAGATGCACTCTACAGGATTACAACTCCGTCTCCATTGATATAAGCGGAATATACAATTCTTCTAAAACTCGGTACTATACGTATTTTTTGGTTTCGAGTAGATCTCAAATTTGCACGTTATGAAATTAATTCCATATTTATAAATTTGACTCTTCAATTATTATGATTAATATTCTTTTATTGTAATATAAGTCATCATACCCTTCAATATCACAAGTAATACTCTTTTATAATCAGGTGACTTAGCCCACCTGGCCACTGGGCTCCTCAATTGAGTGGGAGACTCAGGTTCGATTCCCTTTGGGAACGAATTGGAGTATGGGAGTTATAAGGTGGCTTGGTGAATTTGTGGAGTGTTTGGGTGTTTGGTGTACTAACTACTAACATCTAATAACTAACTTTGTCCGATCAAAAAAAAAAGTAATACCCTTTTATGTAGTAATAAGTTATACCCTTCAACTATCACGGCTAATATCATATTAATAATATAGAGTATACCCAGTGATGGAGCCTAAATTTTCGTTTAGAGGGGCTCAATTAATAGTGATAAAAGAATATGTAAGAAAAGCTTAAAACAAGAATTACTTAAACAAATACCTATATTCATATAAGATACAAATTTATATACATACAAATCCCAATTGAGACTCAATTTCACTTTACCCAACCCATCATTGACCCGCTTTGACCCCTTTTTGACCACCCGACCCGCTGACCCTTCCTAAATTGATTGATTTGTATCTATACAAATTTTTACAGTAGACCTACTCTCATATAATCAAAATTTAAATGTAATTACATGCATATTTATACAAAAAATAATAATACAATCTAAATTATAACATTTCTCTTCGACTCTTCATATTTTGGAAGCGTTAAATGAAAGTTTTGTTACTAATGTTTTGAATTTTTTTTTATAATGTGTACAATTAAACAACCATTCAAAAATATGTCTTTCATTTGGTTATATAGTGAACTCTTGCTGAAAATATTATTTCCACTTAGTTGTGGAAACGGGTAAGATCAAATGATAACTTAAAAAACAAATAAACTAATGGGAATACAATATGATTTTTTGTAGCAATCATCTTTAGAGTAAAATCTCTTCTTTCAGCAACTGCAGAGAAATTTTATTCAAACACATGTCAACAATAAATTTTTCTAATTGACTGACAAGTTCAGATGGAGCAACTAAGATTTATTCAATGTATGTGCTTAAATATTATCATATACTTTACCATTTATTTTTGTATTACTCAATGAACTGGTCATTAATTATACTCCCTCCGTCTTAAAATAATAGTCCCCTATCATTTTTCGTACAGATTAATAAAACACCAATTATATATTGCGTTTGTAATTTTGGATTTATCTAACAATTTCCTCATATGTCCTTATTCATTGAATTCAAAACCAACAACATTTAAACTCAATATATATTAAACGGGGACATTTTGAATAATTTACACCATAAAAAAATTATCTTAATTAGAACGGACCAAAAAGGAATAGAGAAGTATTAATATTTTAAGATGGATCCTTCAGTTCTATTTTTGACTGCTCAAATCAAAGTAGCATATTTTTTAATGAGAGAGTTGTTTATTTGTATTAAGAGGAGTAAAGTTGCTTTTTATTGGGAGTAAAAGAGAATTTGATAAAAAATAAATATTTATGTATGTGATTATTAGTGACATGATATGTAATTTAGAGAAGTTTGTAAGTGGTTTGTTTGGGAGGATAAAATTATTTTTTTGTCATTTACACAATGAGAAAACTAAATAAAGGCATCCATTTATAAATTTTGAGCAATAAAAAATGAGTGGGTCTCATGTACATTCAGGTACAACGTGCACTCATAGTACATTTTAGAACCATGCGGCTTGTGATACTGAAAAGTGCAACTTATTTGCACTGAACCGTGCAAAAAAAAAATATATTAATAGTTGCATGATCCAATATAAATAAATTGCACTTTCCAATATAACAAGTCGCATAATTCTAAAATGTATTATATGTGAGTGTACGGTGCACTTGAATGATATAAGACTAGCCATAAAATATAAGATGGAAGGGGCATTAATTTCAACATGTCAAAATAATTATGGTATTAACTTTTTTTTTGCATTTATAATTGTAAGGAAAAAAGTTGTTAAATTATTTGGCAGGATAGAGCAAATTTGTAACTGGTTGAGAAAATAAAGAGGTGCCAGAATCTAGGTATTAATACTAGGCAGTTTTTACCAGTTGTGCTCTCTTTCACCCCCAAAGCCTGACTGATGCTTTGTAATCTCTAATTAATTATGACCGCACATTTTCAACGCGCCCTTCATCAACCTTCTTCTCGGGTATGTCAAACCCTATTCCCAGATGTAATCAGTGGCGGATCTAAAATTTTGGATTTAGGAATACGGAAAATATTAAGTAAATATTTTAAGCTAATTAGTGATTTGTTCTATTATATCTTGGGGATATATAAATTTTTTTTTGCATAGAAAAATTATGAAGTTTCTGAAATTTGGGTTATAGATGTACCCTTGTTACTAGCCCAATGGTTTGCACTCACTCAAAGATGTTACATAAATTCAAATTTCTTGTTTGTACAATTTTAGTATAGATTCTTCAATTGTATTTTTTTCTACTACATTTTCTTGATTATTCCATGTTTGGTTTTTTTTTTCATTTGGGGAGAATTCAGCCACTTTTCCAAATTCGCCATTGAATTCTCATTGATTTCACTTTAGGCCTTAAAGTCGGAGAAAAAAAAAAAAAAAAAGCTAAAGATCTTGATGATTGATGAAAGATTATATGTGTTTATGTGTGTGTATAAGTCTAATAAAAAAATGGGTTGATATGTATCAACAGGAATCGATGGGGACAAATAGAGCGGTGCTCCAATTTATGTCGGCTGCACCACCATCAGCCGGTGGCGGCGGGGACAGAAAAACCGACGGCGGCGGCGTCATAACTATTACTGACGTCGCTCTAATCAAGAAAATTGAAGAACTCATCAACAATGTATGTGCAACAAATCTTTAATAAAAAACAATTAAGTAAAGAAAACCCCAATTATGTGAATTAATCTTGTGCAGATATATATGTATGTATGTATTGACAGGAAATGATTGGAAAGGAAAAAACGGCGCAATCTCGGCCGGTGCCGAAGGTGGCGGCGCCGCCAGCAGGCAAAAAACCCTCGAAGGCGTGGTTGCCGATAGATGACGACATCATGACAATTGCTGATGACGTGGCCATAGTTAAGAAAATTGAAACCCTAATTGATAATGTTCTTTATGGGTCCAAGAAGATTCTTCGTAGGCTGCCGATTTTTGAAGAGATTGCTCCGAGTTAGTGTGACTTGATGAAAGATGCAGCTGCAAATTGTTGTTGTAAGATTAATTTCTGATATGAAATTTAATAAGTAGCTTGTGAAGGTACTATTGTTGTTGTTCTAATTGTTTGTTTGTGTTTTGAGTTTTATGTGACATCTATTGTTGGATTTGATTGAGAATTCATAGTGTAAGCTAATCAATTTGAAGGGCTACGAGATGTTTGATCTTTTTTGTTATATACTATTTACTTTGATATATTTTATTTTATTTTACTTAACGAATTTAGGGTTTATGTAGAACCAACTGAAAATGTATATCAAAATTTATTCGTTCTATTTATCGAACTGAGTTCAAACGAGTTTTTTGCAATTTTGATTTATATTAAATACTTTGATATTATTTGTTTGCCCTATTTGTAACTTGTAAAGTAGTTTTATATTTAATGGTTTATTGTCTGTTTCTTGTCGGAGTTTAATTTCTGGTTTAGTTAAATTTTCTAAAAAGGAATAATTACACTTGTTCAAATATAATTTCTAAAGCTTGACAACCAAACATTATCGGACATCAATTATTGTTGTTGGCTCGACTCGGTTCATTTACGACCCTTAAATCCTCTGTATAATTAATGTGAAATGGAGGTACCCATTTTAATCTTATACATAAACAAATTGCATATTTTAATGTAAAAAATTGTATGATTTTAAAATACTCTATGAAATGTACAGCGCACCTAATGCACATAAGATCCACTCAAAATTAAATACAAGTATTTGGTACCATGCTTTCATTCTTTTCTCCACAAATTTTATTTCCAAAACAAAAGGATCACAATTTTTTTTTGAAATTTTGGGAGGAATGACTATCATCAGACAAAAAAAGAAACATTCAATTCTTTTTTCATGTATTTTCTTAGGCACTATTTAGATGGATGGATTTCACGACAAATTATCACTCTTCAATGAATTTATAAATACTTAGATTTGAAAGTTTAGGGGAGAGTGAAGGGGAGGGAGGGAGTGAATGGGTAGAGATGGGGGGATTTCAAATGACTAAGTTTTGAACAGGATTTGAAATCCCTCAATTTCAAATCAAACTCTAAAATCTAAGTATTTATAAATCTATTGGAGAGTGATGATTTTTGTGTGTGAAATTCATGAATTTCAAATCCATTCATCTAAATGGAGCCTTAAATAAAAATTCAAAACACAAGCAATATTTCAGTGAATCAATTGCATCGTGTCATATGTTTTCTTTTAACCAAAAAATCAACCAAACAATTCTTTTTACCATGGATCCTATAAAAGACGGTGGAAAAATATGTGTTCGAATGTCAAAATTTTGAATTCATATAATTGAAAAGTATTAGTTGTATATAAAAAATGCTAACAATATTAAGCCTACAAATTAATTTTTTTTATGAACTAAAATTTTTCATCACATGAACTAATACTTCTCATTATATATTTTAATTTTTTTCCATATATATTTCATCAAAATAATGTTCTTCTATATAATAACACAATAAATTACAAGTCAATTTGATCACATCCTTAAAGTTTTGGGTCAAACCAAACATATATTATGATAGTTAATTATTCATGTCATCAATCAAACAATATAGTTATAAGGAGCACACCCAATATCATTCTCCTCTTACCTTTTTATTCTCATTGCTTTTGACAAATCAAACATCCTTTTATCCCTTGGATTCTCCTCTTTTGGGAGAATACAAACGAATGAAAATATTGTACCAATTACTTATTTTTTACATTCATTTGCCATCCAAAGTTTCTAACCAAACACCCTTTTGAGTAAATTATAATAATAAAATAAAAGGGAATAATACATGAGAAGCAGGTTATCTCAAACAGAATTGCATAGAATACACGCATTTCGTCATAAAAACTATGTACTGTGAACCAGGGCTTATACAGGGAAGACTAATATACATATATATATTTATGCTATTATATATAGAGAGAGAGGATCACACATTGATATCCATACGCCTTGATCTTGCACCAGGGGTAGTGCTGGAAACAAATCTTGGGATGTCGTAATTGTCTGATGTTGCATGGGCTGCTGAGGGTAAAGTGTCGGAGGTGGAGCCAAATTGCGCTGAGCGGGAAGGGGAGGTAGCACATTATAGCTGTACATATGGGTCACGAAAACGAGCAGAAGGTGAAGAAGTAGCAACAGAGGACAGGTGAAATTAAAAGCAATAATGATAACTACAATGAAGTAACGTAAACGAGATTTCAGGTCCAAGAAAGAAATGGCTATAAGTGCGTGTTTGAAATTCCACTACTATGACTTTGAGAGGTATCAGTATGATTCCACATCCTCTTTTTTTTCTATACCCATACCATGCCTTGTAATTTTACGAAAATACCCCCTAAGAAAAGATTAGCCAGCAGTGTTTCACACGTCATACCTTGAAGTTTATAGTGCTGTTCTTCATCACTCAGAATTTCACCAGGGAATGGTTGGTTAACTTGGGTAGACTGCGGACCGGGCAATTCATCTGAGAAGTAACTTCTTCTGATTAACTGTATATACCATACATATAATACTCAATTAAAAGGGGGTCTAAAATAAATGTAATCATGGAGTTTAAGGACACAATACAAACCATTTGGAAAAAATTCATCACCGCTTCCTTGTCGTATCTGGCTTCTTTTGCAGCCTGCGATTGAGAGAAACCAAAACTTGTTACCAAATGAATTTGTATAATAGTTTTTGTCTATAAAAAGATGGGGCTTAATCGATTGAAGCAGCAGCAAATACGAGAAGTTTTCTCTATTTTAGAAATTTCAAGAATTGGCTTTTGCCAAGTTAAGTGATAATGATTTCTCAATCCCATGGGAGAGCATGGCAAAATTGAGAAACAAACCTAATATAGAATACGTTATCATACAGAACGTAGAAATGAAGAGAAAGTGTATTAATTAAAGGTTAGTTTATTTATAACCAAGAGTAACACTTTGGTGCACCAGTTACACCGTGCAACTGTGCACAACGAATACTGTTCAGTGGAAACAAATAACACTGTTCAGTAAAAACAACTAATACCGATCAACTAATACCTTTTTGTAAAACAATTATAACCATTAAAAAATGCACTTGAGCTGCACGCTGTGTACTGCCAACTGGTGCATAGAAGTACTTGCCTAGTACCAGAAGTTCTTCAAGCAAAGTTTTAATTTTCAGTTCAGCTGCAAAGATGCCTTTTCAACAACTGAAATCATAATGTAGTATAGCAGAGAAACTGAACAGTTTTCTGATGCATTTTGCGAAAGTAGAATATATTTCAAATTAGATATGGCAAAAAAATAGGAAGTTTTACCATATTAAAGCCTCTCATGTGTTATTCTTTTCCCATTATGTGCATTTTAGAGAAATTTTACTGGTATCTTAATGAACATATGAAAAAGGCAAAAAGCTGAGGCATTTGAGCACCACCAGACACGCAAAGTTAATATGGAGAAAAATCAAGCATTAAGCACATAGAAAATCACGATTTTTTCACGTTTTTTCAGTTCCAGCATATGGTTTCAAAAATTTCAACTCGATACAGACTTTATAAATTTTGCAATTAGATCATATTACTATTTTCTGGCATCTTATCCCGACATGGTAGCCCGAATTTTCTTTTTACAAAAAAAATTCCAAATAAGCTCACAACCTTTTAAGTTTTTCACAATTTCATGCATTGCCACGTCAGCAGGACTTGCTGGAAATTAGTCGCGTGAAATATAGAAATGCAACAATTTGAAAGGTCGTGTATCGAATTGCAAATTTTAAAAACATATGTTGTAATTGATTAAACGTGAAAAAGGCTCGATATATTTTGCAATTAACACAAAAATCAAAGAACCAAATCAATGCATGAAAAAAATCAGCATAATGCTATATGGCCTCAATCCAATTACCAGATCCAAGGATAAAAATATTTTATAAAAAGAAAATCGACATACAGCTAGTAGGCCTCCGGAGCTAGGAAAGCTCTCAGCTAAAGGAAGATCATCAGTTGATGGAAATAAACCCTGCTTTTCAACCCACTGACGAGCTATATCTACAAGATTGCCACTGCTCCCTCGTGTGACTTCTTTTGAAGCAATATCTGCTTTGTTCCCTATAACAATGTAGGGTACGGGAAGGCCACCAGGACCTCCAGACAATAAAGGAGCTGAGAATGTGCCCGTTTCTGCAATCTTAGCCGCCCATTTCTGCAAGCTAGTCTTCGTCCTTCTTTGAGAAAGATCATGAACAAACATAACACCTACAAATCAAAGTTCGTGCCAGAAAAGAAGAGAAAGGTCTTACGATCAAAAATCAAAGATAGATATGCATGATATATAAGGCAAAATTACTCGTTCAAAGAAAAGATAAATTTAACTGGATGTTTGCTAAATAAACAACTGTCTGCTAAAATATGTAATCCAATACAAAATTCTTACTAAAATATGCTGATTATCTACCATTAATCTGCGAATAGAACAGAGATTGGCAATCCTTGTATCTTTCATGTCCAGATATATCCCAGAGTTCAACAAAAAAGTCTCTCTCCGAATCCCCTCTGATACTATTTGATGAGTTTCCAGAACTTCCATATTTAATATGCTGGAAAGGGATGGAAAAAATGAAAAACGGCAATTTCATCCAGAGTATCAATTATATACTCGTTCCCAGAATACATGAATTTAAGTATTACCTTGACATCAACATTGCACCCGATTGTTTGAGAAGGTCGAGCAACGGAAGAGCCTCTCATAATCAAATGAACAAGAGAAGTTTTCCCCACTCCTAAAGTACAATACATAAACACCGAATAATTGAAATCTCAAACGATTTTAATGAGTCGGAACAACAGTCTGTCAACTGATACATATAATTAAACTTGAAAATAACACCATTAGGAATTTAAACCACCTAAATCAAATTCTTGAAAATCCATATTTCCAAATTTCAACTACATGAGAAATCAAGCAACTTCACCTAAACTCATCACAATTTAATATAAATCTATCAATATTTACCATAAGCAAGATCACAAAACTCAAGAACATCCTCAAAACCAGCAAATAAGTATAATCAAATATGCCTGAAAATCCAAACACACTAATAATTAAAGATGATAAATCAGAAAATGAACTCACCTGAATCTCCAACAACTAGCACTCTCACTTGCCCACAAGGGGGCCCACCACTCTCCTCCCTTACCCTGTCCCTCCTAAACATATTTTTACTCCCTGCCCTAGATTTTGCCCTTCAAGAAAATCACAAAAAATCCAAAACGTAATTGCTTCAAAATCGAAACAAATGGGTTTTTGTTAACTCAAGAAATACACTGATCTCTGAATTATGAGTTCTTTATACCCATGTTAAACTAATAGGATTCAGAATTAGGACCTTAAAATAGGGGAGTTCCCAATAATTTCACTTGGGTTTTCTTGAATCTGAATATGCGGACTCACTGCTCCATCAGTCGCCAAAAGAAAACGATTCTCCCGCAAAATTTCGTGATTTTTTACAACTGTTTTATGGCAAATTTGATCTTTTAGCCTTTCGGTTTGCTAAAGACATCAAGAAAATGTACTAAAGCTTGCCTTTTCATAAAAGTTGTTCTATTTAAAAAAAAAAAAAAAAAGGCACACTTGGTGACATTTTGGGATTAGTGAGTATAGATTGTGTTAAGTCGTATCCAGTCTCATGAATAAGACGTCTCATTCAGTTTTTATCTTAAAAAAATAATAGCGAAAAGAGTAAGGACTTTGTTGATTTTAGGTTTAACTACTGTATCAATTTTGTTAGTGTAATATAAATATGGTGTGAAATATATTCGTTTTAATGGTAAATGAGACACAAAAATAAAGTTTATTTATAATTTATTTTTTCTCATTTTTTAATTTTTATACATTACATAATTATTTTTTTAAAATTTCGATTCAATGTATGATTTGTGAACATATTTGTTTTTTAAAATAGTTGAAAAGTTTGCATAGGTAAATAATGTGAGTTTGAAATGTTTTGATTTTTCTTACAATTTAGAATTATTTTCTTATAAAATCACGTTGATTGTCATCCGTTGTCGTCATTCCATCGTATATATCAAAAATTTCAAATCGAACATGACAATACATAAATACCCATGATTGAAATTTGACCTCCTTAAGAAAGTCCAAGGTTCTTAAGTGATTATCTCTAATTCTTGTTAGTGGTACCGTTACTCAAAATTGGTTTCTCTAAAACATGAAAAAAAAGTCTACTATTTGATAAGTAAGAGTCATTCCGAGAATCAACATTATTTGTCATGTGTTGGTCCAATTAGTATTTTCGCTTAAAAACATGGGTACCGTACCGAGCTTTATCACAACTAACATAATATTGTTTTACAATTCAACTAATAATATCAAACGATTCAACTAATCATTTAAGGTTAGTATCAATAGTATATACAAATTTATAGTAAATTGACTAATCAATTTAAATCTCATATCGTTTAAAATAATCATACAAATAAATATATAAATTATACAAATAATCATACATTTATATATTTATAGTACTCTCTCCATCTGTAATTAGATTGTTTAAAATTCAAAGAGGTCCATCTGTTTTTCACATACCCCAAATATCAATAAAGTAATTCTACCGTTTCAAACTACCGCACTGCAAACATCACTAAATTATATTTATTGCAGCTAAAAATTACATACAAATATATATTTTTTTAAAGTCAATCACTTAAGTTGCTTAAAACACCTTTTATCAGAAAACTATTTTATTCCTTTCAAATGTTAATAAAAAAAATTCTCATTAAAACCTGTGTCAAAGTCAAATAAGCAATTTAAAAAAAAAAGACAAATGAAGTAATTAATTTCAAGAAAAAAATGTATCCATATTAAATATAAAATTTATTATTTACATTATTAATCCCTAATATGCCACTTTTAAAATTTAATGAAAAATTTACAATAATTTTTTTGTTGAAAATTTTTATTTCTATTGTTTATATTTTATTGTTAGATATATATAAATAGATGTAGTTCAAAAAAATTAATATTTTTTTAGAAATACTCAAAACAAAATTAATACCTTATTTAAAAAAAAAATGTGTTATAGATATGGGGGATTGAACCTTGTACCTCTAACATGCTAAGAAGACAAAATAAAATTAACTTTACCATTTGGGTTACATAACTTTTGTTAAGATTATAAAATTTTATGACAAAATTAATAATAATTTTTTGGTACAACATTTTGTTATTAGATAAGTATAAATTAATAACAACTTTTTGATACAACATTTTGTTATTAGATAAGTATAGATATAGATGTTCTTTGAAAATAGAAAACTAGCAATGCCATCGAAATATTGGAAGGATTCAAAAATGTTAAGCCAAACAATTAATCTACTCCATACTTTTAGATTTTCATCAATTATAACACATATTTTTCTAACTATTTTTAGTGAATAATATTCTTATTTAACCCCTATTTCATACTATGAAAAAAGTTAATACAATTCAGTTAATGTGGTACTATCTAGTGAAAACAAGTGATACGGTTTAGTGAAATAGGTGATACGATTAAAAAAACTCAATTTCATAGGATACTTTACTCCATAATTTATGTAATGATAATTTTTATACACAACAATGATAGTGTGTGCACAAAATTATACTTAAAGAAAAAAAGTTCACGTGACTCAAGTTGACATAATTTATTTTTATTAATGTACAAAATTATTTTTTCAATCATACTTTGTTTTCTTATTTCTCCACACACTTGAAATTAAATTCTTCTATTTCTTTGAAATTGTGATTTATAAGAAAAATATTGTTAGCTAACTAGAATTTATAAAATGCCAAATATAGTCTTAAAATGTGTGAGTTTTAAATTGATAGTTTCTGATGCGGACTAATTTCAACATTTCGTGTCTTCATATTTTTCATTGAATCGGGCGTGAGCTCGATCCATGGGGCCTGCAAAAAACCACACATGAAGGCCTCGATGCAGGGACTCCGACGCTCAAGACAGTTTCGATCTCATTTCATATTGTAAAGTATCAGTATTAAAAGAAAAGTATTAGTTGAGAGGTAGTAAAAATGGTTCTCTCACCTTGTGAAGGAAGAGTATATATATTTTTCATACCTGAGGATAATATTGTCATTTAGATACAATTAGGGCATCATTGCTTATTGGGGCTTGTCCATGGACTTTGCATGGGCTTCGACCTTTGGTAATGCATTCATTATTGGCTTGAGCACATGACGACTAATTATCTAATATGGGTTGAGAACCTCATTCTCGATTGTGATAGACCACTCCTCATTAGTTTCCGTCATATAGATTTTGGATTGATAGTTTTCTATTTTTCAGTGCCTAAATCGATAGAAAAAGACTTTCAAGCCCCTAGTTAATAATATTACTCCCTCCGTCCCGTATAAATTTTTCCTTTCTTTTAAGTGTTTTAATTAAGAAATAATAATAAAATAATAATAAAAATGAAAAGGTAGTTTTGAGTATGGAAGAGAGGAAAAAAGGTATATATAGTAATGAGTAGAGTAGTGAGTGACATTTTTTTTTAATATTTTGTGAAAAATGAGGATAAAAGTTATGGGTAGTGAAGTTACTTTTTCCATTTATAAAAAGAGGAAACTTATTATGGGACAGATAGAAAAAAAAAAGTGATAAACTTATAGTGGGATGGGGGAAGTATTATTTTTCAGACTTTAAATTGATAAATCTCAAAAAAGTAAAGCACCCACGTATAGAAACCAATCTCATGTTTTTACTTTCTATCAATTTTACCCATAAGCTTATATAAAATATTTAACCGATTAAAGATTCGTGAAATGTGGTACAATCAAAGAGAGACATGGATAAAAAGAGAGGGGGAAGCAAATGAAACACATTAGGTGACATTTTGTTCATATAGTAACATATATTTCTCTTTGCATTAATATTTTTGTATTCACATAGTAACATAATTTTCAATACCTTACATGTTGTTACATAGTAACATAATTTTCTATACGAATAAAAGTATGTTTACAGAAAATGACAAGTATGTGTTACATGTTGTAACGACGATTCTCGTGAATCTATACATATCTAATAACAAAATGTTGGGCCAAAAAATTGTTTTAATTTTCTAATAAAATTTTAAACATCTTAACAAATTTGATGTAGCTCAAATAGTATAACAAATATTTTTTATCTTATTTGTATACAAGAATACAAGGTTCAATTCCCCATATCTACCACACATATATATTAATTTTTTTTTAATATTTTCTAAATTATTAATATTATTTTTGAAATTTTGAACTAGATCTATTTATACATATATAATAACAAAATATTATACAAAAAAAAAAAAAAAAATTCAACAAAAAAATTATTATAAATTTTTGAACTAAATCTATTTAACACATATATAATAACAAAATATTATACCAAAAAAGAAAAAAATTCAACAAAAAAATATTACAAATTTATCATAAAATTTTAAAAGTGGCACATTAATGATTAATAATATAAAATGTTAGATTTTGTAGTTGGTACATATATATATATATATATATATATATATATATATATATATATATATATATATATTTTAAAACAGTTACTCCTTCCATTTTTTTTTTAGATTGCTCACTTGATTTTGACATGAGTTTTGATGAGGAAATTCTTTATTAATATTTGAAAGGTAATAAAATAACTTTTTGATAAGGGTATTTTGTCAATTTTAGTGAATAAGATAAAAAAATAAGTTAATTTTGTATGTAATTATTAGTGACGTGTGATTTAATTTAGTGATGTTTGTAAGGGGTAGCATGAACTGTATAGTTATTTTATTGCTATTTTGAGTATGTGATAAAAGATGGACTTTTTGGATTTTGAGCAATCTAAAAAAGACGAGAAGTATTGTATATATTAAAATATATAATTTATATACTTATTTGTATGATAATATTATATGATATTTGATTTAAATTGATTAGTCCAATTACCATAAATTAGTTGCATGAGCTATTGACGTTAGAATTAAATTGTTGGTTGAATAATTTTTAATTAAATTATTAGTTGACGTTATTAGTTGAATTGTAAAATGACACTAGGGTAGTTGTGATAAAGCTTGATTTATTTACTTATTTGTATGATTCTTTTATAGGATATATAATATTTAAATTGATTAGTCCAATTATGGACGGATCCAGAAAACTTTCATGACTGGGGCACAAAAATAAATAATATAACAAGTAGATTTTCCTGTGAACCCGGGTTCACATGAATTCTATTTTTTTTAGTGTCACGATTATGCATATACAGTTATACACTATTACTATGTTAAAAAATATTTAATTTTTTAAATAGTGATGGTGCATATACATAACAGATCTACAAATTTTTTTAGATGAAATATTTGCATGATTAACTAATTATAACACTTTTAAAAACTCATTTAAGTCATTATATACATATAATATAATTATTACTCCTAATAATTATAATATATATAACATATATTTAAAAAAATATGGGGCACGTGATCCCAGACATGTAGGTCCATCATTGAGTACAATTACTATGAATTAGTTGCATGTACAATTGACATTAGACTTAGATTGTAAAACGATGCTGGGTTGGTTGTAATGAAGCTCGGTAACCATATTTTTAAAAGAAAATACTAATCGAGACTAACTTAGGACAAAGAGTGTTGATTTCGGGAATGACACTGTCATCATCAGATAGTAGACTGTCTTTAACATCTTCGAAAGATAATTTTGACTAATGATATCTTATGGTGTGATCATTAAAAAGAATTATAGTCAATTATTAAAAATCTTGGACTTTCTTAAGGAGATTAATTTCAATCATGGGTAATTATATGTTATCATGTTCAGAGTAACTAAAGGGGACAATTGAAAATTTTGACATGCAATGTGAATTGGGAAGACGATAATAGATGACAATCAAAGTGATTTAGGAGGAAATAACTTAAAATTGTAAAAAAAAAAACTTTAAAGTTGCATTATTTAACAATGTAAAAATTTTAAGCATTTGAAGCGCCACCCATTTCTTATCTCTGATTGTCAAAAACAAAATATATTCATAAATAGTGCGTTGCATCTAAATAAAAAAAATATTTAAAAAAATGAAAAAAAGATTCTTATTATTATTATAAGTAAAATATTTTTTTATAATTTATTTAACACAAAAATAAATATATTTTATATTATGTTTCTTTTATACTCACAAATCGTGCAACGCACGGGTGATATACTAGTTGAATTTAAAAGGACATAAGTTTTTTCTGATTTATAATTTTCTTAACTAGTTTCTTGTGAGCATTTTTGTTGTGTGCCAAATGATCTGGGCTAATTAGTCGAATTTCTTATGTCGTTAAGTTACAGAGGGAGGGCCCACTAACCTCTATTAAGCATGAGATATGGGAGAATTGCCATGAACAGAGACGAACACGCCTGGCCGCCATCTAGGTCCAAGGATAGGGCGAGTTACCAAGTCACCAAGTCACCTTCTAGCCCGCCAGTCGCCGTGGTGCGAAAGTGCGCCCAAGGCAGGCGAGATCGCTCATCTTCCACTACTACTCGCCCTGCCGCAAGTCAGGAGTTCGCCATGATTACCTAACAAGCTCGCCCAAACCATAAAGTCGCCGGTAAGACGATGCCCGACGAAGCCGCACATTAGTCAACAAGGTGGGCGAGTTGCCCGCTACCTAGCAACTCTCCCGTACACTTGTCGCCCGCTATGCCAGCTTCGCCCACCACATCGGCTAAATTGATCATGCAAGACGACGTCCGATACTGCGCCCCGAGCGACCATAGTGGTCTTATAACCCGCCAGCCCTTTCGCCCGCCTTGCGTAGCCATACTTGTCTTCGCTGGCGACCTACTTGCCGGCGTAGTTGTTTACCCGTAGCGCATGGCACTTCGGCCTTTCGCCATAGTCCCGCCGTAGCGCGCATTACTACTTGACGGCCGTCACCTTTCGCCCAACACTCGATCGAGCATCCCATTTCGCCATAGTCGCCCGTAGCGCCCGCTCGCTTCGGCCGCCCGCCTTTGCTCACAATGCTACTTTGAGAATCCCCTACTCGCCGGCGCCCGTATTTCGTCGGCCTTGGCGTCCTAATTCGCCCTAACGGCGCGTAGCCGCCCATTACCGTCCGGACACCACACCATAAGCCCGTGGCGTCTTTGGTTGTCGCGCACACCGGTCGCCCGCCGCCATGGTCGCTAAGACGCTGGTTGCATCTTGGCTACCAGTAATAGTTCGCCAAGACGAAGTCGCCCATGCAGGACGCCTACCGAGTTGCGGGGACTTGCCTAGTAGTCGCCCTATTGACGACTAGGCACCCTCAACATAATTGCGTACACAAAGAGGGAAGTAATACTTACCCAATTCTGTGAGACTTGTGATCAAGGTAAAAGAGATATAGAGATTTGAGTCAAAGTTTCCCACTTACCAAAGAATGATTTTGGCTAACCTAACACGTAAACAACCAACATCAGAGAATCTTGCCCAAAATGGCCGAGAAGACTCTGAGGATATTGCTGGTTCTACCGCCACGGACTCAAAAGGGAAAACCTAGGCGCAAATCTCCGCGCTACCTGCAAACCGCCGATTCAGAGTCGCAGGTGGCGTGTTTAGTAATACGAGATTAAGATTTAGAGTATGTTGTAGAGTCCAAAAGTAGCTGGTTACAATTAATGCTCGGTCAAATTCCATCGAGAGTTGTAGCAAGGCCCACTAGATGGTAATTTTGTACTATAAATAGGAGAAGTTAAGACTCATTAAAGGGTGGTCGCCAAATTTCACATTCAATACAACGGCTTTATCAGCCAACAAAAGAGTCCTTCGGCCCAAATCCTCTAGCATTTACTTACTTGCATTTATTCTTCTGAATCTTGATCATTGTCATTCAATGAGGAACATTCGTTTTGTTCAGCATTGATTGCTCTTCACGCTCATTAATACTTGTTTGTATCACCAAACCACACAGCCATATCACAAATCTCGTTCCGTAATTTTTGGTGTACAACAATTGGCGCTAGAAGGAGGGTGTTTCACTAGGAAGTTCCCAGGTTTCCTTTTGATTTACCCTTTCGAATCTTCAAATCTTCAAAAGTTCTTATTGAAACCCAGTTTCCGACATGGTTTCTGCCGGAATGCAAATGTCCGGCCAACAAAGGGAGACATCTTCATCCAATGAAGGTCCGTTCGAAAACCTCGATGACATCAAAACTCTAGAGGATCTCCGAGAGGCAATGAAAATACTCAAACGCCGTCAGTGCAACCTCGCCGGAGAGAGAAGTGGGCCACATCGGTGTGTTGAATCCCAGTGGGCCTCAGCATCCCGAGGGAAAAGAAAGATGGGGAAGGGCGCGAGGTTTGGAAACCGCCGACCTGCTAAGACATGCAATACCGCCCACGAATCTGGAGGACCCCATCAGCGCCAAAATTGGAAGGAAGAAACCCCATCCCCCAGGTGTGGAGGCTTTTACCAGTCTCGCCAATCTGAGTCTGTATTTGACAGATTGGGAAAGAATGCTCAGCGAAGACCTCGTGGTCGCCCAGTTGAGTCAAATGCAAGCTCGTTCCCAGCTAAGAGAAACTTGGAGGCATCTTTTGAGACGGAGAATGGTGCTCGAGCTAAGGCTGAAGAGGGACCGAGAGTGTCTGTGCATAGCCGTTTAGGTGCGCCAGCCCCTCTCTGGCCTCAAAATCCAGAAAATGAACAGCTCGAGGCCATCAAACAAACCCTCAAAATTTTGTAAGATCAAATGAATCGGTAGGGAGGACAAGCCGCTCCAACTGTACTGTCGATCTCGCCACTAAGTCCTTAAATCATCCACGCCCCCGTTCAGGTCAAGATCAATATGACTTCGATAAATTAGTATAATGGTGATCCCGACCCCAACACTCATGTTGGGAAGTTCTCCTCCCACATGACCTCAATGGGCGCCACGGATGCGACTCAATGTCATTTGTTCCCACTCACGCTTGGGGATCAAGCCTACAAGTGGTTCAACTCGCTCACCCCGGGCTCCATCAAGTCCTTTCATCAACTGGTCAATTAGTTCCTCAGCCACTTCATCACGATGGCACCAAGGCCGACCGCCAAACAAATTTTGCAAACATCGAGCAGGGCTCAACGAAGTCAGATCGAGACTATATCGAGCGGGTCGATAACCTCATTATGGAGGGTGAGCCCATGGGAGATGAAGCCAAAGTAATGGGAGCGGTTAGAGGCCTACGATTGAACACTAAGTTGTGGAAGCTGATGTATAAGGAGTACCCGAGCTCGTACACCGACTTCCGATGGAAAGCGGGCAACCACATCAGCAAAGCCGAGATGATGGCCCTGCGTCTAGGCGGGCAAGTTGCGAACAACAATGAAGCGGTGAAAAAGCCAGACCAAAAGCCTCAAAGCACTCACAAGAGAGGCGGGGGCCAACACAAGCCCACGAGTAACTTCAAGCCATTCAACAGCGAGATCGAGGATAAGCTGCTAGAGGTCCTGAGTACTACTCCGAACGAGGTCTATGATAAAATCAAAGACAAGCAACTCTTGGATCAGCCCCGGAAGATCACGAAAGAAAGTGGGAAGATAAATCCCAACAAATATTGCCACTACCATGAAAGCATCGGGCACAACACCAGCGAATGCCGCGACCTTCTCTGGCAACTGTGGAAGCTTTATGAGGACGGAAAGCTGGATGACTACGTGAAAAAGTGTCAGAACAATCAACAACCCCCACAACGCCCCCATGCTAATCCAGGGCCTACCGGCAAGCGACCTCTTCCACCTTTTCCTGAAAATGCCGCGAGAAGGGCATTACAAATGATCTCTCCTCTGGGAGGTAGCATCGGTGGGATCCTCCCATCGATGGTTATGTCACGACGAAGACGAAAGGCCGAGATACGAGCTCTCAGCCATGTCCACCAGACCTTTTTCCAAGTCAACCACGCAGCTGAGAAGACCAATTCGCTTGCCTTCTCGGACGAAGACAAGCATGTGGTGCAATATCCGAACAACGATCCTATCGTAATCTCGACCAAGATCATGGGGGTAATGGTCCATTGTTTGTTAATTGATAATGGTTCTTTCTGCAATATTTTATTCAAAGGGGCCCTCGACCAGATCAGAGATTTCTCCGATTATGTCGAACCTTGCGACCTCACTATCAAAGGTTTCGGGGACTCATCTATAAAGCCTTATGGGGCAATCCGCTTGGCAGTTGAGCTAGTTTCAGATCGTGACCCGGAGGTGAAGGCAACTAGACAGCTCAATTTCATCATTGTCGACCTCTCTTCCACGTATAATGGGTTTCTAGGGAGACCTTTCGAACATGAATTTGGGACTGCGACCTCGGCCCATTATTACTGCATCAAATTCCCTACCCCGGGAGGGGTTGTGGGCACGATCAAGGGAAATCAAGCAATGTCGAGAGGATGTTTGCTATAGGTCGATGCCGAGAAGGACACGACCATGGTGAACCTCGGGGCAGGGACAATTCTGGTGATATCGCAAAGCCATCTCGGAGATCAAACGTCGCTGCCAGAAATGGAGCCTAACAAGAGGCTCAAGGCCACCAACATCGAGGGGCATACCGACCTCGAACCCAAAAAATCAGTTTTGAACCCATCGATGACCCGCGATGGTCGGGAGGGCAGCGAGCAACACCAGCCAAAGAGCTTGAGAGGGTCCCCATCAGCGAAGCTCGGCCTGAGATGGAGGTGTTTATCGGAACATCTTTAAGCCCCGAAATGCGATGCCAAATGATCGGATTCCTGAAGGCCAAATTAGATGTTTTTGCCTGGTCCCACTGAGATATGGTCGGGATAGATCCCGAGATCACTTGTCACCAGCTCAATATTGACCCCTCCAAGAAACCAATCTCTCAGAAGAGAAAAAAATTCGGCCCCGAGAAATATGCGGCTCTGGCCGAGGAGGTAAAAAAACTCTTGGATAACCAGCTTATCGAGCAAGCTGATAAGCCGTAATGGGTGGCAAATGCAGTGTTGGTAAAGAAGGCGAACAACTCTTGGAGGTTGTGGATCGATTTCACGGACTTAAATGAGTCTTGTCCCAAAGATCACTTCCCCATGCCGCACATCGACCACTTAATCGACAACACAGCAGGCCACGAGGTGATGACCTTCATGGACGCGTTCGCAGGATACCATCAAATAGCGATGCACCCGAGCGACCAACAACACACTTCCTTCCCCGACGAAAAAAGAACATCTATTCTTTGGAAGCGTATGCCTTCGATGGCGAAAAACGCCGTATCAAATTGGTCAAAGATGCATGTTCGCCGTCGGATCGGCAAGACCATGGAGGTATACATCGACGACCTAGTAGTCAAGAGCGAGAAAAGAGAGGATCATCTGGGGGCACTTCGCCCAGGCTTTCGACATTCTGAGGCAATACAAGATGAAGTTAAGTCCCAAGAAATGCAATTTTGGAGTGGAATCCGGAAAGTTCTTGGGGCATATGGTGAGCCAACGCGGGATCGAAGCCAATCCGACCAAGATTAAGGTCTGCCTCGACATGAGAGCACCACATAACATTAAAGAGGTTCAAAGGTTGACTAGACGATTGGCCGCCCTGAATCGTTTTATCTCGCGAATGGGCGACAAGTGCAAGCCTTTCTTCGATACGAAAGCATGAAGAATTATCTCTCGAACACACAAATACTCGCAAAGCCTATCCCGGGGGAAAAGCTTTATCTTTACTTAGCGGCCTCAGAAACCGCATTAAGTGCAGTATTGGTTCGGGCTGAGGGGCAGGATCACCTGCCTATCTATTTCGTAAGCCAGGCCCTGAGCGATTGTGAGCTGAGATACCCCCCTCTGGAAAAATTCGCCTATGCGCTCGTAATGAGCGTCTGAAAGCTCCGACCTTATTTCTTCGACCACTATGCCGAGGTCCTGACCTCGCTACCATTGCAGCGAATACTCCATCGACCGGATACCGCGGGAAGATGCCTCAAGTGGTCAGTAGAGATCGGGCAATTTGGCATAACATATGCACCCCAAACAGCAATAAAGTCACAAGCACTAGCATATTTCCTCGTAGAATTAACTTTCCCAGCCGAGCAAGAGAGGGCAGTGGGGCAACCATGGGAACTATATATCGACGGGTCATCAAACAGTGAGCGAGCTGGGGCAGGCGTAGTGTTAATAAGCCCGGAAGGAAGATCATTCACAACGGCAATCCATTTCGATTTCCAAGCGACAAACAACGAGGCCGAATATGAAGCTCTAATCAATGGCGATGGCCATGGGAGTTCAACGTGTCAAGATTTTTTGCGATTCTCAACTGGTAGCTTTCCAAATGACGGGCGAATACGAAGCGAGAAGCGAGCAAATTATTGCTTACCACAAGATAGCCCAAAATCTAATCGAGAGGTTTGAACAGGTCGAGATATCCCAGATTCCCAGAAAGAAGAACACCCAAGCAGATGCTCTAGCTCGGTTGGCGACATCTGAAGGAGCGACCGACATGTCAGATATAACAATCATCAAGCTCGCTGCCCCCTCGGGCAGCCCGACCCTTGTCACGCACCTGGAAATTGAGGAAGTTACCTGGATGAGTCTGATCATCAAGTACATCAAGGACGGTGAACTCCCTACTGACAAGGTCGAGGCGCGTCGGCTCCAACTAAGGATGGGCCGATATACGATCATCGGCGACCAACTATACAAGCGGGGTTTTGCCCTCCCGTTGCTAAAATGTGTGACCCCCGAGGTCGAAAAAGAGATTTTGAGAGAGATACACGAAGGGGCATGTGGTAACCACACGGAGGGCACACTCTTGCCCACAAGGCCCTGCGACAAGGCTATTTCTGGAAAACACTAAAACAGGACGTGCTCGATTTCGCCAAGGCTTGCAAAAAATGTCAAGTCTTCAAGCCAAAGATCAAGGTCGCCCCCGAAGAGCTCGCCTCGATCTTTAGTCCTTGGCCCTTTGCCAAGTGGGGCATCGATCTTATCGGACCGCTACCTACGACACCCGGAACGGTCAAATTTGCAGTGTTCGAGGTTGATTATTTCTAAAGTGGACGAAAATTTTGGCAAAATATGATGTGGGAAAATATTTTCTTGATCTCCAAGAAATCTTGAATATATCTCCTATATTCTTTTTCCCATAATCATAATATTCCACAAAATCCCAACTTATCTATTTGCTATGGAATTCGAAAATATTGGGGTCCAAGATTCCAAGATTTAGATCTTCTTGAATTTATGAGATATTCTTGTATTTCAAGAAATACATATCTTCCATAATATCTTTTCAAGAAAATCAAGAAAATCTTTCTTGCTTAATTATATTTTCAAGATTTTGAAATTATCATTATAGATAACCAAGTGGGAGATTTCTTGAATTTAATGAGATAATCTTGTATTCCAAGAATACATATCTTCATTCCATAACAAAATTCAAAGAAAATCTTTCTCCCATTATATCTATAAATTTCGAAATTTTAGTTGGAAAAATAAGCAACAATATTTATTTTATTTTAATCACCTTTTCAGTTATTGGACTATATGTTGGGCTACTCAGGGGGCCTTTAGGAGAATTAAGATTGTACCTTCTAATGGACCTTGAATATCTAATATTGAGCCACAATATAATTCAAGCCCATAAATATTAATTAATCCCACTACATAATTAATATCAAGACTATCCATCTTAACCCATATTATAGTCAATATGGCTCCGGTCATTATTTCCGTGTTTAAGATTATCTAGCCCATTAATTAATTCAAGCCCTTTGAAATAGCTTTCCATTAATTAATATCTTTTTGTCCTTGGTCAAGGAGCGGTTCAACATTATTATCCATCTAGGAAACTAATTCCACTTGCAAGATTTGGTATGATAAAGCTTATGAACCTCCCAAGGGGGGCAAATCAAACAAGCGTACTTGCACACGATTCTTCGTATTAAATCTTAGCAATCACATGTGACTAATAATATTGCCCAAGATAAAAAGTATTGAATCTCATTGATTCGCTACCCATGATAAGTCAAAGCAATAGTTACCAATCCCACGTGATCCTATTTGAGCCTTACACTTCAACCTTTCATGATGGGTTGTTCATTTCCATCTAGGTCGTGAATAACGTACTTTTAGTTACAAGAGACTGTTAATTTAATCTTCTGTGATCTGGTATCACTAAATTAACTACAATGTAACACGTACGACTTATTGAACAGTTATGTAGTAAATATATGTAACATTCAATAATATTTAAAGCATGAGTGATAAACAATTTATTTCATTAAATAAGTCTGGAAATTCAGTTTCGATTATACAAAGTAAAACCATAATTTCCAGTATAATCCCAACAATCTCCCACTTATACTCAAAGTCTGCTTTTAAGTATACTACAACATGTCTCGCGTAGTCCGTGACATCTAATGTCACCTACACGAACCTAATAATTTCTCCCACTTATACTCAAAAGCAGTTAGCAAGCGGTCTTGACACCCATTCCACCCACATATCTCTCGAATGTATTCAGAGGCAGACTCTTTGTGAATGGATCTGCTAGGCCGTCCTCAGACGCTATCTTTGCCACATCTATATCTCATCTCTTAACGATTTCTCGTATAAGATGTCTTTCTTTTAGTGTGCTTGTTTGACTCGTGGACTCTTGGTTCTCTTGAATTTGCAACTGCCCCTAGCAGATATTGGTAGAAAAATTCAGAACATCATCCAAGTCCACTAAGAAGATCTAGAGCCCAATCGGTTCTTTCACTGCTTCACAAGCAGTACTTACCCGACTTCCATGGTTGAGTCAGTGATGCATTTCTCTGCTTCACACTCGTCCATTTGATGGCTACACTTCCCAAATGGAAAAACACTAACTGAGACAGATAATTTCTGGAATCTAAGTCTGATTGGAAATCCGAGTCCGTGTAGCCGATGGGGATTGGAGTATCTGACTGATAAATCAACATTCTATCCCGAGTTCTTTTCAGACACTTTAGAATGTTTTTAACTGTCGTCCAATGCTCTTTCCCTGGGTTACTTTGATATCTTGCCACCATGCCTACGGCAAAGCAGATATCCGGTCTCGTACACAACAATGCATACATAAGGTTTCCGATAGCCGAAGCACAAGGAATACCTTTCATGTCATCTATCTCCTTTTTCGTCTTAGGGAACATTTTCTTGGATAGATGGATTCCAAGTCTGAAAGGTACGAATCATTTCTTGGAATCTTACATGCTGAATCATTTCAAAACTAGCGTTTATGTATGAAACTTGCGATAACCCGATCATCCTTTTCCGACGATCTCGAGTTATCTTGATCCCAAGGATATGTTCGGCTTTCCCTAAGTCTTTCATATCAAACTATTTTGAAAACCATGCCTCTTACGTCTGATCACACCTTCACATCGTTCCCGATGATCACATTATCATCTACGTATAGTACTAAGAATACCAATGCAGTTCTGACACGCTTTTTATACACACAACTTTCAAACTCATTTTGATCAAACCCATAAGACTTTATAACATGATAAAAACATTGGTTCCAAGCTCTGGATGCCTGTTTGAGTCCGTAAATGGACCTCTTGAGCTTTACAAACTAGGTATTCTTGGCCTGTTTCAATGAAACCTTGGGGTTGTTGCATATAGATCTCTTCATCAAGACTTCCGTTAAGGAAAGCTGTCTTAACATCCATTTGCCAGATTTCAAAGTCGAAATGCGCAACAATCGATAAGAGAATACGGATGGACTTTAAGCATGGCTACGGGCGAAAAAATTTCCTCATAATCGATCCCTTCTTTCTGAGTATAACCTTTCGCCACTAGTCTTGCTTTAAAGGTTTCAACCTTCCCGTCCAGTCCTCTTTTCCTCTTATATACCCACTTACATCCAATGGGTTTGCCCCCATTAAGTGGTTCGACTAGCTCCCACACTCTATTATGAAACATAGACCCCATTTCAGCTTTCATTGATGTTTGCCAAGAATCTGCATCCTTATCTTGGAGTGCCTCGTCATATGTCCATCGGTCTGATTCATCTTGTCCGGGAATCAAGTCCGAGGACTCTCCTATTCCCATGAATCTCTCGGGTTGTCTAACAACCCTCCCACTACGACGAGGCTCCGGTTGTGAAAGCGTATCGTTTGGTATATCATCTAGTACAGTTGGCACTTGAGGTTTGCCCTCTTAGCTCATTTAAGGTAATCTCACTTCTGGGTTTTCTTTGGTTCATATAGTCTTCTTCCAAAAATCTAAAGTGGGTGCTGATGACCACCTTTTGATCTTCGGGACCATAGAACATACACCCTTTTGTTCCCTCGAGGTATCCTACAAACAGCCTTAATTCTGATCGAGGATCCAATTTACCGGCTTCCTTGTCCAACACGTAGGCCGGACACCCCCAAATTCTCATGTGTCACATACTAGGCTTGCGCCCGGTCCACAATTCTTTGGGAGTTTTGGGAATCGATTTGGATGGCACCAAGTTCAGAATGTAAGCCGCTGTTTCCATGGCTTGACCCTAGAACGACTCAGGAAGATTCGCATAACTCATCATTGATCTAACCATTTCCAAAAGAGTTTTGTTTCTTTGATCTGCAACCCCGTTTTATTGAGGGGTTCCGGGTGCAGCGAGCTGGGATACAATCCCTTCATCAGATAAGTAGTTTAAAAACTCATTGCTGAGGTATTCGCCTCCATGATCAGATCGTAGAGACTTGATACGTTTTTCCCTACGATTCTCTGTTTGAGCCTTAAATTCTTTGAAATTTCTCAAAGGTCTCAGATTTATGCTTCATAAGGAAAATGTATTTGTACCTTGAGTAATCATCAATAAAAATAATCATAACCTCCTCTTGCTTTGGTTGACATTGGACCACATACATCTGTGTGAACGATCTCTAACACTTCTTTGGCCCTACTCCCCTTGGCTCCAAATGCCCTCTTGGTCATTTTACCCTCCAAACATGATTCGCAGGTTGGAATTGGTTCAACTTGGAGACACTCCAGTGAACCGTCTTTTACCAACCTTTGGATCCTCTTTGGATTTATATGACCCAATCTTAGATGCCAAAGAAGTGTTTCGTTCACGTTTTCTTTTGTCAAAAATAGTTGATGTGTTATAGGATGCATTTCGTGAGTGGTGTGCACAGTTAATTGTATAGAGATTTTCCATCAATGTCCCGTAACAAATACACTCATCATTTCAAGAAATGATGTCATTCTTATTAGAAGAAACTTAGTGTCCTTTAATCGAATTTTAGAAACTGAAAGTGAAATCTTTCTAAAACTGGGAACATAAAGATAATCTAAAAAAAAAACTTTATCTTCAAAAGATAGGTACACTTCTCCCACTGCTTTAGCTGCCACTCTCGTAGCATCGCCCAGTGTGATGAGGATCTCACTCCCACTAAGTTGTCGGGTCCGTTTGAACCCGTGAAGCCAACATGATTAGTGGATCTCGTATCAACCACCCACGAATGAGAAGTATACGCCGCTAAACAAGTTTCAATAACTAGTGCGTGAGAGTTACCTTTCTGTCCGTCCCTTTTGGGGTTGGAACAGGCAAAACCTCCATTGTCCTCTCTCACCGCAGCTTAAGCACTTCCTCTTTGGATTTTCCTTGACACAACAAGCATTCCTCATCTTACCATTGCCCTTGGCAACAGTTGAGTTTTATTGCTTATGGCCTTTGGTCCTCTTCTTTTCCTTACCTCCCTTGGCCTAGAAGATGAAGACGGACCACTTGCCGTCAAAACTTGAGTTTGATGCCTTATCAACATTTCTGCCGAGACCAAAAGCGTGCAACAAATTAGCTAGCGAGGCCAAAATGCTCAAAAACTTTTTGGGCAGAGAGTGAAGTACCAAATTTATCTGAGTCTCCAGATCATAATCTGCACTCAGAATCTCAAGTTTGTTCAGATGGGCCATCTATTTTGAGGACGTAATCCCTTACGGGTTTGCCCTCCACCATTCTTAGCGACGACATCTCTCGCAAGGTGATCTGACGAGTCCTGCATGTTTTGACTCGTCAGTTGGCTCATCTGATTTTGGTGTGTCAAAAATCCAGTTGTGCTTTTGTGCAGTTAGGATAATTATAATTTTCGTTTCCAATCAATATAGTTTCCATACATATTGTATTGACTTTAAGTATAATAACAGTGGATTAAAAGGTAACGACATGCTGAACTGAAATAAATAACTATATGCAAAAGCACAAGTATATCACAAGATTCGATCACATGCATCATATTTAAAATCTCAAAAAAAATATGAACATGCATCAGCCAACATCTCAAAACAGTTTAAATAAGCCACGTGGGGTGGGTCATTATTTAAACACATTCAAGCAGGTTACAAACAAGAACAGTTACAAACCTTTAATATCCAGATTAATAGTTGGCTCCCACTTGACCAATATAAAATTGACAGGGACTTCGGGGAAGTATATGCATATCAATTATATACCTAAGTAATAACCATGATTAAATACAGGATTATTATTTCTCACTTTGAACGAGCCTTGTGGGGAGGGTCATCGTCGCCACTAGTAATAACCCACAATCATCCGTTTGGAATTCATTCATGTGAAAGCTAACTTTTGACCGTCCCGTGGGGGGAATTTCTCCAAAAGAATTCACAAATAAAAAAATCATGGAGGTCAAAATTAATTCAATTTTATTATCCGAAATAAAATTGTCAATTAATTATTTAAACATACTTAGTAATTTTGAAGGTGAGATTTTTCATTTGGACAATTCTCATGCAAACACATTTAAACAAATTAAATAAAGCATAAGAAAGCACAAAAATAAATCAAGCAAAACAGAAAATAAACATATTGGGCACAAATTATCCAATTGTCATGGTTTGATTTTTCTTGGCTTGATCTTGAAGAAACACCGTCTCGAATTTCTCCCACTCGATCGTCTCGAAAAAATACTCCGTCTCGAAATGCCACACCAAGCTTTTCGCAGCGAGGGGATGCACGATCCCCAAGAAAGCCACTGCCCTAGACCGGCCTTTGACCTTAGCCTTGCCCGGCCGGGCCAAGCCGCCGATGCCTCAGCCTCGCCAAGACGTCTCGGCAACGGCGGCGATCCTCGGCGAAGCGGCAGCGTATCACGCAAGATCCGCCACAAGATCGCCCGCCTCCGCCTTCGCCCCGCGACTCGGCCGCGTCCGCGTCGTCCGTATGTAGCGTGCCGCATCTTGACGCGTCGCGTCGTCGCTTCGGCCCGTCGCGCGCCGCAGTCTTTGCGTGCGCCTTCGCCCGTCGCAGCGCGCGTGGCATGTTCATGGCCTTCGGCCACCTCGGCCTCGCCCTACGCCCGTCGCGTGCGTGCAAGACCGCGCCCGCCACGCCTTGGGATTCGGATTTTGTCCTTTAATTCTTCGTCTTCTTTTCGTTTCCGATCCGATTACAATTTATTTACAAAAAAATAAATAAACCTAGATCTAGACTAGTCTATTACATTGATCAAATCAAACAAGTCCTAGTCTACTCGTGGATTTTCTCACGAGGCAAAACGAATCCGAACGAATCGAATTAAAACCACAGTTTATATGCATGCATAAACAAACACATTAAATTCCATGACAATTGGATACCTGCAAAATAGATCTAGCAATTCTACTATCCAATTTCAAATTTAATGTTCGCGAATTAAATTACAATTTAAAATTCAGAGCCCGAAACCGTGGCTCTGATACCAGTTGTTGGGGAATAATTTGCAGAGATCTATTCGGGGTGAATATTTGAATACAAATTTAATTCTTATAATTATTACTAGCATGAATTAATCCTATATTAATTCAAATAATAATTCAACAACATATCATGCATATAATAAGCCACGTAAAACCTACGCATGCGGAATCTACGGGTTTACGTGAACGTACCTCTCGGGATGGCAGTGAATTTGGTTGGACGGACTAACCAAAAGGACTTCCCAAGTATTCCCTTAGCCCTTGCTCAACTATCCGGTGGAAGGACACTTGTCGAACAATTAACAAAATGGAAAAAATAAACTTTGTTGCACCACTTATGTGGATTTGTTAATTTTTCTAGCACATGGAATTGTACACTACTCACAATTGTCGTTTTTCAAAAAAATACAATCTGTCGACGTTACAAAATATTTGATATTTTATCGACGCTGATATTTTTCCGAAAAACCAATTTTCGTGTGTTACTGGGAATGAACCATTCATCCCCTATTTATAGATTCTAAAGTGGACGAAAATTTTGGCAAAATATGATGTGGAAAAATCTTTTCTTGATTTCCAAGAAATCTTGAATATATCTCCTATATTCTTTTTCCCATAATCATAATATTCCACAAAATCCCACCTTATCTATTTGCTATGGAATTCAAAAATATTGGGGTCCAAGATTCCAAGATTTGGATCTTCTTGAATTTATGACATATTCTTGTATTTCAAGAAATACATATCTTCCATAATATCTTTTCAAGAAAATCAAGAAAATCTTTCTTGCCCACTATATTTTCAAGATTTTCGAAATTATCATTATAGATAACCAAGTGGGAGATTTCTTGAATTTAATGAGATAATCTTGTATTCCAAAATACTTATCCTCATTCCATAACAAAATTCAAATAAAATCTTTCTCCCTCTTTTATTCATAATTTTCAAAAAATTAAAAAATTAGGCAACAATAATTTATTTTATCTTAAACACCTTTTCCAGTCATTGGACTTTATGTTTGGGCTACTTGGGGGGCCTTTAGGAGAATTAAGATTGGACCTTCCAATGGACTTTGAATTTTCAATATTGAGCCACAATATTATTCAAGCCCATAAATATTAATTAATCCCACTACATAATTAATATTGCACTATCCATCTTAACCCATATTACAGTCAATATGGCTCCCGGTCATTATTTCCCGTGTTTAAGATTATCTAGCCCATTAATTAATTCAAGCCACTGAAATAGCTTTCCATTAATTAATATCTTTTATCCTTGGTCAAGGAACGGTTCAACATTATTATCCATACCGGAAACTAATTCCACTTGCAAGATTTGGTATGATAAAGCTTATGAACCTCCCAAGGGGGCAAATCAAACAAGCGTACTTGCACACGATTCTTCGTATTAAATCTTAGCAATCACATGTGACTAATAATATTGCCCAAGATAAAAAGTATTGAATCTCATTGATTCGCTACCCATGATAAGTCAAAGCAATAGTTACCAATCCCACGTGATCCTATTTAAGGGACGAAGGTTAAGAAATAACGAACCACTGAGGTCTAATTCTTCCTTGTTCAGTTCTGAAGAATTTATCCTCCTGTAGGTCCTATTCAGTGCATCAGTCATGCACTAGTGTAATCTCTTGGTCAAGACAAGCCAATCTGAGCCTTACACTTCAACCTTTCACGATGGGTTGTTCATTTCCATCTAGGTCGTGAATAACGTACTTTTAGTTACAAGGGACTGTTAATTTAATCTTCTGTGATCTGGTATCACTAAATTAACTACAATGTAACACGTACGACTTATTGAACAGTTATGCAGTAAATATATGTAACATTCAATAATATTTAAAGCATCAGTGATAAATAATTTATTTCATTAAATAAGTCTGGAAATTCAGTTTCGATTATACAAAGTAAAAGCATACTTTCCAGTATAATCCCAACAGGAGAAGTCGTAACCAAAATCATGAACGAGGTCCGCGATGGGCAAAGCATAATCCGGGCCAGGAGGATTCGACCTCAAAAAGTCCATGAGCTGATGGCGGAGGGCCGCTTGAATACGCAAAAGATCGCGATCAGGTGCATGGGCGGCGCGGATAGAATCGGCGAAGGCTAGGACATAAGTGAAGTTTGTCAATTTGCTAGCTCCTTCATCATCATACAAGTCGGCCATCTGGGTCTCAAGGCGCGTGATCTTCCCAGCCAACTTCTTGTTTTCCTCCTTCAACTTCGTATTCGCAACCAAGGAAGTCTCGAGATCTGTCCCCATCTTCTCTAGACCACTCTCTGCCCGATTGGCCACGTGAACCATGTCTGCATATCAGCGTTTTTCTCGGTCGAGTTCTTTTTCCTTTTGGGCAAGGGCACCCTGAGCTTGAGCAAGATTAGTTTGAGTCGACTCGAGTTGAGAAGTCATCTTTCCTTTTTCCTTCGCCCACTGGCTCTGCGCTCTCTCCAAGGCTTCAATTTTCTCTTTCTGTCGTTGCCGGATGAAAGAGGATTGCGCGAGGTCATGTTCTAGCTTGGACGTCTGCTCTCTTGCCCTCTCTTGAAAAACATGAGCCCGTGCCGTAAGAACGGAGGCCGTGGCAGCATTCTCCTCAAGGTCCTGCTCCTAAGCATCTCGCTCATATGACTGGGTCCAGCATCGGAGCGTCATCTCCCCCACCTTCCTAACAAACGAAGGAACACGATCATCAGGCTTGGCCTTTCTCGGTCGAAGGAAGCTGAGGTACGGCTTGGATCGATGTGTGGAGTCACTATCATATCTGAAACGTCAAGAGAAACACATTCCTTGAATTAAACACGACTCCTTTTTAAATATGAAATGAGTCGATGAAAGAAAGGTTACCTGAGTGTCGGGGCATCGCTCCAGCCCAAGTAGGTGTCATCTCCCTTTGACCGGGGACGAGAAGGCGAGACCACTGTGCGAATGATGGGAGGAGGATCAAAAGAGCCGGATCCCCTGACTCCATCCGAAGGGCGAGCGGGAATAGGCTGAACTCCATCATGGGTGGTCTCCGACTCGGCCCACTGGCGAACAGCTCGAAGGGGCGCCCGATCTCCCTGAACTGAGGTGTCGTCGGGGCGTCCTCTTTTTTGACTTCCAGAATGGGTCCTGGTCGGCTGAGTCACGGCCGGACGAGATTGCTATCGGCTCGATCCTTGGTGAGGAGCCGAAGGGGCGGAAAGCGCCAAAGTAGCAGTGACAACGTTATCAGAGGATGACTTTTCCTTCTGTTTGGGGAATTAATTACCCGGATCTATTCGGGATGAATATTTAAATATAAATTTAATTCTAACAATTATTACTAGCATGAATTAATCCTATATTAATTCAAATAATAATTCAACAACAAATCATGCATACAAGTTCGTCACATAAATCCTACGCATGCGGAATAGTTAAGAGTTTACGTGAACTAACCTCTTGGAGTGACAACCGTTGAGAACATGGATCCCGTTCACATGAACACACCAAAAATCCTTCCCAAGTATTCCCAAGTCCTTGCTCGAAAATTCGGTGGTAGGACACTCGCGAACAATTAACAAAAGGGAAAAATAAAATTATGTTGCACCACCTTTGTGGATTTCTAATTTTTCCAACACATGGAATTGCATTGGGAATGAAAAATTCATCCCCTATTTATAATACTAAGGGGGGGCGAAATTTCTAGGGTTTTAGGGGAGATTGAGAAATTTCCTTGCTTCTTCTCCAAGAAACAATCTTGAATATATCCAATATATTCTATTTCCCAATATATCTCCCAAATAAAATCTTCCCCTCCTTATGTTATGAAATTTTCGAAAATTCCATTATGAATAGCCAAGTGGGAGATTTCTTGAATTTAATGAAATAATCTTGTATTCCAAAATACTTATCCTCATTCCATAACAAAATTCAAATAAAATCTTTCTCCCTCTTTTATTCATAATTTTCAAAAAATTAAAAAATTAGGCAACAATAATTTATTTTATCTTAAACACCTTTTCCAGTCATTGGACTTTATGTTTGGGCTACTTGGGGGGCCTTTAGGAGAATTAAGATTGGACCTTCCAATGGACTTTGAATTTTCAATATTGAGCCACAATATTATTCAAGCCCATAAATATTAATTAATCCCACTACATAATTAATATTGCACTATCCATCTTAACCCATATTACTGTTAATATGGCTCCCGGTTATTATTTACCGTGTTTAAGAGTATCCAGTCCATTAATTAATTTAGGCCACTGAAATAGCTTCATATTAATTAACATCTTTTTCCTTGGTTAATGAACGGTTCAACATTATTATCCATACCGGAAATTAATTCCACTTGCAAGATTTGGTATGATAAAACTTATGAGCCTCCCAAGGGGACAAATCAAACAAGACGTACTTGCACACGTTTCACCGTATTAAATCTTAGCAATCGTCGTGTAACCAATATCATTGCCCAAGATACAAGGTATTGAATCTCAATGATCCTCTTCCCATCATAAGTCAAAGCAATGTCTATTGATTGCACACGATCCTATTTAAGGGACGGAGATTAAGAAATAATGAACCACTGAGGTCTAATTCTTCTATATTCAGTGCTGAAGAATTTATCCTCCTGTAGGTCCTGTTAAGTGCATCATGATGCACTAGTGCAATCTCTTGGTCAAGACAAGCTAATCTGAGCCTTACACTTCAACCTTTCGCGATGGTTTGTTCATTTCCATCTAGGTCGTGAATGTGTACTTTTAGTTACAGGGGACTGTTAATTTAATCTTCTGTGATCTGGCATCTCTAAATTAACTACAATGTAACATGTACTATTTATTGAACAATTATGCAGTAAATATATGTAACATTCGATGATATTTAAAGCATTAGTGATAAATAATTTATTTAAGTAAATAAGACAAAAATTCGGTGTGGTTATACAAAGTAAAAGCATACTTTCCAGTATAACCCCAACAATCTTCCACTTATACTCAAAGTCTGCTTTTAAGTATACTACAGCATGTCTCGTGTAGAATCTACATTACACCTACACGAACCTAATAATATCTCCCACTTATACTCAAAGCAGATTGGCAACGGTCTTGACACCCATTCCTTCCACATGTCTCTCGAATGTATTCTGAGGCAGACCCTTTGTGAATGGATCTGCTAGGTTGTCTTCTGACGCGATTTTTGCCACCTCTATATCTCCTCTCTTAACTATTTCTCGTATAAGATGGTATTTCCTTTCAATGTGTTTGTTGGCCTTGTGAGCTCTCGGTTCCCTTGAATTTGCAACTGCTCCGGCATTATCACAGTAGACCGTGATGGTGCTGGGCAAATTCGGAACTACGTCCAAGTCCACTAGGAAGTTTTTGAGCCAAACTGCTTCCTTCGCTGTCTCGCAAGCTGCTACGTATTCGGCTTCCATGGTAGAGTCTGCGATGCATTTCTGCTTAACACTTCTCCATGTCATGGCTCCTCCCCCCATGCAAAACACACTACCCAATGTAGATTTTCTGGAATCTAAGTCTGATTGGAAATCCGAGTTCGTGTATCCAATGGGAATCAGACTGTCTGACTGATAAACCAACATTCTATCGCGAGTTCTTTTCAGATACTTCAGGATGTGACCGGCTTCCCCTAAGTCCTTCATATCAAACTGTTTTGACAGCCATGCCCTTACGTCTGAAAAAATCTTTACATCGTCTCCAATGAGCAGAATATCGTCTACGTATAGTACTAAGAATACCAATGCAGTTCCGACATGCTTTTTATACACACAACTTTCGAACTCGGTTTGATCGAACCCGTAAGACTTTATCACTTGATCAAAACATTGGTTCCAAGCACGTGATGCTTGCTTCAGTCCGTAGATAGACTTTTTGAGCTTGCAAACAAGATGTTCTTGGTCTTTTTCAATGAAGTCTTCGGGTTGTTGCATATAGATTTCTTCTTCAAGACTTCCATTGAGGAAAGTTGTCTTGACATCCATTTACCAAATCTCAAAATTGAGATGCGCAACTATCGACAAGAGAATACAGATGGACTTTAGCATGGCTACAGGCGAAAAGGTTTCCTCATAGTCGATCCCTTCTTTCTGAGTGTAACCTTTTACTACAAGTCTAGCTTTGAAGGTTTCTACCTTTCCGTCCGATCCTCTGTTCCTCTTCTATACCCACTTGCATCCAATGGGTTGTTAGTGTTAGTGTCCTAGAGACAATCCTTTGTAAGGACATAATACTCAGATAAGATTCAGTATTGGTTTAATATTATTATTTGTTTAATATTAAATGTATGGCGTTGCACTAATTAGAATATTATGTTTCACTTACAGCGAGATACTAGGTATCTCATGATGGATGCACAAATACCTTAGAGGGTATTGGTATACCCATTCGAGAAACCGTTTGATGTAGTTCCACTATATGTATCTACGGGTATCTCGGTTAGTGGGAGCGATGCGATACTCCTTTGACTTGAGGTCAATACGCACGACATGTGTGGAGTGATGAACTTTGACCATGACCGACGCTTGCACCCGTCTACGGGTAGATATGGCTTGGATTGGGTTCATCACGAATTGCATGTGCGTGGTAGTTGAGCCAAAAAAATGATTCATTCCTCAAAGTGGATTTAAAGAGAATACTCATCTTCTCATCGTAATTGGATCTAATTCATTGGCCAATGCACGTCAACTTAGACTTTGTGACTAAGTGTGACACTAATGATCAATTAGTGATTTGAGATAAATTGATTAAGTTATTTGAATAGACACTTCATCATGTTCAAGACTAATCGAGTATTCGTGAATGAAATGAGGAAATCGCAATTGCCCACGTATCAGTTACAGTTAGTTGCATGTTTCTCGCAATGTACCTCATATATTGAGAATGTTTGATTTATTGACTAGGGTTCAATTAAGACCGTTAGTTTGACTAATCACTCGGTATATGAGGGCCTATGGGTCACACAACAAGTTGTTCCCTTTTACGGATTAGAGTTGGTTGATTAAATGTTAAATTGGATTTAATATTTAATTTATGGAGAAGTAATTAATAATAGATTAATTTGGAATTAATTATTATTAATATTTAATTAAATTAGATTTAATTAAATAAGAATTCTCAATAATTATATTTGGAATATATTTGTAGGATTTAATGTATATGGAAATAAATCGTAGAGATTTTCATATAAGGCATTAAAATCCGTGGAGATTTATATTTAGAAAATTAAATTAAAAGGAATTAATTTAATTCAAGATTAGGGATTTTATTTCCCTAATTGGGCTAGCTTGGGAAATAAGCTAAGCCTCCCTATATATAAGCTATTGGGATTCATAAACAGTATCACTTCATATTTTCTCCATAAGATCTATAGTTTGGATTTTCCTAGCAAATCTGTCTCGGGATTCAACGCTGGCAAATCCGTGATTGGGGATTACGTGGATATCATAGTAGAGAAATCTGCACTCGAGTTACTGTAAGATTTCTCGTTATGATTATTGTAATCTGTATGCAATTAATTGTTCGTTGTTGGTGAACGTTAATTTCCGCTGCACATGTGATTACGTGTTTTACGTGCCTCTATATTCCAACAGTGGTATCAGAGCATCAGACTTTTGAATGATTGCATAATTGTTTGATTTAAAATTTGAGTGGCACGGTCCGATTTAGTTTGACCGCACCACTATGACATTGATGTTAATTTGGGGCATGTTATTAGATAAACACACCCCTACCCTTTTATTTTGGTGGTTCGTCTTCCTCAATTTTTCGCCTAGGGTTTTCTGGGAAGACCCGACGCTGCTCAGATGTGCGCTCCCTGGTTTCGTGTGCCGCAACTCGTGTCGCTCGCACGAGCCCACGTCGCTCCGACGGTAGACAAAATCCGTGGTCGCGCACTCTTTCTCATCGTGACTCATGGCGGTGCTCCCTGTCTCATCTCGATTCTGCGGCGGTCACTCACGATTCGTGACGATGCGCCCCGATTCGACTCGATTCACGGTGGAGCACCATCATCTCGACTCGTCTCAGGGCGGTGATGCTTGAAATCATTCGATTCATGGTAACCCACCTCTGTTTTGATGCGATTCAAGGCGGTGCACCACCGAATCGATCAAAGGCCCCACTTGTCTGCTTCTGCTCCGACCCGGTTCGAAAGGGCCATAGCTCCACGCGCATCCCTCTGTTTCACTCACGGTGGCTAGTCGCCCGCACGCGTCTAGCGGCGGCGGAGACTCACGCACGTGTACTGAACCAGTCGACATTGCCTTCGATTTTGCTATAGTGTATCTCGATCGTTCTGGGTTGTTGCTGTTTGCTGATAAAATTGCCTATTAATGTCGATTGGGTTTGGTTTAGAACTGATAAAGCTGTGATTGATTAAACTCTAATGATTGAACAATTTTGCGAATTATTTGGAATAATTCAGACTAATTGTGATGAATCGTTGGACGTTTGATTGATGTTGGTTGACCCAATTGGAAATGATTTTGGAAATCGAGCGATGATGAGGGGAAGGATTGTGCCGAAATTGGATTTTGGACAGGTCCTTCCGTGCAATTTTAGAAGTTTGCACATGAACCCTTACAAATATAATTAAAATCCGATTTTATAAGTTAATTTTAAAATTGGATATTGGTTGAACCAAATAATTAATTGGATTAATTCTTTTAGTAATTGGTTGAAACTGGTTAAATAAAATTAAAATTGGATTTTGAGTTTTATTTAATAATTTTGATAATTATTAAAATCCCACTTGTTAACTTATTTATTTAATTAATTTGTTAACGCACTTTATAGTCCGTATTATAAATGTTTGGGTAGGCGGCACCCAATAATTGTCGAACCGTATTAATTGTTTGGGTAGACGGCGCCCATATAAATGTTAGTCCGTGTAAATCATGTTTGGGTAGGCAGCGCCCAATAATTACTCAAATGTGATGTAGATTAGCATGTTGGATCTCGATACCCCGCCTTTAAAACGTTCATCACTAAAATATAGTTTTCTCATTAATTTGATAAGATATCTTCCATCAAAATTAAAAGTAAACCAGAGATTTCGTTCCAATGAGTATTTAAGGCCCTCGTCTTTTGCTCGGATCTACATCTAACGAGACTTTTATAGGGACATGTAATGTCGCCAAACGATGGTTGTAAACCAACTTAACTTTGTTTAACTCGCCATGGACAAAGGGTAAGAGACATCGGTCGAACTAGGTTCGACAAACTAGGAGTTCACGGTTTGCAATTGGTTTAGAGACCCACCAGGTTATCTTTATTATGATATTGACGCCATTTGGATTATAATAGTAGTAATGTGGATCATAGTCCATTATGATTTATATTAGATATAAATTCGTATTCTTCCGATGATGTCATTGAATATGTGAAAATAATGGAGACAAAATAAATTTGAAAGGTCATATTTATTTTGATTGCTGAATATTGATTATAGGAATTATGTGTTTTAATTAAAATTTTTATTTTATTTCTGCAGGATTGTTGAAATGAATAACTTATCACTAAGAAGCGTTTTGAAACAAACAAATTAATTTGGGGCCCAATTTTTCGACCGCACCAAACGTACATTTGGTGCTTAGGCAAGAAAAAATTGAGTACGTGTTGGACACGCGAATCCCTGCTACACCGGGGCTGGTACTGAAGGAGCCGAGGCATTTGACGCCGAAGCTCAAAAGAAGCATCAAGATGATGCTTCCCAAGCTCAGTGTGTTATGCTCCCGGGATGACTCAGGAGTTGCAAAAAGACAAAGATGATAGGATGCTTCCTTCGAGATGATCAAGCATCCGAAAGATCTCTTTGATTCGAATCTCATTAAAGATTTATGATGTGATGAGAGATCTGTTTAGATGTCGGATGTCTGAAGGAGGGAAGGTTTCTCCTCATGTGAAAATGATAGGGCTAATCGAGAAACTTGGTCGGTTGGGCATTGAGCTCAAAACCAACGTTCTTTGTGTATGTCATTCTTGATTCTTCGATTCATATTCGAAGTTTAGTTGTAAACTTTAATATGAATAAGACGAAATTGACTATGCCCGAAGTCAGTATAACATCTTTAAAGACTTTTGAGTCTTCCTTTCGCTAAGGAAAAGCCCGTGCTCATGGTGAGTACATCTACTTCTTACGCTCAGAAAGGTAAGAAAAAAGAAAAGGCAAAAAAAAGGCTCTAAGTGAACTTCCTTAAGCCCAAAGGTGGAATTTAAAAAGAAGGAGAGGGTGGATTAAGGATGTATGCTCCACCGCAGCGAAGGGCATTGGAAGAAGGATATGAAGGTTCTAGCGGTGAAAAAGAAGGCACAATGTGTCTCGGCCCTTTCGAATGTATGTTTGTTATTAAGATAAACATGTCCACAAATGATACTAACTTGTTGGGTATTGGATCTGGTGTGGCTCACACATTTGTACTAATGTGGGGGTTTTGTGCATAGCGTAGCAGTTAAGTGGGGTGAAGTCGCCCTACATGTTGGGAATGGAGCAAGAATTGCTGCTGAACGTGTTGGCGTTTATATTTTAGACTTACCCTCTTGTTTTAGACTTGAACTAAATAATTGTTATTTTGTTCCTTCTATTACTCGCAATATTATTTCTATTCCTATTTTAGACATTGAAGGGTTTTCCTTCCATTTTGTAAATAATAATTGTTATTTTTCGATTAATGGTGATGTTTATGGAAATGCTCCTTTATCGAATGGTTTATATTTGTTGCATTGTGGACATGATATTCTTAATATACAAAACAAACGACTCAAACATAGTAATCATGAAAACCCGACTTACTTGTGGCATTGTAGACTTGGTCATGCAAATGAGAATAGAATTGCAAGGTTAAGAAAGTTAGACTACTTAACCCCATTCGACTTTGAGTCTTATGGAAATTGTGAATCCTGTCTCTAGGGCAAGATGACCAATAAACCCTTTTCGGGAAAGGGATTCGTGCCAAAGAAGTTCTAGAGTTGATCCACAGTGATGCTTGTGGACCATTGCCCACTCTAGCAAGGGGTCACTTCGCCTACTTCATCACTTTTACTGACGATTTCTCAAGATATGGATACGTGTATCTTATGAAACACAAATCTGAGTCTTTTGAGAAATTCAAGGAGTTCAAAGCTAAAGTTGAGAAGCAACTTGGTAAGAGTATAAAGACTCTTCGATCGGATCGAGGAGGTGAATACCTTAGCCACGAGTTCATGGATTACTTGAAGTTACATGGAATCATATCTCAATGGACTCCTCCCGGAACACAGCAGATGAACGGAGTATCCGAGAGGAGAAACCGAACCTTGTTAGACATGGTAAGGTCCATGATGATCTTTTCCTCTCTTCCAACATTCTTATGGGGATACGCGCTCCAAACCTCAATCTACATTCTAAATATGATTCCATCCAAATCAGTTGAGCATACGCCATATGAACTATGGTATGGCAAGAAGCCAACTTTTTCACATATCAAAACGTGGGGTTGCCCTGCGATTGTGAAAAAGATGACCATTGATAAGTTGGAATCCAAAGGTGAAAAGGGTTACCTTGTGGGATATCCTAAGAAAACAAGAGGATATTATTTCTATCTACCTGAGAAACAAACGATAATTGTTTCTAGGTAGGCCAGGTTCCTCGAAGAAGACTATGTCTTCAAGGACCAAGGCCATAAGATGATAGAACTTGAAGAAATTCAAGAACCACAAGATAACCAAGAGATTGATATCTTGTCAAAGAAACGTGACAAGGAATCAGTGGGAGCATTCAGCAGCTCACATGGTGGAAGTTTATCACTTAGTGATCCTCTTTCAGCAAGTGGGAGCCTAATTGGAGTTGTATTACCTTTTCAACAAACTACAAGTGGGCTGAATGAGAACAGCATAGTTCAAACTCCCGCCCAAGAGGCATCAGAAAGTGTTGCTCTTGAGGACTCTCCGGACATTGATGAAATTGATGCACCACAAAATTTTCACGATCAGAATGTACGGCCTGCACAAACACAGCTCCGTAAGTCTACTAGGATTCGTAATCCGCCCACTAGATATTATGGTTTCCTCGTAGAGGAACATGATGATGTGGAGATTCTGGACAAAGACGATCCCAGAACTTACACTGAGGCAACATTAGACGTTGACTCAGAGAAGTGGCAAGAAGCCATGAAATCCGAGATGGACTCGATGTACACCAATCAAGTTTGGGACTTGGTTGAGTTGCCGAAAGGGGTAAAACCCATAGGTTGCAAATGGGTCTACAAGTGTAAGACTGATGCAAACGGCAATGTACAAACCTACAAGGCTAGGTTAGTGGCAAAAGGTTATAGTCAACGCGAAGACATTGACTATGATGAGACCTTCTCACCTGTTGCCTGTTGGGGTTATACTGAAAAGTATGCTTTTACTTTGTATAACCAAACTGAAGTTTCTTATTTATTTACTGAAATAAATTATTTAATCACTGTTGCATTAAATATGAATGAATGTTATATATGTTTATTGTAAACCCGTTCAATAAGATAGTACGTATTACGTTGTAGTTAATTTGGTGATGCCCGATCACTGAAGATCAAATTAACAGCACTCGTAATTAAGTACAAATTCACAACCTAGATGGAAATGAACGAACCATCATGAACGGTTGAAGTGTGAGACCCAGATTGTCCTGTCTTGACCAAGGGATCACACTAGCGCATTTAGGTGCGCTGAATGAGGACCTACAGGAGGACAAATTCTTCGGTACTGAATATACAAGAATTAGACCTCAGTGTTGCGTTGTTTCTTAATCTTCGTCCCTTAAATAGGATCGTGTGAAATTAATAACTATTGCTTTGACTTATGATGGGAAGAGAGTCAATGCGAGTCGATACCTTATATCTTGGGTAATATTATTAATTACATGACGATTGCTGACATTTAAAACGGAGAATCGAGTGCAAGTACGTCTTGCTTGATTTGTCCCCTTGGTGGGCTCATATCCTTTATCATGTCAAATCTTGCAAGTGGAAATTTATTTCCGGCATGAATAATAATGTTGAGCTGTCTTTACTCCAAGGACAAAGATATTAATTAATATAAAGCTTGTTCAGTGGCTTAATTAATTAATGGACTAAGATAATCTTAAGCGCGGGAAATAATGACCGGGAGCCATGCTATATGTGAAATCGTAATATGGGTTAAGATGGATAGTTCAATATTAATTTTATAGTTGATTAAATTAATATTAATGGACTTGAATAATATTTGGCCCAAAATATTATAGTTTCATAGTCCATTGGAGGTCCAATCTTAATTCTCCTAAAGGCCCCCCAAATAGCCCAAAAGAAAGTCCAATTAATGAGAGAGAAGAAAATATCCTTGCTATATTTCCAAGTGTAATTTTCGAAAATCTTGTCTATTAAAGGAAGAAAAGATTATCTTGATTTTCTTGTCGATATTTTATGGAAAGAGATAATTATTGTAGGAATACATAATTATCCCATAAATTCAAGAAGTCAAATCTTGACTCCTTCTATAGTGTAGATTTCGAAAATATTGGGTAGAAGAGGGGAAAGAGATTTTTATGGAAAATTTAATTAAGGAGAAAAGAATATAGGAGATATATTCAAGATTTCTTGGAGATCAAGAAAAGATTTTCTTCCTTATTTTCCTAGCCCTAATTTTCGCCCCCTCCTCCCTATTTATAGGGGATGATCTCTTCATTCCCAAGTGCAATTCCATGTGTTGGAAATATTATAAATCCACAAAGGTGGTAGCAAAATATTTAATTTCTCTCCCATTAAAATCGTTCGTTGAAATCTTCCCACCGGATAGCGTTCGTGGACTTTGGGGATATATTTGGGAAGTCTCTTGGGTTGATTCATCTGTTTGATTCTTCAAGAGGTTAGTAATTCCGTAACTCCTAGTTCCGCATGTTTAGGATTTATGTGAATTATGTGTACGCATGTTGTTTATTATTATGTTGAATTGACTTATGATTAATTCATATTAGTAATTAACTGTTTAATTTAAATATGTATTTAAATAATCACCTCGAATAGATCCGGGCACCCCGATTTTCCCAACAATTGGTATGAAGGATATACCATATGCATCCCCAATTGGCTCCATCATGTACGCCATGACTTGCACAAGGCCAGATGTGGCCTTCGCTGTTAGCACTACTGGTAGATACCAGCAGAATCCAGGTGAACCTCACTGGATTGCTGTCAAGAACATTCTTAAGTACCTTAGACGTACTAAAGATTGTTTCTTGGTCTACGGAGGACAGTCAGATCTAGTTGCAACTGGCTATGCTGATGCAAGTTTCCAATCCGATTGTGATGATTACAAATCACAATCAGACTATGTTTTTGTTCTCAATGGTGGGGCGGTTAGTTGGAATAGTTCCAAATAAGAAACTACCGCAGACTCAACAGCCGAAGCTGAGTACATTGCTGCGGCAGAGGCTGCCAAAGAAGTTGTCTGGATAAAACAGTTCTTAAATGAACTAGGGGTAGTTCCGAGTACCAGCAGTCCAATAAAGTTATATTGTGACAATACTGGTGCGGTAGCGCAAGCTAAGGAACCGAGATCCAATAACAAAAACAAGCATGTACCGAGGCGTTATAACTTGATAAGAGAGATAATCTCTAGAGGAGAGATAGAGTTAGAACGTGTCCCCACGGAGGATAACCTGGCTGATCCTTTCACCAAGGCTTTGAGTATTCATGTACACACTAGACATTTTGATGGTCTAGGGGTTAGACATGTAGGTGATTGGCTCTAGTTCAAGTGGGAGATTGTTAGTGTTAGTGTCCTAGAGACAATCCTTTGTAAGGACATAATACTCAGATAATATTCAGTATTGGTTTAATATTATTATTTGTTTAATATTAAATGTATGGCGTTGCACTAATTAGAATATTATGTTTGATTGTTTGCATTTATTCTCATATGTGTTCCCATGAGTCACTGCTGTCATTGAGTGAGTGAGAACTCGGATGACTTAACCATTGTTCTTAAATAGCCCCAATCGAGGATCATCAAGAAATGGATATTGATGATGCAATGGAGATTGGTGTGCGATCTGCATCATACTCTTAGAGAGTGTAGTAAGATCTCACTTACTGCGAGATACTAGGTATCTCATGATGGATGCACAAATACCTTAGAGGGTATTGGTATACCCATCCGAGAAACCGTTTGATGTAGTTCCACTATATGTATCTACGGGTATCTCGGTTAGTGGGAGCGATGCGATACTCCTTTGACTTGAGGTCAATACGCACGACATGTGTGGAGTGATGAACTTTGACCATGACCGACGCTTGCACCCGTCTATAGGTAGATATTGTTTGGATTGGGTTCATCACGAAGTGCATGTGCGTGGTAGTTGAGCCAAGAAAAGGATTCATTCCTCAAAGTGGATTTAGAGAGAATTCATCTTCTCATCGTAATTGGATCTAAGTCATTGGCCAATTCACGTCAACCTAGACTTTGTGACTAAGTGTGACACTAATGATCAATTAATGATTTGAGATAAATTGATTCAGTTATTTGAATAGACACTTCATCATGTTCAAGACTAATCGAGTATTCATGAATGAAAGGAGGAAATCGCAATTGCCCACGTTTCAGTTACAGGTAGTTGCATGTTTCTTGCAACGTACCTCATATATTGAGAATGTCTGATTTATTGACTAGGGTTCAATTAAGACCGTTAGTTTGACTAATCGCTCGGTATATGAGGGCCTATGGGTTACACAACAAGTAGTTCCCTTTTACGGATTAGAGTTGGTTGATTAAATGTTAAATTGGATTTAATATTTAATTTATGGAGAAGTAATTAATAATAGATTAATTTGAAATTAATTATTATTAATATTTAATTAAATTGGATTTAATTAAAAAAGAATTCTCAATAATTATATTTGGAATATAATTGTAGGATTTAATGTATATGAAAATAAATCGTAGAGATTTTCATATAAGGCATTTAAATCCGTAGAGATTTATATTTAGGGAATTAAATTAAAAGAAATTAATTTAATTCAAGATTAGGGATTTTACTTCCCTAATTGGGCTAGCTTGGGAAATAAGCTAAGCCTCCCTATATATAAGCTATTGGGATTCACAAACAGTATCACTTCATATTTTCTCCATAAGATCTAGAGTTTGGATTTTCCTAGCAAATCTGTCTCGGGATTCAAAGTTGGCAAATCCGTGCAAATTCGTGATTGGGGATTACGTGGATACCATAGTAGAGAAATCTGCACTCGAGTTACTGTAAAATTTCTCGTTATGATTATTGTAATCTGTATGCAATTAATTGTTCGTTGTTGGTGAACTTTAATTTTCGCTGCGCATGCGATTACGTGTTTTACGTGCCTCTATATTCCAACATGGGTTTGACCCCATTAAGTGGTTCGACTAGCTCCCACACCTTGTTTTGATCCATTGAACACATTTCGGCTTTCATTGCCGTTTGCCAAGAATCCGCATCCTTGTCATGGATTGCCTCTTTGTAAGTCCATGGGTCTGATTCATTTTCGTCAGGGATCAAGTCTAAAGACTCTCATATCCCCATGAATCTCTTGGGCTGTCTTATAACTCTCCCACTGCGATGAGGTTCCGGTTGTGTAAGTGTGTAATTTGGTATATCCACTTGTACAGTTGGCATTGAGGTAAGCCCCTTTAGCTCATTCAAGGTAATCTCACTTCTGGGCTTCTTGTCGTTCATATAGTCTTCTTCCAAAAATCTAAAGTGTGTACTGATTACCATCTTTTGATCTTCGGGACAATAGAACATGCACCCTTTCGTTCCCTCGGGGTATCCTATAAACAACCTTAATTTTGATCTTGGATTCAATTTACCGGCTTCCTTGTCCAGCACGTATGCCGGACACCCCCAGATTCTCATGCGCCCGGTCCACAATTCTTTAGGGGTTTTGGGAACTGATTTGGATGGCACCAAGTTTAGAATGTAAGCCACTGTTTCCAAGGCGTGACCCCAAAACGATTTGGGTAGATCCGTATAACTCATCATTGACCATTTCTAAAAGAGTTCTGTTTCTTCATTCTGCAATCCCGTTTTGTTGAGGGGTTCCGGGTGCAGTCAACTGGGATACAATCCCTTCATCTGACTAGTAGTTCAAAAAATCATCACTGAGGTATTCGCCTCCATGATCAGATCGTAGAGACTTGATACGTTTTTTTCTATGATTCTCTGTTTGAGCCTTAAAATCCTTGAATTAATCAAAGGGTCTCAAATTTATGCTTCATAAGGAAAATGTACCTAAATCTTGAGTAATCATCGATAAAAGTAACGAAATACTCATGACCTCCTCTTTCTTTGATTGAAATTGGACCACATACGTCAGTGTGTACGATCTCTAACACTTCTTTGACTCTATTCCCCTTGGCTCCAAATGCCCTCTTGGTCATTTTACCCTCCAAACGCGATTCACAAGTTGGAAATAGTTCAATCCGGAGAGACTCGAATGAACCATCTTGAACCAACCTTTGGATCCTCTTTGGATTAAAATGACCTAGTCATAGAAGTGTTTCGTTCACATCTGTTGAACGTTTCCTTTTATTGTTTGAAATAGTCGTTGTGTTATAAGATCTATTTTGCGAGTGGTGTGCACATATAATAGCATAGAGATTGTTCATCAATGTCCCATAACAGATACACTCATCATTTCGATAAATGATGTCATTCTTATTAGAAGAAACTCAGTATCCATCAAAAGAATTTTAGAAACTGAAAGTGAATTCTTTCTAAAACTGGGAACATAAAGAACGTCTCTTAAAACTAAAATTTTATCACTAGTAGATAAATGCACTTCTCCCACTGCTTTGAACACTACTTACATAGCACTGCCCAGTGTGATGAGGATCTCACTCCCACTAAGTTGTCGGGTCAGCTTGAACCCATGAAGCAAATATGATCAGTGGATCCCGTATCAACTACCCACGAATGAGAAGTATACGCCACTAAACAAGTTTTAACAACTAGTGCGTGAGAATTACCTTTCTTTCCGGCCCTTTTGGGGTTGGAACAGGCAAACCTCCATTGTCCTTACCGCTGTTGAAGCACTTCCCCTTTGGATTTTTCTTGACACCACCAGCATTCCTCATCTTACCATTGCCCTTAGCAACAGTTGAGTTTGATTGCTTATGGCTTTTAGTCCTCTTCTTCTTCTTACCTTCCCTTGGCCTAGAAGATGAAAAATGGACCACTTGCCGTCAAAGCTTGAGTTTTGTTCCCCATCAACGTATCTGCCGTGACCAAAGTTTACAACAAATTAGCTAGCGAGGCCTAAGTGCTCAAAACTTTTTTGGCAGAGAGTGGATTAGCAAATCGATCTGGGTCTCCAGATGATAATCTGCACCCAGATCCTCAAGTTTGTTCAGATGAGCCAACAATTCTGAGAGCGTAATCCTTTACGGGGTTGCCCTCCACCATTTTCAGTGATATCTCTCGCAAGGTGATCTGACGAGCCCCGCATTTTTTACTCGTTAGTTGGCTCATTTAATTTTTGGAGTGTCAAGAATCCACTTGTGCTTTTGTGCAGTTAGGACAATCATAATTTTTCGTTTCCAATCAACATAGTTTCCCATACAACTCTATTGACTTTAAGTATATTAATAGTGGATTAAAAGGTTACGACATGGTGAACTGAAATAAATAACTATTTGCATAAGCACAAAATTATCACAAAATTCGATCACATGTTTCATATTAAAATCTCAAAAAAAATATGAACATGTATCAGCCAACATCTCAAAACAGTTTAAATAAGCCACGTGAGGTGGGTCATTATTTAAACACATTCAAGCAGGTTACAAAAAGAAACAGTTACAAACCTTTAATATCCAGATTAATAGTTGGCTCTCACGTGGGGTGGGTCATCGTCGCCACTAATAATAATCCACAATCATCCTTTTGGAATTTATTCATGTGAAAACTATCTTTTGGTCATCCCGTGAGGGGAATTTCTCCACACAAATAAATAGATCATGGAGGCCAAAATTAATTCAATTTTATTATCCGGAATAAAATTGTTAATTAATTATTTAAAACATACTTAGTAATTTTCGAAAATGAGATTTTTCCAAAACAATTTCTCATGCATCGCATATTCAAAAACACAATTAAATACGCACGAAAAATAAAGCAAATATCAAAACAAAATTAAACATATTGGGCACATATATCCAATTGTCACGGTTAATTTTGTCATGTCTTGATCTTGAGAAATCGTCCTTATTGCCTTCATCGTTCGTCTCGAGAAGCTCCCACTCGACCGTCTCGAAAAAAATCGCCACATCAAGCCACGTCATCGACCAATTTCGAGGGTCGAGTGTGTCGCCTTACACTCCCGGCCGTGTCGTCGGCGTCGTCTTGCGCGTACAAGATAAGCGCCCGGCGAACATTGCCCGATGGCGCTTCGGCGCTTCAGCAGCAGCTAGCGTACAGACGGCGCCGGCCCTAAG